>CM035424.1:10723575-11186075 GCA_020310875.1 Ceratopteris richardii
TGTTGTCACAAAAAATGTGAGGTGTTGAAGAATCAAGTCCAAGATCTGTGTACAAAGACTTTAACCACATGATTTCTGAAAGAAACTTGGAGAAGCTTGTCGAAGGTAGAAAAGTGCGTTTCGAAGCGATGAAGTTTGGTCAAGCCAACCGACACAAGACCAGCCCTTGAGCTTTTGGAGACTCAAATAGACCTTATAGGCATGCTATAAGTGCAAAGAAACACACTATGTACCTTGGAGCATCAAGGAGAATGAGTCGATACAAAACAGATAGGTTCGCGAGTCGACTAGCTTAAAAAACTTACTATCTATGGAAGAGACAATGAACTTCAAATGCCCATAGTGACCAGCGTGATTACAATTAGAAAAAATCCTTTTATGGGAGTGATACACATAGGGTTGAGTGTATGGAATGCACAAAAGTATAAGGAATAAGCAAAATATGCTATAGGAATGAATGTGACATTCACCAGTGGTACTTCCTATTTTTCAGGAATACGTAGAGATTGACCCCGAGGCAAAAAAACTGAGATTTCGCCAAATCTGCTGAACCAAATGCTTTGAAAACTTACAGGCATAAACTAGATACTAATACCTTTCCAATGAATCCTCTTGCACTCAATTTGGAGCTCTGAGGAGAGAGCAGCAGCCTCTGCAAGATTACTGTTGGCGAAGAAGATGATGCAGAAAATTGAAGGAGCAAGACAATGATGGTCACAAGTGTATGTATATTGCTTCCATGTATAATACAAGTGATTTCAACTCCTTATATAGCCTCTAGGAGTGTTCCACGACTTTTACAACTTGAATTTGAATTCAAATGAAGGTGGGAATGGTTGTTGGAGGGAATCAATTCACTTCCCTACAATCTAGGAAAAGTGAAGATCTTGATTGATCTACTTTTAGGTGACTTGATTTGCTTGATTGAATGCAACTTCAACCACCACAAATTCGTGGGATTTGGGCTCTATCTTTCTACCTTTACATGTGTACAACTCAAGGCTTTTACAATGGTAAATGAGCCATCAAAATGTTCTCAAAAAAATACAATAAATGAGCATATGAAAAAGAACTCTCCAACGGATATTCTTTCGACGCGATAGGCTTTGATGTAGATCAAATCCACCTCAAGCATAGTGTAAGCTTGATGTTCCAACAGCTCCCCCTCAAGCGAAAGTATGCTTGAGTCTTCATTCTCTGATAGGTTGAATACCCGCCATAGCTTTGAATCTACAAAGCTTTATTCCATCAAGTGCCTTCATCATCATATCTGCTACTTGCTTTTCAGTCGGAACAAAAGAAATGTCAATCTCCTTTGCCATGAGCTTCTCCCTGATGAAGTGGTAATGGACTTCTATGTGCTTGGTTCTCGCATGGAAAATAGGATTTGCCGCTAGATGCATGGAACTTACATTATCTCCAAATATGTGAGGTTTGGAACTCACAAGTCCCAAATCTGTATACAATGCTTTTAACCATATTGCCTCTTGAGTTGCTATGGTCAAGCCTCTGTACTCTGCTTCAGTTGAAGATAAAGCAATTGTTGGTTGCTTCTTGGAACTCCATGACACTAGCTTCGAACCTGCAAATGCTAAGTAACCGGATGTACTTTTTCTATCATCCTTAGCTCCTACCCAATCTGCATCTGAGTAGATTTTGATATCCAAATCTGAAGAGTAAGGATAGAATATACCTTCGTTGATTGTACCTTTGAGATACTTAAGTACTCTCTTAACCGCATCCATGTGTGGTCTTCTCGGTGAGTGCATGAACTGACTAAGCACTCCCACACTATATGAGATATCTACCCTTGTATGAGTAGCATATATCAAGCTACCTACCAAGCTTTGATACTCTTTAATGTCTTCAATTTTCTCACCTTCATAAACACTTATTTTATGATTCATCTCCAAAGGTGTACCTAGAGGTTTAGTGTTCTCCATTTTGAACTTGAGAAGAAGATCCTGAATGTATCTTCTTTGAGTCAAATACATTCCTTCATCTGTGTATATCACCTGCATACCTAGGAAATATGTGAGCTCACCTATTTGATATGTTCGGCAGTCCTAGAACACTTTGATCCCTGCATATATCCTTCAAGGTTCTTTCATTCACATGAGCAAGTCTCTTATGCCACACTTCAAGCTCACTTAGGGTTTGAGACCCAAAGTTGAATAGAGCTATGTTCCTGGTATCTCCTACTTCAAAAGTAAAGAGCCTACCATGCTTCTCACCTCGGGCTATCTTCTTGAAGCCTTGACATGGATCTTCCACAAAAGCTCCATGTTGGGTGAACCTAACTTGCAAGCCTTTTTCAACTATTTGGCCTACACTTATTAGGTTTTTAGTGATAGTGGGTACATAGAGAACCTTACTCAGAATGTTTGTCCTGCCATTGGAAGCTTTGACATTACCAATCTTCTCCACATTGTGCTTCGTGTCATCACCTATTTGCACTTCATGTCTATGCTTTGGACTTTCCAAGTCAGATAGAAGAGCAATGTTGCCTGCAACATGATTCGAGCATCCTGAATCTATGTAGAACAAATGATCATCTTCTTTACCTTCTTTGTGGCTTAGATTCATAAGAAGTAATGAGTCTTCATGTGGTTGATCTTCTGAATAATTGTTGTAGTCTCTTCTATTATAGCTTCTATTGTTATTGTTGAAGTTGTGTCCACCTCTGCCTCTATTGCCGCCATATCCACCTCTTCCACTTCCTTTCTGGGTCTTCCCATTGAACCAGCAATTCTGAGTGGTGTGGTTGGTCTTATCGCATATGGCACAAGGTTGAACATTCTGACCTTTGGCTTTGTCTTGCTTTGGTCCTTTCTTCTTCCCTTTCCACTTGCTCTTGCTTGCGAAGTTGGCTTGGGAAGTCTCTTCTTCGTCTTCTTCCTTCTTCTTGCCTTTCTGCTTCTTATCCTTCTTATCTGCATATAGAGCACTAGTTGAATTACCATGATAAGAGTTACCTTCCTTGATGCTATTGTTGGCTTCTTGATTGAAGAGTTTTCCAAGAAAGATGTTGAAGTCTGGAGTTTGCACATCCATGATGAGATCGTAAGCCGTCGTGAATGATTGCCATTGCTTATCACTTCGAATGCCGTTGAGAATTTGCCTCATGATGACCTCTTCTTCAATCAGCTCTCCAATGGATGCTAACTGATCCGCAACCTCCTTGACTTTGGTAACAAACTCTATGATGGTTTGTTTAGGTGTCTTCTTCATTTGGTTGAACTCGTTCCAAAGATGATTCTTTCTTGCTTTGGTACTAGCAGAAAAGAAAGTCTCCAGGGCACCCCAAGTCTCTTGAGATGTCTTGCATCCTCTAATATGTGGTAATAGAAAGTTAGAGAGAGAGTTTAGTATGTACGACCTTGCTTGAGCATCCCTTGCGCACCAAAGTGTGAGCTTATCTATCTTCTCTTGTGTAGGTCCTCCTTTGGATCTTGGAATAGGCATAGCTTCATCACCTGCTACAATTCCATAAAGATTTATACCTTGCAAATAAGCCTCCAATCTGATTTGCCAAGCCGCATAGTTGTGCCGATCAAGCTTCTCGATCATTGAGGGAAAGCCGTCACCCATCTTGAACTAACTCTGATACCACTGAAAGAAACTTGGAGAAGCTTGTCGAAGGTAGAAAAGTGAGTTTCGAAGCGATGAAGTTTGGTCAAGCCAACCGGCACAAGACCAGCCCTTGAGCTTTTGGAGACTCAAATAGACCTTATAGGCATGCTATAAGTGCAAAGAAACACACTATGTACCTTGGAGCATCAAGGAGAATGAGTCGATACAAAACAGATAGGTTCGCGGGTCGACTAGCTCAAAAAACTTACTATCTATGGAAGAGACAATGAACTTCAAATGCCCATAGCGACCAGCGTGATTACAATTAGAAGCAATCCTTTTATGGGAGTGATACAAATAGGGTTGAGTGTATGGAATGCACAAAAGTATAAGGAATAAGCAAAATATGCTATAGGAATGAATGTGACATTCACCGGTGGTACTTCCTATTTTTCAGGAATACGTAGAGATTGACCCCGGGGCAGAAAAACTTAGATTTCTCCAAAGCTGCTGAACCAAATGCTTTGACAATTTACAGGCATAAACTAGACACTAATACCTTTCCAATGCCTCCTCTTGCACTCAATTTGGAGCTCTGAGGGGAGAGCAGCAGCCTCTGCAAGATTACTTTTTTGCGAAGAAGATGATGCAGAAAATTGAAGGAGCAAGACAATGATGGTCACAAGTGTATGTATATTGCTTCCATGTATAATACAAGTGATTTCAACTCCTTATATAGCCTCTAGGAGTGTTCGACGACTTTTACAACTTGAATTTGAATTCAAATGAAGGTGGGAATGGTTGTTGGAGGGAATCAATTCACTTCCCTACAATCTAGGAAAAGTGAAGATCTTGATTGATCTACTTTTAGGTGACTTGATTTGCTTGATTGAATGCAACTTCAACCACCACAAATTCATGGGATTTGGGCTCTATATTTCTACCTTTACATGCTTACAACTCAAGGCTTTTACAATGGTAAATGAGCCGTCAAAATGTTCTCAAAAAAATACAATAAATGAGCATATGAAAAAGAACTCTCCAACGGATATTCTTTCGACGCGATAGCCTTTGATGTAGATCAAATCCACCTCAAGCATAGTGTAAGCTTGATGTTCCAACAATTTCTTGAGTTGCATTAGCCAAAGCTCTATATTCAACTTCGGTAGAAGATAATGCCACGGTTGGTTGCTTCTTCAATGACCAAGAAATGATTTTTGAACCTGCAAACGATATATACCCGGATGTGCTTCTTCTATCATCTCTAGATCCGGCCCAATCTGCATCTGAGTAGACCTTTAGCTCAATATCTGAAGTAAATGAATAAAACAAACCTTCATTCATAGTCCCCTTTAGGTACTTAAGGACTCTCTTGGCCGCTTCCATATGTGGTCATCTTGGCTTATGCATAAACTGACTCAATATGCTAACACTATAGCATATATCCACCCTTGTGAGAGTTGCATAATTCAAACTTCCAACCAAGATTTGATAGCTTGTGATGTCTTCAATTGGCTCTCCTTCATAAGCACTAAGATTATGATTTTGCTCCATAGGTGTACCTGCACACTTGGTATTTTCCATCTTGAATTTGACGAGCATGTCATGCACATACTTCCTTTGTGTGATGTATAAACCTGAATCTGTGTAGATTAACTCCAATCCAAGAAAATAAGTGAGTGGTCCGAGGTCACTTATTCTGAACTCCTCCTTCATTTGACTCTTTACCTGTTTGATTCCTTTAAGATCATTGCCTGTGATAATAATATCATCAACATACACACAAAAATAGATCCCTTCAGATCCATTCCTCTTTATGAACAAAGAGGTATCCGCTTTGCTAGCTTTGAATCCTTGGTCCTACAAATAAGTCACCAATCTGAAATTCCAAGCTCTTGGAGCTTGCTTCAATCCATACAAAGCTTTCTTTAGTTTGCATACATAGTTAGGATAATGTGTATCCTCATATCTAGGAGGTTGTGCCATACACACATCCTCGGAAATCCATCCATTCAAGAAAGTATTCTTTACATCAAGTTGATAGAGCTTCCAATTTCTAGATGCAGCAAGACTAATGAGAACCATAATTGTAGGCATTTTTGCAACAGGAGAGAAAGTCTCCTCATAGTCAATACCATGGGTTTGAGCAAACCCTTTAGCAACTAACCTTGCTTTGTGTCTATTTATACTTCCATCTCGATTCCTCTTGATTTTGTATATCCATCGAGATCCAATTACCTTCATAGATGGCCTGTTAGGTACAAGCTCCCAAGTGTCGTTTTCCTTCAGGGCTTCCATTTCTTCATCCATTGCATCTCTCCAAGCTTTCTTGCTTTGTGCTTCTTCGAATGTGGTAGGTTCTTCATTGGTTGAATCCTTTGCAATGTAGATTGAGTGCTTGGTGACCAAAGAAGTATCATAACCAAACCTCTCAGGTTTCTTCTTCTCCCTTGAAGGCCTTCTAAGTGGTTGATGTGAGCTCTCGGGTCCATATGTAGCATCCTGCATCTTTGCTTTGTCCTTGTTCTTCCATAGCTTTAGTCTTTCCAAGTCTTCTAGGTCAATCTCCGAATCACTTTCTTCAATCTGCTTTGGCTCCTTTGGTTGAAGTGATGGAAAATCTTCATCCAAGATATGGAGTGGTTCCATCTAGTGACTTAGATAGAAGTCTATTTATGACATATGTGGC
Source organism: Ceratopteris richardii (assembly GCA_020310875.1). NCBI lineage: Eukaryota > Viridiplantae > Streptophyta > Polypodiopsida > Polypodiales > Pteridaceae > Ceratopteris > Ceratopteris richardii. The sequence goes on from CM035424.1 coordinate 10,729,838, forward strand.
TGTAGACACAGCCTCTGCACATAGGTAGTTTGGCAATCCCTTTTCGTTGAGCATGGACCTTGCAGCTTCGACAATAGCTATGTTCCTCCTCTCTGCTACACCATTGAGTTCGGGTGTATACCTTGTAGTGACTTTTAATGCCTCTTTCATGCAAGAAGGCATCAAATTCAGAAGAGAAGTATTCTCCTCCACCATCTGATCTGAGTCTTTTCAAAGTCCTACCTGTTTGGTTTTCAACAAGAGCAATATACTTCTTAAAGCAATTAAACACTTCATCCTTGCGCTTCATGAAAAAAAGAATGGTCCACCCGCTACAATCATCTATGAAAGACACATAATATCTTGAGCCTGATATAGATGGCTCCTTACTTGGACCCCACACATCTGTGTGCACTAGATCCAAAGGATTTTGATACATATATCCTTTCTTATTGAAAGGTTGTCTATGAGCCTTGCCGAGTTGACAAGCTTCACACTTATAAATCATGTGTTGCCTTGTGATATTAGGCAAACCAAGTACACTTTGGTCCCTGCAAATTTGTTTGAGTGTCCTCTCACCAATGTGAGCAAGCCTTTTGTGCCATATCTCCAACTCTGTTAGAGTTTGAGATCCATTGCTAAACAAAGCTATGTTCTTTGTATCTTCCACTTCAAAAGTGAAAAGCCTTCCTGTCTTTTCTCCTTTGGAAATCCTTATAAAGCCTTGCCTTGGGTCTTCACCATATGCTCCAAATCGATTGAATCTAACCTGCAATCCTTTTTCAACAATCTGTCCAACACTTATTAATTTTTTAGTAATCGTAGGGACATACAAGACTTTTCTTAAGAGGTTCATATTCCCATCTGATGTCTTCACATTACCTATCTTCTCCACTGAGTGCTTTGTGTCATCTCGTGCCTGCACTTCATGCTTGTTATGAGGATCTTCCAAATCAGAAAGTAAAGCCACATTTCCTACTACATGGTTTGAGCATCCCGAATCAATGTAGAATATGTGATCATCATCCTTACCCTTCTTCACTGATAGATTCATAATCAACAATGAATCTTCTTGACTTTGGTCCTCTGCATAGTTATTGTAATCTCTTCTTCCTCTATGGTCACTTTGATAGTTGTTGTTGTTGTAATTGTTGTTGTGGTAGTTGTTGTTGTAGCCTCCATTGTACCTGCCTCTATTTGATCCATAGCCACCTCTATTGAATCCTCTTCCTCTTGAGTTCCTTGGGTTCCTGAAACATTCTTTAGTAGTATGATTAGATAAGCCACATACATTGCAAGGTTGAGATGATTGGAATCTCCCCCTGCCTTGCTTTCCACCTTTGCCTCTTCCTCTAGCTCTTCCTCTACCTGCAAAGTTTGCTTGGAAAGAGCTACCTTCATCTTCATTCTTCCTATTCTTTGACTTGTCCTTGACCTTAGCTTTATCAGAATATAAGGCAGAAGTTTGATTACCTCTTGAGGACTCACCACCTTTGCTAATCTTTGCTTCATGAGTGAAGAGTTGGCCCATGAGTGTGTTGAGGTCGGGTACATGCATATCCATGTATAAATCCATGGCTGTTGTGAATGACTCCCACTTGTCATCTGCTTTGATTCCATTTATGATTTGTCTAATGATTTGCTCCTCTTCAATTACCACTCCAATGCTTCCAAGTTGGTTGGAAATCTCCTTCATCTTTGTGACATAATCAGTCACATTTTGCTTCGGGCTTTTCTTCATTGTTGTGAACTCCATCCACAATTGGTTCTTCCTTGCTCGAGTGTTGGAAGAGAAGAAAGAAGCAAGTGCATTCCAGGTCTCTCTTGATGTCTTGCATCCCTTGACATGAGGTAAAAGAAAATCAGAGATTGAGTTTAGAATATAGGACCTTGCAAGTGCATCTTTCGAACACCAATTTGAAAGTCCTTCCACTTCTTCATGTGATGGTTGCCCTTTGTTCCTCATGGTTGGCATTGATTCATCTCCGGATATGAATCCATATAGATTCCTCCCTTGAATGTAAGCCTCCATCCTTAGAGACCATGATGGGTAGTTGTTTCGATCCAATTTGTCAATTGTTGATGGAAATCCATCTCCCATGTTGCTTGACTATCCTCTGATACCACTGTGAAGAGAGATCGTGGATGCAATCCAAAGATGAGTAGGTACTGCTACAACCAGCTTCACACCAGCCAACTGAGACTTCAGAGTTGATTATTGGACCCTTTGAGCTTCCTAAATCCACCAAAATATCAGCCAAGTACTTTGGAACATGTATCCCAAAAGTTTAAGTCAAGACATACTAATTGCAAGATGACTAGCTCCCAAAACTTGTTATTTTTGGACATACACCTGCTGGAAAAAATGAACAATGCTCTGAACTGGTAAGAATTAGATAAATTCCTTTTGGGCATAGCAACTAGACTTAGCAAGCTCCCCAATCCAAATTAAAACACTTCAAATGATGGACTGAGCACTTAGAAGAAGATTCATCAATTTCTGGAACATGCCCACCATTCTTGGGGCTCTGTAGAGATATACTAGTGAGCAGTAAAATGAAGATATCTCCAAAACTGAAAATCAAATGACCCTGCAAATTTATAGCCAAAAACTAGACAATACGCGCTATCCAACACACGTTACAAAACTGAAAAATGTTGAGTAGAACTTGAGATATGACCTTCTGAAGTTATTGCTATGAGTGAGTATAGCAGAGAACAAAACAGAGAAGTAGATAATGATAAATGTATAGATTCACATATGATTACAACCACATTGGCAATGAATATTTGCACAATGGGAGTAGAATGATAGAGCTATGGAGTATCATAGTAGAGAGAGAAAGGTGAAACTTACTCTCATAAAGATTTTTATGAGAGGGAAAGTTCTACCTAATTCCTTAGGGGCTATCATGCATGAGTATGCATATGTACCCAATAAGGAATTAGATTTTACCATACAAATGCTTACCTAGTGCCTAGAGAAAGGCTCCTTTGTGGCTCCATTTGCAAGAAGAGATTTATCTACCCATAGGTATGTTTTTTTCATAAAGTAATATTCTTAATGATATTATAACACATGTTTTTATTCATTTTTATCTATTTATTTTCAAGACATCTATACCGATTCCAGCTCATGTGAGCACAGCAAAGGTGCCTATGAGGACATGCATAGGTAGCCTATGGCTAAAGTGCAACATAGAACCTGAGGGAAATATAGTATATATGAGGCATGGGTTGAAGTTTAAAAGAAGCTGATTTATGTGACTCCTACCTGTGTTTTGTTCACTTGAAATGGAAGTAAGTATAAGTTTGCATATAAATTGAGATACATATTTTATCTCTTACTTATATATTTTTTTCTATAGTGATTTTGATGAGAGAGATAAAAAGTATGTACTTAGTTCATCAGAGATACAATTTGGCACTGGGTGGTCGCAGAAATGATGTTTGAAAGAGATGCAGATACTTATGGCACATCGTTGTGATAATGCACGGTATGCATTGCTTTTGTTTGTTATATTTATGTGTGTATCTATACAAATAACACATAGAATATAGTAAATCAACATGAGTGTCGAGTTTGTCATGTTTGCCATATAGTTGAAGTGTATATACACATTGCATCTAGTCCTCCCACCACCTACTAGAGAGATGTCTCTCTTCCCAACCTTATGCCTCTATATATAGCTACTGGAATCAATGAGGACCATACTACATATAAAGATATATACAGGTCATGTACACACACACACACACACACATATATATATATATATATATATATATTTAAATACATACACATCACTCATACATGCCTACATGCACACATATATACATATACATGGATACACAATTATAAACACACTTTGCATATATCACACAAATGCACATGCATACATACATGTGTGTATACTAACACATGCATACATATATCATACACATGCATATACATACATACATATGAAACACACACACACACACACACACACATATATATATATATATATATATATATATATATATATATATATATATATAACACATGAATACATATACATATGTATACACACATATATATACATATATGATAGTCATTTCTTCCTCGACAATGGAGCTACATATAAAAATTTAGGCATACTCCTGAGCTTCATGTTCTAACTTGAAAGAACATGTTTTCATCTCTATGGTGGGATTCACCTATGTTCTAGTTGAATAAAGGAGAATCTATTGTCTGATACCCATTCAAATGATTGAGGTTAACAATTGATAATGATCCCTTTTCAATGGGAAATAGAGACCATGCTCAACTCGAAATCAATCAACCTTCAAAATAACCTATAAAAAATAGACAAAATCATTATTATGTGCTTGAAAATATATTCAACTATATCATAAAAAGTAAAGTAGTTTTTTTACTATTTGCATCTCTATTGTCATAAGTATCCAAGGAGAAGGTGCATAAGCTGATTTCTATCAAAACTTGGTCATAACAGGTCCCTCTTGATGCTATTATCTCTACAAGTCGATTTGTGTCTTTGAACAAGTTCCTCTTGGAGAGTGCTGATGATGATACTAAGATACTGTGCTACCTAAGAGGATGGGATCACATGATGGGTCATACGAGGAATAACAAAGGGTGCATTAGTGCATTTTAGAAGCATTGAGACTCACAAGAGAAAGGTGGATCAATGCTTTCAAAAATTGAGTAGAGATGAGGAAGAACATGATAGACCTATTAATATGAAGAAAAAAGAGACGGATGAGATTGTACAGCTTGAAGAGAAAATAGAGTCATTATAGATGAAAGCTTAGTATTTATATGGAGTTAACACATCGAATAGATTCGATGAGATTTGATGTGCTAACTCCATGTAAATCCTAAGTTTGCACCTGCAATGAATCTATTTCCCCTTAAAGTTGTACAATCTCATCTGCCTCTTTCTTCTTCATACCAATAGGTCTATCATGTTCTTCCTCACCTCTTCTCAATTTCTGAAAGCATTGCTCCACCTTTCTCTTGTGAATCTCAATGCTTCACAAAAGGCACTGATGCACTCTTTGTTGTTCCTCATATGACCACCATGTGATCCAATCCTCTTAAGAAGCACAATGTATGGTATCTCAGTATCATCATCAACACTCTCAAAGAAAGCTTGTTGATGCTTAAAGGTCGGTACAAGATTCAACTTGATCTTTGCTTTGAGCTCTCGATATACGTGTATTGTGTGTGTATGTATGTATGTGTAAGTATTTGTATGTATATGTAAGTGCATATGTGTATGTGTAAGTGTATGTATATATGTATTTGTATGCATGTATGTGTGTGTATGTGTAAGTACGCATATATAAGTATAAGTATGTATGTATAAGTGTATGTATGTGTGTTCGTTATGCATATGTATAACTTTAAAGTTTTTTTATATTCTGATCATCTTTTGTTTGAGATTAAAATAACGGGACATATTTTATAGTAGAACAAAATAAGAAAAGACCTAACATACCACCTAAGACATGATAGTTCTTTTGTAGAGAGCTAGGTCTTCAAGAATCATTTCCTCAGTAGAAGGTATACAAATTAATAGTTTATATTACTATGACTTATAATTCTAATATATTTTATAAATGTTTTATATTTAATCTATGTAGTTTTGTTTCATTAAATAAACATAGGCTGCTCCAAAGAAGATAGTTGAGTTAGGTCATACGTTCCATTTAGGCCAAATGGGCCATCATGGTTTTTCGCTATATTTATATGTATTATTGAAAATATATTTTTTATTTTAGTTAAAATAATAATCATTAATCTTTTTTATTTGTTTAAATGCAACGAAAGGATTATGGTTGATATCCTATGAAAAAGGAAATCCATTTTGCTACAGATTGTGGATATTGACATATGAGTGAGTATATGAAAGATCATCCAAATGCTTTATTAAGTATTACTAAATTTCATATAATTATTTTATTTTTATTGATATTTTATATATTTTATTTATTTATGTTTATTATATGTAAAACAAGAGTATTATGGAGATGTAGATATGGATGAGGTGAAGAGACAGACATAGGCAAGACAATTTGGATCATCATAGAGTGCTCACACCTCTACACATGATGCCACTACAGATACATCAGATCATGCGGATGATCGTGATGATGAGGCTGATCATGATGATGATCATGATGATGATCATGATGATGATCATGATGATTAGGACTTACATGATGATGATCATGATGATTAGGACTTACATGATGATGTGGATGATGATAATCAGGATGATTGATATATTACATTGGATATATATTTTAACTTGATATACATATTCTTTTTATATCTATATATTTTCTCATTCCAGTTATGTTTTGAATTGTGTCTATGGTACTAATTAATTAAAAGTCTTGTTTGAATGATTTTTATTGTTGTTTATATTTAACAGGTATTTTATTTCTTCAATTAGATATTTCATTCATATTATATATCTGTTTATGTATGTATACATACATATATATATATATATATATATATATATATATATATATATATATATATATATATATATATATATATATATATATATATATATAGTGAAGAGATGGATAGGTATGTGCTTGAAGATGAAGAGGTGTTGCAAAATCCTTGATCTACAGTAGCCAAATGAACTCCACGAGTATGTGGTGGGCCCTTTTAGCTTGCCAATGGATGTATTAGAGATCCTATGTACCTTGGAAGATCACTCGCAAAAAGATAGATCAAAATAGATAAGTTGGAGTTAGCTCAGAGGTGAAGAACTTGCTATTTTGGTTCATACACCTATCCAATGTTTTGCATAATTCTCTGATCACAGTAGCAATTAGCTTAATTCCTTTTGTGGAAGTCTAGTTAACTTAAAGAGCTAACTTTCAAGAGTAATATCATAAAAAATAATGAACTACACACTGAGAAGGATGTTTAACAAGTGATGACATCATCTCGATTTTCATGGGCTGCTACAGTAATGAGACTAGTGAGCAGAAAAATGACCATAACTCAAGATTTAAGAATTCAATGATTGTGAAAATTTGTATGCTTATACTAGACAGTATGCTAAATCTAGAAAGCTTTAAATCATTGACTTCGGGTACATATACACTGAGAAACTGCTCTGACAAGATGAGTAAAAAAATCGGGTACATGACAGAGAAGTGAAAATGAACAGAAAGGGTTGACTTCAACTGAACATAAGTAATGATTGAAACACCCAAATGAAATGAAAATGGGTGATCATATAGTAGACTTCTAGAGCTAACTTTAAGAAGTTATAGCACTGAAAAGGATGCACCAAGCCGAGAGAAACCATCTTTGCAATCTGATTGAGAAAACTGAGAGATATGGTAGTGAGTAGTACACTTCACAAGAACATGGAAATATGAACTCAAATGATCATGAAACTGAAAGTATATTGATTTTACAACACAATGGACTTACTGATACATATGTGTGCCTTGAAACCACACCTTGATATGGCATAAAGCTCAGCTCTTTGAGGTCTTCTCTGAGGACTTCTCTGAGGTATCTCTAACCACGAGTAAAGCTGCCATGTATTTATAGTTGAGCTTGGGAGGCTAACTTCCCTCAATCACTCTCCAATCAATTAGTGATTGATTTGATTCTCTATCTACCACAAATCACGAATTTGTGGCTCCTCTTTCCCTTTTTGATCAAGTGGACTCAACGACTTAAGATTCTTTCACTTTTACATTAAGTAAAGTCTTCAAAAGTTACAAGAGGTAGTTCACAAGTGAACTTTACATTGTCTTCATTTTAAGGCTTCTTCTTTGAATTTGTGGGACTCAAGCCAATACTTAGGCTTGTCATAGTCTTGCTCCAATAGCTTCCCCTCAAGCCAAGTATGCTTGAGGTCTTCAATCTTCCAAGATTACCTGCAAACCTATCATAGCCTTGAATTTGCAAAGGTTTGTACCATCCGATGCTTTGGTTAGAATATCTGCACATTGTTGATGAGTGGACACATATGATATTTGAATCTCTTTGCTTAGAACCTTCTCTCGTACATAGTGATAATGAACTTCAATATGTTTAGTCCTTGCATGAAAAATAGGATTAGCAGCCAAATGAATAGAACTCATATTGTCACAAAAAATAGTTGGAGTTCCAAACTCCAATCCAAGATCTGTGAATAATGTCTTCATCCACATAGCTTCTTGAGTAGCTATGGCAAGACCTCTGTACTCAGCCTCTATGGAAGAAAGAGCAACTGTAGGTTGCTTCTTGGAAGGCCATGAAATAAGCTTTGAACCTGCAAAAGTAAGATATCCTGACGTGCTCCTTCTATCTTCCTTGGAGCCAGCCCAATCTGCATCAGAAAATAGCTTCAAAAATCAGATACATAAGGATAATAAAGTCCTTCATTTATGGTTCCTTTGAGATACTTGAGAATCCTTTTGGCAGCATCCATGTGTGGTTTCCTTTGTGTGTGCATAAATTGACTTAGCACACTCACACTGTAACATATATCTACTCTTGTCAATGTGGCATAGTTGAGACTACCCACTAGACTTTGATATGATGTGATGTCCTCTATGAGTTCACCTTCATGTGAGCTCAATTTGTGATTGACCTCCATTGGAGTACCTGCAATCTTATAATCTTGCATCTTGATTTTTGCCAACATGTCCTTAATGTACTTTCTTTGAGTGAGAAACAAACCATGATCTTTGTAGACAACTTCCAAACCTAGGAAGTAGGTAAGTGAACCCAAATCACTTATGTTGAACTCTTCTCTCATCTAATCTTTGATCTTCTTCATACCATCTACATCATTTCCTGTCAATATAATATCATCTACATATACACATAGGTAGATGATCTCAAATTACTCTTTTTAATAAAGAGTGAAGGATCTGCCTTACTTGGTTGAAAGCCTTTGTCCTGCAAGAATGAAACAAGCATAAAATTCCAAGCTCTTGGGGCTTGCTTGAGACCATACAATGCTTTGTTAAGTTTACACACATAATCAAGATAAACTTGATTTTCAAAACCAGGTGGTTGTGCCATATATACCTCTTCTATTATCCAACCATTCAAGAATGCATTCTTTACATCTAGTTGAAGTATCTTCCAATTCTTGGAAGATGCAATACTAAGTAACATTCTGATTATAGGCATCTTAGCTACAGGAGAAAAAGTTTCTTCATAATCCACTCCTTGAGTTTGTGCAAAGCCTTTTTCTACAAGTCTTGCCTTATACCTGTTTATGGAACCATCAGAATTCTTCTTGAGTTTATAGACCCATCTTGAGCCTATTACCTTCATGGATGAAGTCTTGGGCACCAAATCCCAAGTGTTGTTTTCTTCAAGTGCTTCAATCTCTTCCTACATTGCATGCTTCCATTCTGATTTTGCTTTGGCCTCTTCAAAGGATGATGGCTCCTCTTGATTTATGTCATGTGCTATGTAAATAGAATGTTTAGTTACTAATGAGGTGTCAAACCCATACCTTTTTGGTTTTTTTCTTTCCCTTATAGATCTTCTTAAGCCATGTTGTGATGATTCTGCCTCATGTCCAAGTTCCTACAATTTTGCTTTACCTTTAGACTTCCATGCTTTGATTTTTTCCATTTGAGTTTCTTCATCATCTTCTGAAGTATCTTGTTCTTCAATCTTTGGTTGATGTTCTCTACCAAGCTTTGGGAAATCTTCTTCAAGGTCATATAGCAATTCGACCTTCTTGCATGAATCTTCATACCATGAATTGTTCTCATCAAAAACTACATCTCTGCTTACAAAGAATCCTTTTTTGGTAGGGTTGTATAACTTGTAACCCTTTTGATTGTTGTCATATCCAATAAATACACACCTTTCTACCTTTGGATCCATCTTGCCTCTAACCTATGAAGGAACATGAGCAAAAGCAATACATCCAAAAATTTTACAATGATCTAAGCTAGGTCTTCTTCCATTCCAAGCCTCATATGGAGTCATCCCATCAAGGGATTTTGAAGGCAACCTGTTAATCAAGTAAGTGGCTTTATATACAGCCTCTGCCCATAGATAATTAGGAAAATTCTTTTCATTTAACATGGACCTTTCAGCTTCAACAATTGTCCTATTCCTCCTTTCTGCCACTCCATTTTGCTCAAGAGTGTACCTTGTAGTTACCTCTCCTTTGATTCCTCTTTCTTGAAGAAAAGAATCAAACTCATGGGAGAAGTATTATCCCCCTCCATCTGACCTTAGCCTTTTTAGTGATTTACCTGTTTGATTCTCCACAAGAGCCAAATATCTTTTGAAACATGAAAAAACTTCATCTTTGTGTTTCATAAAGAATAGGATAGTCCATCTGCTGCAATCATCAATAAAGGAGACATAATACCTTGATCCAGATATTGAATCTTCCTTGTTAGGTCCCCATACATCTGTCTGAACCAACTCCAAGAGATCTCCATGCATATAGCCTTTCTTCATGAATGGTAACCTGTGAGAATTTCCAAATTGACATGCACTACACTTATAAATCATATGTTGTTTTGACAAGTTAGGGAGTCCAAGTACACTTTGGTCCTTACAAATTTGCTTTAACGATCTTTCACCAATATGTGCCAATCTCATGTGCCATACCTCTAGTTCTGTGAGTGTTTGATTACCGTAATTGAAGAGAGCTATGTTCCTTGTGTCTTGCAACTCAAAGGTGAATAGTCTACCTGTCTTTTCTCCCTTTGCTATTCTTCTGAACCCTTGGCTAGGGTCTTCCACATATGTTCCTCCTCTTCTGAACCTGACTTGGAGTCCTTTCTCTACTATCTACCCAACACTTATCAAATTCTTTGTAATGATAGGGACATAGAGTACCTTACTGAGTAGGTTGATGTTTCCATCAGGTGCTTTGACATTGCCTATTTTCTCCACAGGATGTCTTGTGTCATCTCCAGTTTGTACCTCATGCTTATTCCTTGGATCTTCCAAATCCGATAGGAGAGCTACATTTCCTTCCTCATGATTGGAGCAACCTGAATCTATGTAGAAAACATGCTCATCAGATTTACCTTGTGGTATAGCCATGTTCATGATCAATAATGAATCCTCTTTGTTTGAGTCTTCTGTGTAGTTATTGAAGTCTCTCCATCCTTTGTAGCCTCCTTGGTAGTTTGAATGATTGTAGTTGTTGTAATTGCCATGGTAGTTGTTGAACCTTCCTCTTGAGTAGCCATAAATTCCTCTATTGTATCCTCTTCCTCTTTGATTACTAGAATTCCTAAAGAAATTTTCAGTTGTATGATTGGTTAGTCCACAAATAGAACATGGGTTGGAGACATGGGATCTCCCCCTGCCTTGTCTACCTCCTCTTCCTCTACCTCTACCATGTCTTCCTCTACCTGCATAGTTAACTTGATATGTACATGTTTCATCATCCACTTTCTTTGCCTTTCCTTTGTTATCTTTGGACTTGCTTTTATCAGTGTATAAAGCTGAAGATTGATTACCTTTAGAGATTTCTCCATTTTTTATAAGCTTTGCCTCTTGAGTGAGTAATTGTCCAATGAGTGTATTGAAATCAGGTACATGCATGTCCATGTACAAATCCATAGCTGTGGTGAATGCTTCCCACTTGTCATCTGCTTTCAATCCATTGATGCCGTGCCTTACAATTTGCTCTTCATCTATTACCTCTCCAATGCTTCCCAACTGATCTGCTATGTCCTTGAGCTTTGTGACAAAATCAGTCACATTTTGTTCGGGAGCCTTCTTGAGAGTTGTGAAATCCAGCCATAGTTGATGCTTCCTAGCTTTAGTACTTGAAGAGAAGAAATCTTCAAGTGCATCCCCCACTTCCTGAGATGTCTTACAACTTCTCATGTGAGGCAACAAAAAATCTCAGATAGAGTTGAGGAGATAAGACCTTGCAAGTGCATCCTTGGAGCACCATGTGCTCAATCTTTCTTGCTCTTATTGTGTTGGTTGACTTTTGTTCCAGAAACTTGGCATAAATTCATCTCCAGCCACATAAACATATAAACTTCTACCCTGGAGATACGCTTCCATGCTTAATGACCAAGCTAAGTAGTTACCTCTGTCCAAATTATCAATTGATGAAGGAAGTCCATCTTCCATCCTTGCTCTGATACCACTGTGAAGAGATGGATAGGTATGTGCTTGAAGATGAAGAGGTGTTGCAAAATCCTTGATCTACACCAGCCAAATGAACTCCAGGAGTATGTGGTGGGCCCTTTTAGCTTGCCAATGGATGTATTAGACACCCTATGTACCTTGGAAGATCACTCTAAAAAAGATAGATCAAAACAGATAAGTTGGAGTTAGCTCAGAGGTGAAGAACTTGCTATTTTGGTTCATACACATGTCCAGGGTTTTTCATAATTCTCTGAGCACAGAAGCAATTAGCTTAATTCCTTTTGGGGAAGTCTAGTTAACTTAAAGAGCTAATTTTCAAGATTAATATCATAAAAAATAATGAATCACACACTCAGAATGATGTTTAACAAGTGATGATATCATCCCAATTTTCACGGGCTGCTAGAGTAATGAGACCAATGAGCAGAAAAATGAACATAACTCAAGCTTTAAGAATCCAATGATTATGAAAATTTTTATGCTTATACTAGACAGTATTCTGAATCCAAAAAGCTTTAAGTCATTGAATTTGAGTAAGTACACACTAAGCAACAGCTCTGACAAGATGAGTTAAAAAGTTGGGTACGTGACAGAGAAGTGAAAATGAACAGATAGGGTTGACTTCAACTGAACATAACTAACGATTGAAACACCCAAATGAAATGCAAATTGGTGAGCATATATTAGACGTATAGAGCTAACTTTACCAAGTTAGACCACTAAAAAGGATGCACCAAGCTTAGAGAAACCAGCTCTGCAATCTGACTCAGAAAACTAAGAGATATGGCTGTGAGTAGTACACTTCACAAGAACATGGAAATATGAACTCAAATGATCATGAAAATGAAAGTATATTGATTTTACAACACAAATGGACTTACTAATACATATGTGTGCCTTGAAACCACACCTTGATATGGCATAAATCTCTGCTCTTCGAGGTCTTCGTTGAGGTCTCTCTAGCCATGACTAAAGCTGCCATCTATTTATAGTTGAGCTTGGGAGGCTAACTTCCCTCAATCACTCTCCAATCAATTAGTGATTTGTTTGATTCTCTATCTACCACAAATCACAAATTCGTGGCTCCTCTTTCCCTTTTTGATCAAGTGGATTCAACCACGTAAGATTCTTTCACTTTTACATTAAGTAAAGTCTTCAAATGTTACAAGAGGTAGTTCACAAGTGAACTTTACATTGTCTTCATTTTAAGGCTTCTTCTTTGAATATATATATATATATATATATATATATATATATATATATATATATATATATATATATATATATATATATATATATATATATATATATATATATATATATATATATATATATATATATATATATGTGTGTGTGTGTATGTGTGTGTCATTACAATGTGTGTATAAAATGTATATATGTATGTGCATGCATATATGTGTGTTTATGTGTATATATATATATATATATATATATATATATATATATATATATATATATATATATATATATATATATATATATATATATGTATGTATATATATACATATATATATATATGTATATATATATATATATATATATATATATATATATATATATATATATATATATATATATATATATATATATATATATATATATATATGTGTGTGTGTATGTTGTGTGTGTATGTGTATATGTAGGTATATGCATGTGTGCGCATGCATGTGCATGCGCATGCATCTCCATTTGGATCCATGTGTACATGCATGCATGTTAATATGCATATGCATGTGTATATGAGTATGTGTATATGGAATAATGCATGCATGCATATTATTTTATATGTTTTTAGATATGATTGTGCATATTCACGTGTATATGTGTGTGTGTATGTGTAACTGTATGTGCATGTATAGTGTAAATGTATTTGTAAGTCTATGTGTATGTATATGTTTATGTGTATGTGCACGTACATGTGTAGTGTATGTGTATGTATATGTGTGTGTATATGCATGTGTATGTGTGTGTTTATGTGTGAGCATGCATAGTCATGTAGTAATGAATAAGTAAGTGTGAGTATGTTAATTAATGAAAATAAAAACAATTTAAATGATATACAACCAATGAAAATTACACTTACAATAATTAGCCATATTTTATGTTTGGTGAACTTTTTGAAAAACCTATAATAAAGAGAGAGAGAGAGAGAGAGAGAGAGAGAGAGAGAGAGAAGATTGAGAGATCAGAAGAGATGAACAAAAATGGAAAAGAGAGAAAGATATAAATTAAAAGAGAAATAGGTAAAAAGAAGGAGAGAGAGAGAGGGAGAAAGAAAGAGAGAGAGAGACATAATAAGAGAGGGATTAGAAAAGAGAGAGATCTAGAAAGAGCTCGTAACCACATCGCAAATCTAAACGTTCGAGATCTCTTCAATTAGATACGCGTACATGAGAATCGAAGAGCAGTTTAACGTTTTTTATTTTGTGTCAACGTCGCATAAGCGATGAAAAACCGTCGTGCCTCGATAGTTGCTTGTGTTACCGTTAGTGTCCATCTGAAAGGCCAAATGGCCACCGGACACTTCTTTGTATATGTTCTTTAATAAAACATATAGTGGCCTGGTCAGTCACAGACTGTAAGTTTGACCGCATTTGTAAGACCTAAGAAGTCTGTCGTCGTGCTCCCTATGTACTGTGTTTTCTGCGTATTCTACAGCCTCTGTGCGGAGTACTGTGTGCGGAGCCAGGAGCTCGGTTTCTACCCCGAACATATCGTCGTGGAGCTCTCGAGAAGGAGAGTGCAGTACGGTGCATCGCCATCGAAATACTTCACTGGTATCAGAGCAGTTCGAGGCAAGAAGCTTTGTTCCTTTTGTACCTTGTCATCCGAGTCACCGAAGTCACCATTGGCGCCGTTGGCTGCGCGCGAGGGAGGACCTCAACGATCAAGGAATATAGAGGTTCCCGGTACTTCCTGGGAGGTCACCCATCTCAGTACTGTTCCCCCCAGAGCTCGCTTAACCGTGGCAATCTCTTGCCACTAAGCTACACTCTTGTGGTGTTTGAAGAAGGGGAAAGACTAAGGTTGACATTACCTTGAACAAGTTTTGGTGCCTCAAAGCTTCATTTTTGCTTTTAAAGCCTATTTCTGAAGCAATTTTGGGGTGTTTTTGGAGCCACTTTGGAGTACTTTCGCATGTAGTTCTCTTCACACAGGTCCAAGAACATCAAGAAGAGTGTTCCTTGTACTTCTCAGACAATAAATATCAACCTTTGGGGCTGTATTTTCAGCCACACTTGTAAAACTACAGGTTTCTCGAGGGGTTTTCAGTTTTGGTGGGAGCAGTCGCTGCAAATTTATGCAGGTTTTTATAGCCTAAAACATCAGAGTTGACAGACACTTGCAGGTGTTATTGGCTAGTTTTTGGGCTGTGTATTCAGCCTTTTAGTGTCATTTTACTGCATATATTGAGCACATACACACCATGTACGCTTCTGTGGATACGGCTTATGTACGTCCATGTGGGCATTGATATAGCGGTTACGTTCTTTGCATAAAGCCTTTTACGTTTGATAAAGAGGGTCGTGGTGAGGTTTTCTTAACTGGGAGACACCCAGATGTCGGGGTCTCTTCGGTGATGCAGGTGGAAGACTTACCCAGCCTCGCCATAGGAGATGTATGATAGTTGTTCATAGGTGCTCGATAAGCCTAGTTGGCTTCTATTGGGTAACTGATTATATGCAGTGGAGTCAGTGATTCACTATGCAGGTAGACATGTCAGTACTTGCAGTTTTATGATACTTTGACACTGGTCATATGCTAATTTTGCAGAGGATACTCTGGCAAAATTTTTCCAGATTTCTGGTTTAGTCAACTATATAGTGGTCGATTTACTCCTTGATACACTTATTTGTTGGTGTTTGGACTCTTCTAGCTCCATTATCATTCTATGCAGTTCTCTACGATCATGGCATCAGAGGTCTCAGGCACATCCGGTGGATCAGGGTCTAGTGCTAGCGTTCCGAGGAGGAGCTATAACTTGCAGGGCAAAGACCATTTTGAGATCCGAAAATTTGATGGCACAAACTTTGCTCTATGGAAGAATCAGATTAAAGATGTGCTGATTCAAAGAAGGAAATGGAAGCCAATAAATGGGATTTCAAAGAAGCCTGCTGACATGGATGAAGATGATTGGGATGAGTTAGATGAAATGGCCAGGTCTACCATTCGCTTGCACCTGGAAGATAATGTTTACTTTACAGTATTAGACTGTGAAAGTGCAGAGGAGCTTAGGAAGAAGTTATGCAATACATATGAAAAAGAGACGGCATCAAATAAAGTATATCTGATGAGAAAATTATACGACCTTCGTATGAAGGACACAGATAGTGTTGCTGCTCATCTAAATGAGTTTGATGCCATATTCTCCCAGTTACAGGCTCAGAAAATGGATATGGACAATGAAATGAAAGCAGTATTGCTGTTATGCACCCTGCCATCATCATGGGATACATTTTGCACAACTATTAGCAATAGTGCACCAGGTGGTAAACTCGTCTATGATGACATATGTGGAGCACTCTTGAGTGAGGAGATTCGTAGAAAATCTATGGTTGGCACTCAGAGTGGAGATGCATATAATGTTCGTGATTCTTACCAAGGAAAGAATCAACAACGTGGCAGGAGCAAGAACAAGGAAAAGAATGGTCAACGGAATAAGGGCAGAAGTAAATCAAGGAAGAGGGATATTGAATGCCATTATTGTCATAAGAAAGGACACATGAAGAAAGACTGTTATGCATTAAAGAATGCTAAAGGTAAAGGACAGAATGTTGATGGGCATATTAAACAGTTACCTGCACCATCTACTTCGACTGTGAAGATTGAAGAAATTAATGCTATTTCTGATGATGCTGATGTGTTGACACTTGATAGTACTGTGCCATCTGAGGCACTTATGGCTGATTCTCTTTCCCACACCTGGCTGCTAGATTCTGGTGCTTCTTTCCATGTGACACCACATAGAGAATGGTTCTCTAATTATGCAGCAAAGTCTCTTGGTACCGTGAGACTTGGTGACTCTTACCAGTGTGATGTTGTGGGGATTGGAGATGTGGTTGTGCAGTTCATTGACGGTTCAAAATTTACTATGCATAATGTACGCCATGTACCTCAGTTATCACGCAGTTTGATGTCAGTTGGTCAGCTTGATGACCTTGGTTACAAGGTGGTCTTCTATGCTCAGTCCTTTCGTATATCAAAGGGCAATATGGTTATTGCAAAAGGAAGGAAAGTTGGCTCACTTTACCCTTTATTTGTATCACAGAAAGAACACTTGTTAGCTGTTACTGAACAGCCTATGGCTTGTATTTGGCATGGTCGTTTGGGCCATATATCTCGTAGTGGAATGGAAAATCTTTCTCGTTCTGGCTACTTACCTGTGTTATCTTTCTCTGATTTTTCATTTTGTGAGCATTGTCAATATGGAAAGCAAACCAGAAATGTGCATAAAATGCACATTGACTCTTCAATTCAGCCTTTAGATCTTGTTCATACAGATGTGTGTGGTCCTATGCCCACTAGGTCCTTAGGTGGTTCTCTTTACTTTGTCACTTTCATAGATGATGCTACTAGAAAAGTCTGGGTATATCCTATCAAATCGAAGGATGATGTATTCCCTAGTTTCAGAAAATGGCTTGCTTCAGTTGAGACTGAAAAAGGAACTAAGCTTAAGGCTTTACATTCAGATAATGGGGGTGAGTATACCTCACATGAATTCAGCCTTTTCTGTTAGTGTAGAGGGATTCGTAGAGAGTTTACAGCTCCTTATACCCCAGTATAGAATGGTGTAGCTGAGAGGATGAATAGAACTATTCAAGATAGAGTAGTCTCTATGTTGCATCATGCAAACCTCTCACAAGGTTTTTGGGCAGAAGCAGTATTGACTGCAGTTCATGTGATTAACCTTTCACCTAGTACTGCCAAAGGTCTGAAAGTGGCACAAGAGTTATGGACAGGGAAACCACCATATTATGATCATCTTCGAGTTTTTGGGTGTGAAGCATATGTTCATATACCCAAGAATCTTAGACAGAAGTTGGACCATAAGTCAAAGAAATGCATTTTTCTTGGATATGGTCGAGAAGGACAATTTGGATATTGCTTATGGGATCCTGAAACACGGTCAGTGATCAGAAGTAGTGATGTCACTTTTAATGAGTCTAAGATGCATAAACAGCCGATTAAGGAGGTTGAAGTGAGAAGAGTGGTGTTTGAGGATACTAGTCCTCCGGTTAGCATGCATAAAAATGCTGCACATAGGGATGTTCAAGAGAATGTCCATTCAGATTAGTCTGCACATGTTCCTGTTCAGCAACCATTGAGACGTTCTGCACGTGTCTCATATCCACCTGATAGATATGTTCGAGGTTTAGATTTTGTTATGCTAACAGATGCCGGTGAGCCCTCTTGCTACAAAGAGGCTATGCAGACAGAGGATCATGTCAAGTGGGAGCGTGCCATGAAGAGTGAGTTGGATTCTATTCACAAGAATGGTACTTGGGACTTAGTACCTTTGCCAAAGGGCAGGAAAGCTTTACCATGTAAATGGGTGTATAAGCTGAAAATCACATTAGATAGTGCTTCTCCAAAATATAAAGCACGACTTGTTGCAAAGGGTTTTAAGCAACAACATGGTGTTGATTTTGAGGAAATCTTCTCTCCAATGGTCAAGATGACTACTTTGTGCATGTTGCTTGGATTCGTTGCAATGGAGGACTTAGAGCTAGTCCAAATGGATGTGAAAACAGCTTTCTTGCATGGAGATCTTACAGATGATATCTATATGGAACAACCAGAGGGTTATGTAGTTCCTGGCAAGGAAAGTCTAGTTTGTAAGCTCAAGAAGAGCTTGTATGGACTTAAACAGTCTCCTAGACAATGGTACCAAAAGTTTGATGCTTTTATGAAGTCCCAAGGCTATTCTCGGAGCAATGAGGATCATTGTCTCTACACAAAGAGATGTTTTGATGGCAGCTTGATATGCTTGATACTTTACGTCGATGATATGTTGATTGCTGGGAAGTCCTCTTATGATTTGTCAATTCTCAAAAAGAAGTTGAGTCAGACATTTGATATGAAGGATTTGGGGGATGCCAAACATATTCTTGGCATGCGCATTACTCGTGATAGGAGTAAAAGATGCATATACTTGTCTCAAAGTGAGTACATATCCAAAGTACTTCACCGATTCAATATGCAGGGTGGAAAGGCATTGAGTACACCTTTACCCACATATGTGAAATTGAACAAGGATGACTGCCCCAAATCAGATGAGGAAAAGGAATTCATGACCAAAATTCCCTATCAGTCTGCTGTTGGTAGTCTCATGTATGCTATGGTAGCTACGAGACTAGACATTGCATTTGCAGTGGGAGTTGTGAGCAGATATATGTCTAATCCTGGCAAGAAACATTGGGAAGCGGTCAAAATGATTTTGAGATATCTGAGTGGCACTAAGGACAAGTGTCTATGCTTAGGTAGAGGGAAAGCATCCATTATTGGTTACACAGATTCTGACTATGCTGGTTGTGTAGACAATCGTAAGTCTACATCAGGGTACATTTTTCATTTTGCTGGAGGTGCTATCTCTTGGAGATCTCGTCTTCAAGAATGTACAGCTGTTTCCACCACAGAAGCAGAGTATGTTGCAGCAAGTGAGGCATGTAAGGAAGCATTGTGGCTTTCTCGTCTTGCTTGTGATATGGGTTTGCCTCAGCATGTACCTCACTTGCTCAGTGATAGTAAGAGTGCCATTGCTTTGGCTAAGAATCCGGTCTATCATGCAAAGACCAAGCACATTGAGGTGAGGTATCACTTCATTAGAGATTGCTTAGCCACTGAGAGCATTATTCTTGAGAAGTTTCACACTCAAGATAATGCTACAGATGCTTTGACTAAAGCTCTACCACAGGATAGCTTTCGACACTGTTGTCACTTGATGGGGGTTACTTGATTCTTGATCTTACGCAGTCACTTGTATACTGTGTAACATGCCCATCAGGTGGGAGGTATAGTTTGTATACTTACACTCAGGTATTCTTTATCATTCTTTCTTTTTTCTCCCATAGTTACTCTAGCCATATTGGCCTTTAGTGGGAGATTGTTACCGTTAGTGTCCATCTGAAAGGCCAAATGGCCACCGGACACTTCTTTGTATATGTTCTTTAATAAAACATATAGTGGCCTGGTCAGTCACAGACTGTAAGTTCGACTGCATTTGTAAGACCTAAGAAGTCTGTCGTCGTGCTCCCTGTGTACTGTGTTTTTTGCGTATTCTACAGCCTCTATGCGGAGTACTGTGTGCGGAGCCAGGAGCTCGGTTTCTACCCCGAGCATATCGTCGTGGAGCTCTCGAGAAGGAGAGTGCAGTACGGTGCATCGCCATCGAAATACTTCAGCTTGCATTGTATAAGCGACACCTATGTGTCATATTAGCAACATTAAAAAAATCATCACATAAGCAAGGATATGCACATATCATACAAGTGATGGTTAGCACGAAGTCGTATAAGCCATGCAAAAGCAGCGACAATAATGTTTACGTCGCTCTTAGCATCGGTACCAATGTCAAAAATAACGTCGAAATTAACATTGTTTAAACAACGATATGCACTCCATGGCCACTTCCACAAAATGCTTGATCTCGAAATTATGAAAATGTGTCACGGTAATCTTCGTTACACCCCCTTTATTCTTGTAGTGCATGGTGGAGATAGTAAACCATAAAATCCTACAATATAGAACAAAGTTCCATAAAACATGAATCCAAATCCATCTAGGACTAAATGATAGGTTTGCTCTCATACCACTCTAGGTCTTCCTAACCTTGAGTTGTACTCACAAGTAATAGTTTAATCTAAACTACCTTGTGAACTATGAAAATCCATCATCTAGTTTCTTGGTAGGAAAATGAAATCTCCACATTGCACCAACCAAGAAGTCTATGTTTTTCATCCATTACTTTTGGACTAAGTTCTATTGGAAGAGCATCTATTGGCACTAGTGCAAACTCTAAAATTTTCTCTTCCCTTAAGTTTGCCATATGAATGCAAAAAACATTCCCCTTAAGATTTAGATAATCCCTAAATACCCATCCTCCTAATTAATGCTCACATATCAACCTCATGATGTAACATCAACTAAGACTTTGGTAACCCTATAGGCTACATATATCCCCATTTCCTAGAAACCATAAAGACAAGAGTCATAAATCTACTCCTAGGCTCACTAATGTCAATAACTAGATAATCTCATCTAGTCAAGGACCATCACTGGAAATACCATAACTACTTCTCTCTAGATTCTACAAGTGAGACTCAATCCAACCACCATGATTAACCAATCTCCCTAATATTGCCTTTGATAGAAGAGTGTCACTCCTATCTAGAGAATCTATACATGAGAAAGTGAAACTCTCTCTCTCTCTCTAATGTCATCTAAGGAAAAGAGCTTTAGTAATGGAATCTATTCCACTTTCCCTTTCCCTTTGAAAGAGATTTTATTGAATCCAATTTCTATACTCATCGATAACAGAGAACATGCACATAAGTTCTCCATGTTTTTTCCTTCTAAAATAATGGAGAATGAAACTCCCATGTGAAGGAAAAATACATTGAAACTTAGAGTAAATGAATTCCTTTTGAAATGTAGACCAAACTACATCATCGTGCATAGAACAAAAAGATGAGAAGATCCAGTAGTTCTCATGTTTACATGTTACATGAAGTCCCCTTCAAATATTCCTTAAGTGTGTTTTTTTTTTTCTTCTTAGGCCCATCTATGCATATTTGTATGGCATGTGTATGAGTGATGGAAATATCTAGTTATCATAGCTTGCCATGGAAGGAGATAGTTCCATGTTTTCAAGAAGATTCTAACTTTGATCATTAGACTTTAAGATGCAACAAACAACGAGCAATGTCCAATCAATATGGATGGCCCAATCCATGCGCTGAAAGGTATATGGACAAGTCTTTCCTATCCAAATATGCTTACATGCAACTCCAAGTAGTTTGGTCAATCAAGAGATTTCCTTGATTTTAATATTTGTTGTATTGATCTCCAAGCAAAGAGAGGAATTTTGGTTTCCTTTGCAGTTGTATTTGGTAGCTAGCATGGAGCTTTGATGGGTTGATGATGAGAGACAGAGAGAGATTTCATATAAAGAAATGCAAAAATAACCTTGTTGAAACTACAAAAGTAGAACATATTTACGGGCTTTTTACAGAAGGTAGAGGCTTGCTTTTACATACGGCAAGATTCTACAGTTATTCACATTGGCAATTTTCAATCTCATTATGACATGCTTTAATCCATCAACATTCATAGTAACTCCAAGAGAGCTATCATATGAATGTTGTAAGGTTGTATGATACTACAATTCCTCACTCATGGGAGGTCTCTAAAGTTCATTTAACTAACCACGACTTTTAGATCCCTATTTGATCCACTAGGTTCTCCAAAATAATTGTTGATTGTATTTTGAGTCGCATTCCCCTTTTCGGAGATTAAACAGTGTAGTTTGGCTTTTCCTCCTACTTTTTATCCATATCTCAAGTGCATAAGTTGGATTAAGTCACTTAATTTCTGCCTTTTAGGATCAAAGTGGTTTTTTTGCTTCTTAAGTTTCATGATCATGATTTGGACCATCTAAGTTCCCAAAGTGAAAGTCTTAATACACTCTAACACAAGGAGTTCTCTTGAAATACTTTGATCACAACTTTTAGATTTGGAATACCCTCACATTGAGACCTCCACTCAAAACCCCTCTTTCAGATGTGCACATGCTAGTTCTTCCTTATATGACAGCTCGTCATGAACTCTAAACAATATATTAAAAAGTTTGACTTTCTGGGGAAAAGTTTGATTTATGTGACTAGATGGGAAATTTTATGATTTTTTTATACATCATTTTTTTAGCATTGGTAATTGTAATTTCACTCTAAAGTAAAATGTACCACATAAATGGGAAATTCGATCTCTAATTTCACGAGTTCTCAAGTACGAGAAATTATAGTTGCTCTTACCATCACAATCATTATTTTTAGTCATAATATCCGAAGCTCAAAAATCAACCACGGTTTCTTGTGCACAAGGAAATTGAAATTTCTCTAGTTGGCCTTTGAAGGTTTTCATGGAATTAGTGATGTTAAAGTCCAATGATCTTTTGCACACAAAGTTTTTGAAAATTTTCATGAGTTCTCTATGAACAAAAAAAATGCGCTCTTATAGCTTGATGTGCACGCATATCTAGTGGACATGGAAATCATATAAATTCTTAAAACCAAATTGAAGTTTTTCCTTAAGTTTAATCACCAATGGTGCTATGTGAACCATGTTTTCTCTCCTTCATTAATTTGAAAAAATTTACTCTCAAAGTTATCTAAAAAAGTGCCTTCAACTCGAGCATCTCTTCCAAGCTCCAAGTGTTTACTAATGTGCATATCACACCAACAGATGTTTCAATCCTTGGACGTGGGAAAAAACATAGTGTCATATACTCATGTAGGTAGAAATGACCTTCTGCTAGCTTCAAGTGAGTGACTGTTGAGAGCAGTATGGGCACCCAAGGACTGACTAGACAAGGAAGCCAGCGGAGAGAGTCAGAGCGAGGTGAAGGATTAAGTAGACAAAGCAGTCGACGCAAATCTGGTAGATAGGCCCTTCAAATTTTTTCAAATCAACATCTTTATAACAGTGATTCTTATCACTAACAATCATTGTAAATACCATTTCATATTTTTGTAGCTCCATTTTGTGCAAGCCAAGGAGTCCTTGAACTTGAGGAGCCTTAGACGTGCCTACATATCAATTCTCGTATTTTTTAGACTCCGTTTAAGCCCTCAAATTGGCCCTGGAACCTAATTTTTAACTAGGCCGGACACTACGTCTGGACAGGGCCAAAACCTAGTCAAAAACTATAAATAGAGCTAGAGAGCTCATTTTTGAGGTGAGCTTGTAAGTGATTTGAACTTGTAAGAGCTTTTTGAAAGTAATCTAAGAACTCCATTGCTTCTCACTCTTTATCTTACTGTGTGTGCGCGTGTGTGTGTATGTGTGTGCATGTTGGTGTGCTTCTCACTGACGCACTTGTGCCTTCACTTGCTCGAGGTCTTCATACCATCCTCACGTCTTCCCGGATTGACATTAAAGGAGGTGCTACTCATCATTGAGCTACACCAAATTTTGGCGCTGTTGCCGGGGATCGAGCTTTGAGGACGAGCGTGTGATGGTAAGACGTAGGGTTGAGACGTTGGCGTCGTAGGTAATTTCTTTATTCTTCTTGTTTTTCTCTTCCTTACCTCACCACCATCATCACCATCATCATCCTCACCATCTCCCACCTCCATCTCCATCATCACAAAAATTTCAGTTTTTTGATCATATCTCCTCCCTCCTTTCATTTCCCTCATTCCACTTGTGAGAGAGAGCGAGAGAGAGATATTGTGTGCGTTGTTTTTGCATGTTTGTTGAGTTTCTTGCAGGTTCCAGCAGCATCATCCCCTCCAGCACGTTGCGCAGGTACGGAAATGTGCAAAACTATCTCGCAGTCGCCAGCTTCTGTCGATCGCGATTGACAGAAACTTTCATCTTTTGGTAAAATTAAGTGTACCACAGTAGACTAGAGACCTTGCACATCACAAATCCACAAAAATTTTTGGAAAATTTGCATTTTTTCAGTCCATTGCGATTGATAGCCAGTCAATCGCGATTGACACTGTCCATCGCGACGGACAGCCAGTCCATCGCGATTGACAGACCCCGACGGACACGTGTCCATCGCGACGGACACCCCTGTCCATCGCGACCGACAGAAAAATCGCGATTGACACCCCATTTCGCCGAGATTCTTGTCACATCGCGACATATAGAGCCCCGATTGACACAAATTCACAGAAAACCCCGAAAATTTCAGTCCATCGCGATTGACACCCATCAATCGCGACCGACAGCCCAGTCCATTGCGATTGACACCAGTCCATCGCGATTGACACCAGTCCATCGTGATTGACACCAGTTCATCACGATTGACACCTGTCCATCGCGATTGACAGCCCAGTCGATCGCGATTGACAGCCCAGTCGATCGCGATTGACAGCCATTTTCGGCTAAATTTTTAGGGTTTTTTAAATTGAAGATTTTGGCTAATTTTGGACATGGATAATGGACTCTAGAGCACATAAGGAGGCTATAGGCAAATAACCCGAGGAAAACCTGTTGCCTTGTTGGCCTGTTTGAACCTTGTTTTAATCCTTGAAGAGATAGACAAAGTCTTAGGTCTTCAGAGGCTAATGTCAACCACACTGCTAGGTCTTGGGCCCAGCAGTTGAGCCACCACTCATACTACCCTAGCTCTGAGACCAGTGAATCAGAGATGTCTAAAGGCATGGACCGACCTACGGGAAGTTCAGGAGTGCCATACTTGCACAGGGTAGAAGGTCCGTACAAGACACAGCTGGAATACCTTAGGACCAACCGATTAGGTGCTAGCATCTATGAGGACGGTCTAGGAAGATCCGTGGTCCAGATTAAAAACCCTGACCAATCCATAGGACTAGAGCACCCAGCTGTCAAGTTTGAAAACGGAGCATACTTGGACAAAGAAGGAACCATATACGTAGTCACCAGTCACCCAGATAGGACAGACGAATTCGAGAATGTGATCCTTGAGACGGACATAGATGACCTAGAACAAGGAAACATGGGTGCAGAGCCCAGGACCCCTCGAGGGAAATCTGTTCTTACTAGAATCCTCAATCCCGAGTGGGTTCCCCACGACAACAAGAGTATAGATCTGCTTCTGAACCGAGAGACTGACGAAGCCTTTTGGAGGTATAAATCTGATCGGCCAAATGACATAGGAACAATCATGATCTATGAGTTCAAAGATCTTGATAGCCCAGGCAGAGTGACCTACTTAGATCACGCTTCAGAGAGGATCTTTGTGGTTACAGAAAATGATAGGCATGCTTACACTTGGAAAGGTGAATTCATTTTCCCCCAACCAAGATCGAACGTGTCCCATGGCCACCCGGGAGCTGGAACGTACCATGCTCATGGAGCTCAAAGAGACAGACATAGAGATAGACCTGAGGTAAGCTTTGCCAACCCAGGGGGCAGAGAAAGAACGAGGACGGAAACAAACAGAGTAGAACCTGAGGTACTTAGAGCTCCCAGGAATCAAAGAAACGCGGATGAGTTCCCTCTATCACGACCTAGAGAGCACACAAGGAACTCTGAGACCGACTGTTGACCTAAGCTTCGACTTAGGGACTTGTGGAGAAAGAGACTATACCTCAATCCCCTCACAAGTGCATATAGTGGGGATACACGCTTTTAATTTATCAATCCAAAGAGTATACAAACCTAGCCGAGTGTATGAAGACATGCAATCACATAATGGTCAATGCACATAAGGTACTCAAGAATGAAAATGAGGTAATTACTTATCCTAACAAGCTTCAACTGTAGGTCAAGATGAAACGATACTTGGTGCAGCAGCCGTCAGTATTTTGGACTTTTCTCCTAGCTCCGAGCTCCAAACATAGCGAATAGCATATGTGTTTCGAAGCTCTCGAGAAGACGCATCCAATGGCAGTGGTTTCACTCAATTCCGACGCTCCTACTTCAAGTTATGACAGAAATACTGAATCGCGAAAATACTTTCCTACTCTTCAGCACTTCCTACACCTCGCACACACCTTTCCTACAGCAAAGAAACACTCTCAAGGATAGACAACACTCACAAGCACTCTTTCCAAGCACTACACATGCATACAAGCTCACGAAGAAGAAGATGAAGAGGGAAGAAGACACAAATTCGAATTTCTGTGCTCTCCCTTCTCACAATGGCAAAAAGTCTTTTACAAAGAGTCACATTTGACTTATATACTAGTGCCCTAAAAATGGTCCTTTCACACAAGTGACCGGCACTTTATTCACTAAAAGCTAATTTCCTACTATTTTACATGGGTAAGCTTCTATTCTTCTGTGGGAATGCATCTAGAGGACTCCTCTAGTGCCTTTACAAAGGGAAATATATTACAAAAATGAATATGTTACAAAAATATGTGGTCCAAATCGGAAAAATTTTGGGGCCCGTCTTTTTCTCTGCTTTGTGCGCTCTTTAGCTCTGCAACACTCTCCCCCTCTTCGCCTCTGTCGTCCCTTGACAGACTTTGCTTCACGCACGCGCCTTGTGGTCAGTATTGTCTGATTCTTGATCTTGCATTACGTTTTAGAGGCGCTCTGGTTTGTCCTGGTTGCACGCATTGGACCTGGTTGATTTGGTTAGCCACGCACGCCATCAGTGCACATATGCGGATGTAGCTCGTAAGCCTTGATCTGAACCCTCTGCAACTCAAGAGGTTGAAGCATCCACATAGGTGATACATGTTGGCCCTGATTCCTTCTTCCAGCTGCGTGCTTTTCCTTGGTGTGTGCGCCCCTGCGGGGCTTCCTGCAGAGATGTATCTTCAAATTTGCCTTTTAGTGAAGCTATTTCTTGTGTTGTTTCCTTTTTTTCCTCTTTTTACTCGTCTCGCCCTCAACACTGCCCCCCTCCTGGACTCTGTCGTCCCCGACAGGCTTTTTGTGGCGACGAGTATAGGTTTGAATGACCTGTTGCTCTCTTTGATTTAGCAGATTAGCATTACATAGCATGAACTCCTTCCATTGTCGAGACTTTACTCCATCCTCTGGTGCCTGTCTATGGTCAGCAAAGAAACTTATTTCGTAGGCCACCAGTCGTGCATTCAGATTGGAGGTCATTTTAATGAAGATCTCTGAATCTATTTCGAAGAAGCCCGTAAAGAATGCTTCTTCAAATGTTTGCATGTATGTTGATGGTAGAAACATGAGCCGAGAAAAATATGCCATGATTGTTAACCGGCTCGGAATAGTAGATAAATCAAAAATTAAAGCCTCCGAGCCCTGCGTAATGCCGATGAAATTCAAAAAAGTATATTGTGCGTGTTGGAACACTTTAATCACTGTAAGGAGCATGCTAAATATTTTATTCATCATTTTTACTGCTAGATCTGGAACGGTAGCATAGCGTGCAAGCCAAAATTCCATGGTTTTGACCATGTATTCCTCTGTCGGTAGATAGTTTTGTGGTGGACTAGGTAATAGCGGATAATTTAGCCATTGGTTATTAATACTACCTTGCCGCTGGCCTTCCCAAAATTGCGTCCATGCTCTTCGACGGGGTAGTGGGCAAAATGATGGGTTTACTTGAAGCTCATACGGTGATGCTTCCCACTGTACCCGTAGCGTAGGGTGCTTTTCCAATAGCTTTCTTCTCCAAATTGGATTTGCCTCCTCAAACTCTACCTGAGTATATTTAAAAGTATCATACCGAAATTGGAGATTGTGATCAGGTTCCTTCTTTGTAGCATGTTTTATGTATTGCCTGGTTTGTTCCTTCAAAAGCCCGTATGGTACATTGAATGGCCTTAGTATTTGCTCCAGTTGCTTGCTGTCAATTTTAGCCTCTTTCATTAGATTGATGACTTGATCTTCAAATTCAGCCGTAAGCTGGGACACCAGTAGTGCCCTTTCTGTCCTGCTCAGCTCTGCAAGTTTGTGTGTGTTAGGTTCTAATGGAACCTCCTTTTCCTCCCTTATTGGTGAATTATACAAGGGGGGAGAGAGAGGGCGTACCTCTTCCTCCACAGTAGCCGAGGTCTTTGGTGGAACTACTGGTGTCCCCTATTGTGCTTGCTGCTCTAATTGCTCCTGCAGTCGTTTGATTAAATCATCTTTTTGTGTGCTTTCCTCTTCGGCCTTAGCAATAGTTGCCTGATGTTTCATTAATTCCTGAGCCACAATGTTCATGTGCTCCGTGTCTTCCTTGCACTGTCGCAGGTAGTTATTTTCTGCTTTTTTCCATTTCATCCTGAGGGCTGCTGTGTCCTCCATATATCTCTTTTCCCAATCCGTTATGACTTCTTGCTCCTGTCTTAGCTGATCTTGTAATTTTGTGATCTGATCTTCCAGGTCTTTGACATCTCTTTGTGGGTCATCAGTTATTGCCAATGTCTGATCACTAATGAGAGCTGTCATTAGCTCTTTATTTCTTTGTCACATATTGTCAGTTTCTTCCATACTGGCCTTGAGCTGAGATTCTAAGATTTTGCTGCGTGTTTGAAGTCGTGTCTTCTCAGTCTCACTCATCTCTAATTTCTTTGTCAATTCTTGTACTTGATCTTGCAATTTTGTCTGCTCTGTTTCTAGCATACTGTTTTGTGTTTTGACTGCTTGGAGTTCCGTTTCTTTGTTCAGAGCTTGTTCTCGCACCTTGGCTAGTTCTTCAGAAAGCTCTTTGCCTGTTTCCTCAAGCTCTTTCTTTTCTTGCATGGCTTGCTCGTAATCTTCATCAGCATCAAGCATTAGTTGTTGTGTATCCAGAGCTGTTCTAATCATATCTTGCACAACAGGCTTGAGCTGAGCGATGTCTACATTTAGCCATGTCTTTGCTATTGCTGGAGTCTCTCCCGTTTGCACATCTTTGCCTTCTACCACCTGAAGTGTCTCGTTATCTGGCTGCCTAACTTGTAATTGTATCTTGCGTTCCTCATCATAGCCTCTTGCTTCCTTCTTTTTAGTCGCACTCCCCTGGAACGTGACATCCATTGGGGAAGGTTCTGCTACTACCCTGATAGGTGTGAATGGCTCTTCCGTTTCTATCTCCTGATCTTCATTTTCCTTTTTCGAGACTTGCTCATCTATCTTCGTGCTTGTGGTCTTCGGACTCATTTTTGTATCTTGATCTATCGGATTAGGGCCTTCTGGTTCTTCATCATAATTCACTTCATTGAGTTCGGTCCACTGCCCATCATCTTTGGATTCGCTTCGAATTTCCACATCCAACAATGATGTGTCCTTTTCTTCTTTCTCTTGAGTAGATGAGCTGGAATTGTCTAATCCAATTTCACGGTATCGGTGGACTTTAGTGAGTCTTCTTTTTGTTTTCGGCTCTTGTTGTGACTGCTGATAGTGATGACCTTGCACTGGTAAGTTGACTTGTCCTTCAGTATATTTGTGCGTTTCTTCAAGTGCTTTGGTCAGCTCTTCCTCCGTGATTTGTTTCTGTCCTGTAAGTGTCACCTTTGGAAGTACATGTACTCTTTTTTTCATAGGTATTCCTTCTTCCTCTGTCTTGACTTCTCTTAGTCTTTTGGTGCCTCTCATTCTTGGCTGAGAGCTAGTTCCTGCCTCTTCCACACCTGTAGTACTTTTCTTCTTCTTGGGAACTGAGGCGGATTTCACATATGTAGCTAGTCCTTCTGAGGTTGGCATCTCCCTTAAACAATTCTTCATGTCCAAAGCTTCATATATGAGCAATGTCAGCGCTGAACTCCCATTCAAAAATTTCTTTTGCCCCCACTTCTTTTGGGCTTCAAACAAGCGCTCTTGTACATAGCCTGTTAGATTGACTTTGTTGCCTATCTGTCTCATGGCATGCGACAGTAGTTGGACGACTATCTTTTGAGGTGCGGTGTACCTGTGCATACTTGGAAAACAGAAGTGTTGATGCACTAGCCGTACAGCGTCCTCAATGTCAATCCTGTTGATTTCCAGGAATGACCTTTTCTTCGGGTCATGGCATTCTTCCTTCACACAAGTAATCCCTGCTTGATTCCATCCAAACGCTTTATTAATCAATTCATGTGTGAACTGTATGGTCTTCCATTTCCCGACTTTGTCCAATACTTGCGCTTCTGGGACTGAGATTTTTGTTCCTGCAGGTTGCATGGTGTTCATCACCTGTGTACACCTCTGAAAATCTGGTACATATATAGGGATCTTCAAGAATGACTCTATTCCCGCTTGTGTCCACACATCCTCAATATGTGGTAACCCTTGTATTATAGTCTTGAAATCTTGGGACATGATAGGGAAGTAGTGATTCCTGTCCATGATCTTGATGGTAGCCATGAAAATTAGGTCCGCCACTGGTTGATCGTCCCTGAACCAGTGACCTCTTGCTTTAGTTACTGATTCCATTGGAAGAAGTTGCACCTCTTCTTGCTGTGTTGCTTCGGAATCAGTAGAAGTCATCTGCACTCAATATGGAGTATGAGTTAGTATCCATATATTTTTTTCCAGAAATCCTCCTCCATATGTTGATTAATAATTCGACGTTGCTCCGAGTGCATGGTGCCGTCCCTCCCCCGTGGGTGTGAGAAAGGTAATACCTGAGTTTTTCATGTATTTTTATATTTTTTTTTGCTGAAAAGAAAACATAAAAGTTAGTCCATAGCCGAAGCGGTTAGTGAATTTTTTGAAGTAATATTCTTATGTATGTACAAGTGCTCTCCTATTTCCAAAGGGAAAATGTGCATGACTATCCGGAAGTAGAAGAAAGACGTGCCGAATGCTTGGCCTTGTAATATGGCCCTATCATGCATACTTTGGATCTCGACAACTTCTCATGTGTGCAATTGGAAGTAGTTTCTTGATGTATGCAGCTTGTCTTGTCTTTTGGCACCCAAATTTGCTTCACTTGGGCGGAATGTACTGTATGCTCCACCTCTTTGATGAATGTGGTTCTTCTTCGGTAGTACGTCTGCTTATTTTGTTTTGGGAATCTCAAGTTGGTTTGCATTGCATCTGTAGATTCCTTCTTCCTCCAATATGTCCTCTTTCTCGGCTGATGTGCCTGTTGACCATGTGGATGGTGATAGCCCTTCTGAGGATGTTTCTTGTTTGGTATGATCGTCCTTGGATTACATGACTTTGGGATCCATATTTTTGTTCGATCAGGTTGTGCCGTTATCAGTTTCCTTGGGATCCACCTGCTATTGAGTCGTGGTTGACTGAAGTGTTCGAAACTCTTTGTCTTCTTCTTTGATTGGACATGCTGATGTTGAAGACTTTTCTGTTGCTGAAGGTATGCCTTCTTTTGATCCTTCCTTATCCAAGCTAGTGTAGAATGTGGAATGGGGTACACTTTCACAGGTGTAGATTTCAATTCTTGCAGAGGAGTATTTTCTCTTTTGCCTTGTGGTTCACTGGGCTTGATTTCATGTTTCTGTGCACTCTTGTGACTCTCTATACTTAAAGATGGAGTGCACACAGGACTCACGGTACTTTCACATGAAGTACTTGACGATGGGGTTTCTATAGTGCTAGTGAACATACACTCATGACTTGGTTCATCGGGATGAACTTCTGGCTCTATATTAGCGGCTTTGGGTGGTCGTTCGTCTAGCAAACTAAATACCTCACGAGGTCCTATTCTGGCAGATATGTATCCTAAAGCCAATTGAATGGTTACCTCATATTCATAGATCCAATCTTGTCCTAACACCACATCTTCAAGCAGATCTTGGTCCTGACACACTAAGAGCCTCTGCTCCATAGTGTTGTTCCCCATATGTAAAGGTAAAGTTATCTCACCTATACATTGAGTAATTTTTCCTCCTATTCCAATTAGCTGTGCCTTTGATGGCCGTAACTCCTCGTTAAGTCTCTGAGACAAAGAAAATCTAATGCAGCTTATGGCTGCTCCTGTGTCTATGAGAGCATCCACTAAGTGGTACTCTTTTCGTCCTGCTCCCAGATTCAAGTAAGGCTGTCTTCGTTGTTGTCCTGAGTTTTCAGTGGCTCTAAAATTAGCCATTGGGATGAGTTCTTCTCCTACTCGATATCTTTCGTCTCTTTCTCTCATCCACTCTTTCCGTTTTCTGATACGTTCTAGGGCTTCCTGTCTAGCTTCTTCTCGTATGCGTTCTTCTTCCTTTTTCCTACTTTGAGCTCCTAATAGTCGTGCTAGCATTTGATCCGTTAGAGGCTCCATGAATCTTTTCACTCTGCATCCACTGATGTAGTTGGGAAGAATATCTCCGTCTAGTGTGGCGAGATTGACTGCACCACTAGTAGAGATTCGATTTATAATCATGGGTCCATATCCGCGTTTTTGGAGCTTCTTGGCGTGTTGTTTGAGGGTGTAAACTAGGACTAAGTCGCCTTCTTTTAGTCCCTTGTCTTTTATATGTGCATCATAATAAGCCTTTTGTCTCCGTTTGGCGGCATAGATGCCTGCTACCGCTTGCAATCTTGTCTCGTGCAGCTTTTCAATTTGATCTAATTGTTGAGATAATTCATGACCGTTCCACTCATACTGCTGGGCCACTTTCAATGTAGGTACTAAGAAGTCAATTGGCAAAATTGCATTCTACCCATACACTAGGTTGAAAGGTGTAGTTCCAATGGCCGTTTTATATGCCACTCGGAAGGCCCAAATTGCGTGATGCAATTGTTTGTCCCAATCTGACCTTCCCTTATTGACAATCTTTGTCAATACAGTACATAGTACCTTGTTGGAACTTTCAACTTGCCCATTAGCTTGAGGGTGGTATGGGGCTGATTTTTTGTGAATCACAAGAAAGTCATTCATTAGTGATTCAATGACCTCGTTTAAGAAATGTGTTCCTCGATCACTCACTATCTCGATCGGTAGTCCAAAGCGTGTGAAAATGTGCTCAAAAAGAAATTTTGCAGTGGTTTGAGCATCATTCTTTCTAGTGGCTTTTGCTTCTACCCACTTGGTTAAGTAGTCGGTGGCTACTATGATGTATTCAGCATGTGATCCTTTGGCCGGTGGATTGATAGGTCCTATGAAGTCAATTCCCCACTTGGTAAAGGCTCTTGCACAAACCATTGGTCTTAAAGGCATGTCATCTCTTCTAATGGGGTATTTTGCTCTCTGGCATGTTTCGCAACTTCTCACATATGTTTCCGCATCCATATGTAGAGTTGGCCACCACAAGCCTGCAAAGAGAATCATCTTGACCGTTCTGTCTGCTGAGAAATGTCCTCCCGCAGCTCCTGCATGTGCCATTTCTAAGACAGAGAGATATTCATTTTCATGAATGCACATTCTTAGTTGGTTATCCCTCCCGCGTTTAAAGAGTTGTTTTCCTATGATGGCGTAATCTTTGCTCTGTTCCTCAAGAGCACGTTTCCTTGCTAAGGTGGCTCCATCAGGATACTCTCGAGTCTTTAAGAACTTTACCAGCGGCATACTCCATCTTGGTGCTATTGTCGAATAGCATAATGTAGAGTTCTCGTCTGGGATTTGTTCTCGATAGGTTGGGCAGGTTGATACATAGTTATGTGCATCTCGTTGCATGGTTGGCCAATATATGCCGAATCGCTTAAGTGTTTGCCATGTTCTCATTGCGTTCAAGTGAGTGTTCCATTGATTTATGTGTGCTTTCTGTAGCCACATTTTTTGTTCCCCTTCTTCCACGCATCTCATCAGCAGTCCGCTTGAATCTTGGTGGTACAAACTTCCAGCAATAATGTGAAGGTTCTTAGTCTTCCAAAGATCTTGCTTTCGGTTTGGCGTGATCCCATCTTTAGGTCCATGTGTGAGTATTGGGATCAATTTTTCGGCCCATTGAGGACATACTTCTAGGTTAAAGAGATAAGTATCTGGCAGATCATCAGGAACTCCTATGGGTGGTTCTCCGTGTGTCATACGAGATAAGTGGTCTGCCCTTATGTGTGTGTTTCCTTTCTTGACTATTACTTCAAAATCAAATTCCATTAGCAATAAAAACCATCGTACTAGTCGTCCTGTATTGCAAGGCTTGTTGACTAAGTACAATAGAGCTTGATGATCAATGAAGAATTTGAATTTGTTTGCCAATAAGTAATGTCTGAACTTCTTGACTGCATAAACCATCCCTAAGCCTTCTCTCTCCGTAGTAGTGTAATTTCGTTCCGCTTGATTTAACTGTCTACTGGCATAGGCTATCGGGTGGTCTAATTTACCTGTATCAGCTGGTTGAGCTAAGATGCAACCAATGGCAAACTTGGAAGCATCAACATGAATATGAAACGGTTTATTCCAGTCGGGGACTCGAAGAATAGGTGCTGAACTCAATCGATTCTTCAACTCATTAAAAGCTCTTTCGCATTCTTCGGTCCAATTGAATTGAGTTAACAATGCATAAAGAGGTCTAGCAATTATGGCGTACATATGTATGAATCTTCGATAGTAACCACAATGTCCCATAAATGCTTGAACTTCTTTAGCAGTTTTCGGTCTCGGTAAATCCAAAATGACTTTGATTTTGTCTTCATCCGTGGAAATTCCATTCTTCGAAACAATATGTCCTAAGATTTTCCCTTGTCTCACCATGAAGACACATTTCTCAGGATTGAGGCATACTCGATATTGTCGACATTTGGCAAAAATCTTTTCTAGTTCAGGGATGTGCTCTGATCGTATAGCTGAATATGTACACAGATCATCCACGTATACCTCCATGCTCTTTCTCAAAAATTCCTTGAACACATGACACATCAGTCTTTGGAATGTAGCTGGGGCATTCGTTAAACCGAACGGCATGACTCTAAAGGCGTATACTCCCCATTCAGTTGCAAATGCAGTCTTATGTTGGTCCTCAGGAGCAATGGCTACCTGATTATACCCCGAAAAGCCATCCAAAAAACTATAAACTTCTTTCCCTGCTACACGTTCCAAGAGATGGTCAGTGATCGGTAAGGGATAGCTATCCCTTATGGTTGCGGCGTTCACTTTTTTCAAATTGATGCACACTCTTAACTTGCCATTTTTCTTTGGTACAACCACCAAGGGTGATACCCATTCCGTGTGCTCAATTTCATAGATGAATCCAGCATCTAATAACTTATCTATCTCTTCTTTTATCTTGGCTGAATACACGTCATTATAAGTATAAGGTCTCTGTTTGGAAGGTTTGGCCTCGGATGTCATGGGGATTCTATGCGCACATATAGATGGATTTACTCCTTTTAAGTCCTTATAGGTCCAAGCAAAGACATCCCGGTATTCTCTTATGAGTCGAATTAACTCTTGCTCTTCTTCCGCTGAGACATCCTGTCCTATGAAAGTACATCGTTCCTCTCCTCCTTCCTTGGTTACGACTATTTTCTTGGTTTGTTCTTTATTATCATATGCTATTCCCGGTTGTGCCTCTCTTTTAGGCATTTGAATAGCAATCTTCCTCTCTTCCACTTCATATTTTTTGAAATGAGCTGGTACCTCAAATTGGTCTTGGGGTTTGTTTTCTTCATCTTCTAACTCCTTTTCAACTTCTAATTCTTCTTTTTGTGTGAGATCCTTATGTTGTTCATTGGCAGTGATATCTATGTTGTTGGTACAAATCCCTAGATCCAGGGGTTCTGGTTCCATTTCAATGCTCTCGTAGTCCTCCTTCCAGTCTTTCTCAATCACTTCTCCTTCTTCCGCCTCCTGAAGGACTACCATATACAAACTAACATCATAACCCTCCTCGTCAATACATTCGTTCATAGTTACCACTTCTTCGTTTACACAAACATCGAGGGTGGCTAAAATTTCCATCCAACCGTGAGGTTCGAATTCTTCGTCTGGAAATACTTGTGGCATATAAGCCGGATCTTGTACCGATCTCACTATACCTTGTTTCTGCTGCCAACTTTTCCTTCTCTCTTCTTCCTTTTTTGCGGCTTGGCATATCCATAGATGAGTGTCCTCGTTCATCCAGGATTGGTCACTAGAACCTGCGCTATGAATCGATTGATCGTCTTCCTCTTTGTGGATTTGATTCCATTGCAGAGGTGGTACATCTTGATATGTGTACGTATGTAGGTTGATCCTAGTGGTGACTCCTGCGTGTTGTAGGTACACTGCATCTTTTCCCCAGTCTTGTACGACCTTTAGCTGTCTCATGAATGGCCTTCCCAATATCATTTCATAATTGCTTGGCCTTTCAAAGTGACATATTGCTAAAGTATGTTCGAATTCCACTCCGCATGTAGTGAAGACTACTCGTTCCAACAATCCTAAGGGTCTTTCCGTATGTCCATCTGCCATTTGAATTTTCATGCGTGTTGGTCTCAATGCTGGTTTTCCCCATTTCTCCCAAATTTCTTTGGTAGCA
The DNA here is from genome assembly GCA_020310875.1 of Ceratopteris richardii. Taxonomy (NCBI): domain Eukaryota; kingdom Viridiplantae; phylum Streptophyta; class Polypodiopsida; order Polypodiales; family Pteridaceae; genus Ceratopteris; species Ceratopteris richardii. The sequence continues at coordinate 10,766,897 of CM035424.1, forward strand.
ATGCCAACACCAGCTCCTGAATCTAGTATGGCTTTGGTTGTGTAACCCCTATAGGTGATTGGAAGACAAGTATTTCCTTCATCTCCTTCGCTAAAGTCTCCTACTTTATCCACTGGAATTCTCACCGTTTTCACTTCGTCAGCTACCTCCTTCTTTTCTTCCTTGACTTCCCACTGATTGATCAATTTCTCTTTTAAATGTGGTTTTACCTTTAACAGTTCCTCGAGTGTTAAGGTACATGGGATTTTCACCTCTCTAAGGCGTTGTATGATCTCCGATGTTTGAACTGATGGATTCGTTTCTCGTCTCGTTATTGATGGAATGCGATACAATTCTGAGTTGTGCTCGTATTCCCCGGTGTAGTTGGGTAGTTCCTTTACATCGTCTTCCACTTCTCTGTCACTTGCATCCATTGGAAAAATTTCTTCTGAATTGAGTTCAGGTATTGAACCCTCTATTTCGTTTTCTGCTTTCAATTCTTCAAAGGGCGGTTCCATTCCCTCTACCTTTTTCCACTTGTCCACTTGAACTCGCGCCCATAAATCCTTAGTCCAATCTCCTTCTGTTTCAGGGACTATGGATCCTTCCTTTCTCTCAATACCAATTTCATCATCCAGAGGTCTATTTACGTTAGGCTTTTCTTGAGTGTTTAGGCACTCTTGAAATTTCTCTTCGCCCATTCGGTTGTTTGGTAAAGGTGATGCGGGTTTTTCTAATGTTTGTTGGGCAACTTCTATCAGTTTTTTGCAGATTTCCAGTCTTTCTTTCTCTAAGTCACCTCTCGGATACTCTCTCTCATGTTGTTCTATGGTAGGTCCTGCTTTTATTCTCGCCTTGTATGCCTGAATCCACATGGCTAATTCTTCAGGCATTGGGTCTGCTAATACTGATCCTACCTCCTCCCTTTTATTCTCCTTTTTATTTTCTTCTTTCACTTGTGATTCTTCTGTAGATTTCTGTTTACTCTTTTCATTTTCCTTCTTTTGTAACAATTTTTTTTCTTTTATCCTGTCTCTCCTTTGCTTCCACCTTTGGGATCTTTTACTGGCGATACTTTTTTCTGGTTCTTCGGAGTCTTCTACTCTGTGAGGGATGGGTGTATTTCCCTCTTTGTCACTTTGATTATTTTCTTCGGTTTTATCAGGGTTTTCTCTAGCCTTTGCTCTTGTTATGGCTTTTAAAGGTATAGTGTACTCTTTGTCGCTCCCTGAAGATTCAATCACTTCTATCACATTAATCTGCACATTAGGTGTGACTTTGTTTGGGTTCTTAGGACAATCTCTGAAAAGATGCTCCTTACCACAATCGCTACAGTAGCCTTCCCAAATTCGTTGTGGTGGTGGTGGGTTTGGTAATGTACATTCTCTAATATAGTGGTCACCTCCACATCTGTAGCATGGTCCTCTGGGTACAGGCGGTCTATTCATTGGTCGAGGTGGCATGGTTGCTCTAGGAGCTGTGTACATTAAAGGTACATAATCCTGCTCGTAATTATATGAACTCTCTGGTGTCTCCATGCCATAAGCATATGGGTCATATTGTTGCCCACATTCCATTATTGAGCTCTCACAACCAGGGTATGTTCCTTGACTAGGATCGTAAAATGAGTCATATGGGTCACTGCTAGTCAAAGGTGTGGCTGGCACTATAGCCCTTTCTAAGTTTTCCTCTGGTTGCGCTATCTTAACTGGGACAACGTTCTGAGGGTGGGGCGGTTGTTGTCCTAGCACTGGTTGGGGTTGCGTATATCCCTGATATGCATATGGTCGTGGTATTGGTGCCTGCGGCTGATATGAGGGATATCTAAAGGCTTCTCCTCCCTGCTGGTTCTGCGGGTATCCATATGGTCTCACATAAGGCTGGGTAGGTCTGGTTTGCCTATTGTAAGGGCAGTTGTCGGTGCTATGGTTTGTGTATCTCTGCTCTATACTGCAATATTGTAGTGGTCCGGGGACAGAGGGTCTATGAGGAGTATAGGCAGGTGGTGGGACTACTCCCCTAGTACACAAATGAGAAGGATGATCTCCTCCGCACTGCATACATCTTCTAAGCATAGTCATTCTCATAGGATTGGTGGGATAATTCCTCTGTCCTTGAACATTTAGTTTTTTAGCTAACAAGTCGGCAATTTCCTCTACGTTGTTTTTAGGGTTTGATGTGCTGCTTGTTGACTCTTCACTTTTCACACTGCCTTGGGGTATTTTCAAGTCTTCTGCAAGGTTATCTTCTAGGTCTATGCATTCCTTCATGCACTCTTGCAAGGTTTGAACTCTCTTTATGTACACCAATGACCTCAAGGTTCCGTTCAATAGTCCTTCTAAAAACAATGATACCATTTTGTTTTGTGTTGGTCTCTCTTCTACAGGACATCTATCCACATACTGCTTGAATCTCCTGGCAGCCAATCTCACTGACTCGGTAGGGACTTGTTTGAAGCTGTGGATTAATGACGAAGAATTGTTCTTAATTCCAGATTTGGTAAATTCTTCAATCATTTCTTGATACACCTGATCCATGTTCTGAAAGGTATTTGGATCCAATGGCTGAAACCAGGCCAAAGCCGTGTCTGACAAGGTAAGGCCAAAAGACTCATATTGAATCATGAAGTCATCTACCTGCTCGGCTCTAATTACTTGTTTGAATTCTGCTATGTGATTATAGGGTTCACTAGAGCCATCATAATGATTTCTCATGCACTTGGCCACTTGGATCGGCCTTAGTCTCCTTCCTGCTTCAGGTTGTCTAGGCATTACAGGGTAATTTGGTCTTCCTATTGGTATGCCTGGTCCTCGTACCACCTGTGGTCTGGCTGGGGTATGAACTCCTTGTCTTGGGTCAATGGCTGGTTGTGGCCGGTAATTAGGATTAGTGGCAGGCATAACGAATTGTACATGTGGTCTGATGGGGACCTGTGTTTGTTGAGTTTGTTGTGTTTGTCCTGATTGTTGAATTGAATCATTTTGAGAAGTTCCATGTGGATTCCGTGACGTAGTGGCTTGGTCCCTTGGGGGAAACACTGGGATGTTCTGATATTTCAGCTCAGCTCTCTCTAATTCTGTGATTGGCCAATATCTTCTGTGATTTTTGTCCAAATAGGTGATGATGGTGGGGAATTCAGGGTCTTGTAACTCATAGATGGTAACTGGATTAGGAGCAGCTGCCCATATAGAGGAATGGGTTCTGAGCAAGTGCTCCATTCCGTTGATCAAATACACATCTATCAGAGTATCATCCTGTGGAACTAAGTCTCCTCTCCAAAGTTTGGTAATTGTTGATCTCCCTCTAGGAGTAGCTACTTGTTCTTCGGCTCCATATCCGTTTAAGCTCGAAGCATTATTTTCCTCACCACGCTCATTAATGATTTCAGGGTGTTCTGTGACCACGTATTGAATGTCTTGTTTGTCCATGTACAGTCCTCCTATGTACTTGACTGCTGGTCTTGGCACTATGTAGGCCTCTGAAGCCTTCCTCAGTCTAGCCACTGATCTGTTTAGACCATCCAAATAGATAGGTATCTCATTGTGGTTGGTGCTCACATACTCTAAGGAAGTTTTGTATTCGCCCTCAATGATGGACATCTGGCCAATCATGGGCACAGTGTTTTGCATATCCTCGGAAGCCATGGGGATTTCTCCTTCTGACTCACTGGAGGTCTCAGAATAGTGTGAACGGCTACTTGGTTCAGCTGCACTCCCTACGGAAGAGATTACACTTCTTCGGCTTCCTAGGGTTCTTCCGGATCTCAGGTTCATTCACTTAAGAGCTCTGATCAAACCTTATCCTCCTCTAGCCTCTAGAATTCTAAGATATGGCTTAGCAGTCTAGGAAAAAATTAGGCTGGAAAATGACTGAAGGAAAATTTCAAGTCACGATACTTGACCTCTAAAATCCACGATACACGATATCTGTCGAAACGATCGCTGACTGACACGATACTTGGATGAAACGATCGCTGGAAAACGATCTCCGCCCAGACGATACTTGATGGAAACGAGACTCGATACCTGAGTTCAGACGATACACGATACACGATACTTCCCCCAAACGATCTTTGACAAAACGATCTCTGGACTCCACGATCTTTGGTCAACACGATACGCGATCGACGATACTTGACTCAAAACGATACGCGATCGCTGGTAAGTATCGCGATCTCTGAGATGCGATACACGATACTTGACCAAAACGATACACGATCTCTGTCTCTACGATACTTGGTCAAACGATATACGATACTTCACAAGTATCGCGATCTTCAGGCCACGATACACGATATTTGGCGCAGACGATACTTGATACACGATACTCGACCAAACGATCGACGATCTTTGGCCAACGATCGCTGACCACAACGATACACGACACTTGTTAAGTATCGCGATCGCTGAAGTCTAGGCGATACCGATACTTGAAACGAAACGATACCGATCTCTCCTAGGTATCGCGATCTTTGGTAAACGATCTCTGGCCGGCGATCGCTGACTACAACGATACACGATACTTGTTAGGTATCGCGATCGCTGGAAACCAGACGATACCGACACTTGGCCAAAACGATATCTCACCGAAACGATACCGATCTTTGACCTCAACGATCGACGATCTTTGGCAAATATCGCGATCGCTCGAACACGATACTTGAGCCAACGATACACGATCTTTGGGCTCAAACGATCTCTGATCGAGACGATACCGATATTTGGGAAATATCGCGATACTCGACCACAGGAGTTCACGATGCTTGACAAGTATCACGATCTTCAACCGTGGGAGCAAAGACGATACTTGACCCAACTTCAAAGTTTTGTAGAGGTTTTTAAGATTTTGTTTCAATGCACTTGTTTAATGCACTCTCCTCCCCCTTCTCCACTCTCTGGATCACTCAAAACTCACCTTTTCACCTCAATCAAACCCAAACGATCTCTGTCGCAGGTCGTTTCTGACTGAACTTGATTTTTTTGAATGATGTAAAAGGATTAGGACTTGCTAGGCTCACCTCTGATGCACTTTCAACTTCTTTAGCACTTCCCCTTGCTTTGTAATGCTCCAGGTCGCCTATATACTCGCCCACGATCTCTGCAACTCTCACGATACCCGACTGCTCTCTCCACGATACTTGTTCAACAAGTGAATTGAAAAATGGAACTTTTTTGGCTTTTATACTTGGAAATTCCTAGCTTACCAAAAAGGAAAATTTTTGAACAACACTAAAGCCTACTCTACTCTCCACTCACTCCTACTCTACTTCTTCTACTCTCTTCCCTAATCTATCAACTCACTACACACACTCCAAGAATGGGAAGTAGCAAGTGCGGCTGAAAATGACTTACCAAAGAAGAGAAGATTTCCGCTCCTCCAAGTTCTTCAAAGCAAAAAGCTACTTACCATCACACGAATGCCTCGGTTTGATTCGTCACTCCCCGGCAACGGCGCCAAAAAGTGTGTTGACCTAAGCTTCGACTTAGGGACTTGCGGAGAAAGAGACTATACCTCAATCCCCTCACAAGTGCAGATAGTGGGGATACACGCTTTTAATTTATCAATCCAAAGAGTATACAAACCTAGCCGAGTGTATGAAGACATGCAATCACATAATGGTCAATGCACATAAGGTACTCAAGAATGAAAATGAGGTAATTACTTATCCTAACAAGCTTCAACTGTAGGTCAAGATGAAACGATACTTGGTGCAGCAGCCGTCAGTATTTTGGACTTTTCTCCTAGCTCCGAGCTCCAAACATAGCGAATAGCATATGTGTTTCGAAGCTCTCGAGAAGACGCATCCAATGGCAGTGGTTTCACTCAATTCCGACGCTCCTACTTCAAGTTATGACAGAAATACTGAATCGCGAAAATACTTTCCTACTCTTCAGCACTTCCTACACCTCGCACACACCTTTCCTACAGCAAAGAAACACTCTCAAGGATAGACAACACTCACAAGCACTCTTTCCAAGCATTACACATGCATACAAGCTCACGAAGAAGAAGATGAAGAGGGAAGAAGACACAAATTCGAATTTCTGTGCTCTCCCTTCTCACAATGGCAAAAAGTCTTTTACAAAGAGTCACATTTGACTTATATACTAGTGCCCTAAAAATGGTCCTTTCACACAAGTGACCGACACTTTATTCACTAAAAGCTAATTTCCTACTATTTTACATGGGTAAGCTTCTATTCTTCTGTGGGAATGCATCTAGAGGACTCCTCTAGTGCCTTTACAAAGGGAAATATATTACAAAAATGAATATGTTACAAAAATATGTGGTCCAAATCGGAAAAATTTTGGGGCCCGTCTTTTTCTCTGCTTTGTGCGCTCTTTAGCTCTGCAACACCGACTCAGCTAGTTAAGTCCATGAAGAACTACTTCGATGGCACTGGAGATCCATACGATCATGTGGCTGAGTTTAGGAAAGTCTTGAGAGCTGAACAAGTGGAAGATCTGTTCACGCAATACAATGCCTTTGGTCTAACCCTTAGGAACACTGCCCTGACATGGTTTCAGCCACTAAACGAGAGGCAGTTCAGGAGCATAGACCAACTTCTAGAGGCATTCATTATCGAATTCTCTAAAAGTGGCATAAGACATAACACTTCCTCGCTGATTCACAGCTTCAAGCAAACCCCTCAAGAGACCGTGAGACTTGCTGGAAGAAGATTTAGGCAATACTTGGAGAGATGCCCTGTCCTTGAGCTACCCACACCAGCTAAGCAAGTGGCTTTATTCTTGGATGGATTGCTAAGTACCAAATTGAGGTCATATGTGTATCTGAAGGACCCTAGGACTATAGGAGAGTGTGTACGCATGTGCATTGACATCGAGGATAACCTAGGGGAGGATCTAGAGCTTTCCAAAATCTACAAAGACTCAGATAGTGCCTCTAGCCTCTCTTCCTCGCAATCCACATCAATTGAGGAATTAGCAGAGAAAGTAGCTCAGAAACTAGGTGTCTCTAGCAAACAAATCCCAAGGTTTTCCCCTGTGAAAAGATGCTATACTCGTGGAGGGGACCATATGGCAAATGTATGTCCCATTATGTCTCAACCTCAAGTGAATCCCAGTAGCCAATACTGCACCATAGAACGGAGGTAAGAGTTCAAGCATACATTTGCTATATGTGATTTTAGCAAAAATCATGCCTATGAAATGATCTTGGGAAGACCATTTATGCGACAGTTGCAAGTGGTACAGGACTGGGGAACCAATTCTTTGTACCTGCAACACTTAGGTGTTACGACCAAAGTGAATCTCAAAGATTACTCTCATAGAGATGTCCCTCCTATCCAATGGAATCCCATCCATAGAGCCAAAGATGATACGGAATCTATGCATTCCATAAGATCAGGATCCTCATGGATGCATGAAGACACCCACCTATGGATGTGCAAAGTGGCAGTAGAAGAGGAGAAAAGAGAAAAGGCCAGAGAAATAGGTGCAAACGAAACACATAGACCCATTCAAGACCCAGCCTATGCACCTGTAGTATTTCCTGATGAAGAATTTGAACCCCATGGCTGGGCAGAATCCTAGCAACAATGGATGTAGCCATCAATAAAGAACAATGGACACCTCACTGTGATGAAGATGGCTATGACATTTTAGTCTTCTCCATAGAGCCAATCATGGGAGAGGCAGTGTTAGAAGAGTGCGAACCTAGCCTTGATGCATTTGAGGATGCAAGTGACTCCGATCTAGAGTCAATCATTATGGACCCACCTTTTGCATCAGATGAAGAATACTTCTACGAAGTAGAATTTCAACCCCAGAGGTATGGAGAGCTTACAAATGATGTAAGATTAGCCACACATGTAACCCCGAAGGAAGAAGGAAAGAAAAGAAAGAAGAGAGAAGTCTCACCAGAAGAGGAAGAATCTTTGTTTGAGGTCCCAGAAAATTTTAAGAAGTATGAGATAGATGATAGGAGAGTCATGATCAGAATGCCTAAACGAGAGGCACAATCAGGAGAGGCCTATGATAACAAAGAAACCACAAAGAAAATTGTGGTAGCCATGGAAGAAGGAGAAGAGAGATGCACGTACATAGGCCATGACCTGACAGAAGAGGAAGAACAAGAGCTAATAGCCTTGCTAAGAGAATACAGAGATGTATTCGCTTGGAGTTACAAGGATTTGAAGGGGGTTGATCTAGACATATGCTCACACACTATCCCCATGACCTCAGATGCCAAACCCTCTAAGCAAAAGCCATATACATATAATGATAATTATGCTGCCAAGATCAAAGAGGAGATAGATAGACTGGTTGAAGCTGGATTCATCTATGAAATTGAGCACACTGAGTGGGTATCCCCCATCGTAGTGGTGCCCAAGAAGAATGGAAAGCTGCGTGTATGCATTAACTTGAAGAAGGTTAATGCAGCTACAATTCGAGATAACTATCCACTTCCTATCACAGAGCATCTCTTAGAAAGAGTAGCAAGCAAGGAAGTGTACAGCTTCCTCGATGGATTTTCGGGCTACAATCAAGTAGCCATAGCTCCAGAAGATCAGCATAAGATAGCTTTTGCCATAGAGTGGGGTATATTTGCCTTTCGTGTAATGCCATTTGGGCTTACCAATGCTCCTGCAACCTTTGAGAGACTAATGTGCCATGTATTTAAACAGTTCCTGAGGAAGAACTTAGAAGTCTATGTTGATGATCTTTGTGCTCATTCCAACATTAGGCAAACCCATATTCCCGAACTCAGACAAATCTTTGACAAATGTAGAGAATATCAAGTCTGCCTGAACCCAAAAAAGTGCGTCTTTATGGTCAGGCAAGGCAAGATTCTAGGACACATAGTGTCAAAGAATGGCATATCCACTGATGAAGAGAAAGTGAGAGCCATAGCAGAGCTACCTAGGCCAAGGAATGTCAAGGAAGTACAAGCTTTCATGGGGCATTGTGATTACTACCGCCGGTTCATTCACATGTATGCTGTCATTGCAAAGCCCATGTACGGACTTCTGACTAACTTTGAGTGGACTGATGAATGTGAGAATTCCTTCCAGGAGCTTAAAGGAAGATTATGTTCAGCACCAATCTTGACCACACCAGATTGGAACAAGCCATTCCATGTTCATGTGGATGCATCCAATTACGCTATTGGATGTGTACTCGCACAACCTACTGGTGAAGGTAATATGGATCTCCCAATTGCCTATGCCAGTAGACAATTGAATGCAGCTGAACGAAATTACACCACTACTGAGAGAGAAGGCTTTGGCATGGTATATGCAGTTAAGAAATTTAGACACTATTTGCTTGCAAACAAGTTTAAATTTTTTACTGACCATCAGGCATTGTTGTACTTGGTAAACAAACCATGCAATATAGGTAGATTAGTAAGATGGTTTCTCTTACTAATGGAATATGACTTTGAGGTAGTGGTGAGAAAAGGGAGGACTCATTTGAGAGTAGACCATCTCTCTAGACTCAAATCTGGAGAAGCCCCACAAGGAGTGTCAGATGACCTTCCTGATGCTTACTTGTTTAATTTGGAAGTGGTGCCGCAGTGGGCTAAGCCCTTAGTGCCAGTATTGACATACGGGCCTAAACACCCAATAATAAACACACAAGATAGAGAGGTAGTAAAAGCCCAAAAGTATCACATCATGGCAGGAAGTATGTACAAGCACACGGATCAAGGGATCTTGGCTTGTTGTGTGCAAGAGGATGAGTACGCTAAATGGTTGCAATTAGCACATGTAGGTGCATTAGAGCAACACTACTCAAAGCAACGAACCCTACAGACACTAAGGAGAGGAGTGCATTGGCCTACTATGGAGGCTGACGTCCAAAAGTTGTGCAAGGAATGCCCAATCTGTTGCACTAAACCACCTGTGGAACATGCCACTCTTTATCAAGTGTCCATAGTGCCAGATTGGAGTGAACCACTAGTATCCTTCCTAAGGACGAAAACATTCCCTCCAGACATGACTCTGGCTAGGAAAAGGAGTTTAGAACAAGAAGCCCAGGATTACTCACTCATTGGTGATAATCTATACAAGCGTGGTAAAGATGGTTACCTGAGACTATGTGTCCATGAAAGTGAATATCTCAAGATCTTGGAAACTGCTCACCAAGGTGTAGCAGGAGGACACTTTGGACCAGATCGGGTGATCAAGGCAATACTATTTGAGGGCTGCTGGTGGCCAACCCTTCACATGGATGCACATACCTATGTGAAACGATGTGATGTCTGTCAGAGAACTCAATATCCTATACGTAAAGATGAGATGCCACTGAAACCTATGATGGGTGGACGTGCATTCTCTAAGTGGGGAATAGACTTCGTAGGTCCTATTAGTCCCCCAGCTAAGGGTTCCTATGCAGAATATATCATTGTTGCGACAAACTATCTAACAAAGTGGGTAGAGGTAAAAGCCACAACGAAGAACGATGCTCAAACAACAGCTAAGTTTTTATTTGAGAATGTGTTCACGAGATACGGGCTACCTATAGAGCTAGTTAGTGATAGAGGCACTCACTTCTTGAATGAAGTTATTGAAAATCTACTCCAAGAATTCTTGGTAGTTCATAAGAAGTCTGCCCCCTATCATCCTCAAGCAAATGGCCAAGCTGAGAGCACCAACAAGATTCTGTGCAATGTGTTGACGAAATTAGTGAACAATAAACGCTCTGATTGGGAAAAATAGCTACACCATGCTGTTTGGGCATACCGAGTCGCCTACAAAATGGTACTCCAAGCCACCCCCTTTCAGATGGTGTTTGGCCAAAATGCAGTGCTACCATTAGACTTCTTAATACCAACACTGAAAGTAGCACAAGAGCATGAATGGACGGGTCATGAACTCTCCTCTAGACTATTTGACCTTGAACGATTAGGAGAAACAAGACTGAGGGCGGCTGCAGGGATATATGCAGCTAAGAAACGACAGAAGGCATACTTTGATGCCCACGTTAAGGATAAAGGTTTGAAGGCAGGCAACCTAGTACTAGTCTACACATTGAAACAACACGCGAGGAAGCTAGAAAAGAGAGGCTACGGACCTATGATCATAAATAGGATCTCCACAAGTGGAGCAGTACAACTAGCCACTTTAGAGGGTGATGTTCTCCCGAGCTACATTAGCGGACGCAGAGTCAAGTTATATCAGGAACCTCTGACGGAAGATATGCTAAGTCGACTCAACATTGCTAAGAAACGCAAAGAAGAAGAAAAGAAAATTCGAGAAGAAGCTCAAGCAAAAGCTTTAGAGCGCATACGGAGAATGAAATTAAGAAGACAAGGCAGAGAGCAACCTAGGCTAGGTGCATATGCAGACCAAGGATATCACGTGGCTATGTGTGAAATTTCAGGTGTCGGCTCTCATAGGATAATTGATCGACGTCCTTTTATAACCTTAGATATAGGACAAGGAAAGGGTGCAAGGACTGTAAGAGCCTTGATTGACTCAGGTGCAGCCACTAATGCTGTAAAATTGTCTTACTGTCAAGAGTTGAAATTAACGGTCAATCCTATAGAAGCATATCTCATAGGATTGGGAGGTGTGGAAACCCCTTGCATGGGAGAGGTGGAACTTCCCATCTATATTCAAGACGAAGTAATGACAGTCAAAGTACTAGTGTGTCAAGATGAGGACCTCACTGAGCCTCTTGTCTTGGGTCAGGACTGGATCTATGATCATGCGGTCAACCTAAACCTACGAAGTGGACTTCTTTAGGCATGGGTAAATCATAGTCGAATTACAGTTGAATTGGAAAATGAGGCACTCAAGGAACTAGGTAAGGTACGAACTCTTGGTCCTTCCAGGGGTGCACATGAAGTTGACAATGCTATTCTTGTCCAAAAATGTATGATGCAGAAAGAGGATTGTCTCAACAACGGAGTCAAGGATAAGACGGTACTCCCTTCTTTTCCAAAGGCCAGAAGGATGCAGCAGCCAACGGCAGATCAAATACAGAAGAAGCAGAACACTACTTATACTGGAGGCCAAAAAAAGGAGCAAAGCAGATTGTTTCAGCCAATGAAACAAGTATGGAGGCGAAAAGGCGAACACACTGTTCCGACCAGGCCAACACCACGGCCAAAACCTCTTATTAGTAATCAACAACACGACACTAATAAGAACTTCATAAATTCTTTTGCGAATGTGAAGTCTATTTGGGTACCCAAGAAGTCAATGAAGGCCAGCCCACAATCACGACAAATCTGGGTGCCTAAGGCTTGCTTGCGGGCTCAAATAGCTACACCAAGGCCAAACCCTGTACAACATGTTTCACTCACTCGAACATCTAAGGCCCAGTCTTACACATCACGCACTAACACGTATTCTTCCATGAGCACAAGTAGAATCACTTGTAAATGGGTCCCTAAAGAGCCCCATTTTTCAAGTAAATACCCTATCACACTCTCCAGAGCCGCCATAAAGTCAAAATCAAAACCTATCCATTGCAATTGGCAACCTAAAACTTGTAATAAACCCCCAGACCCCAATTGTAAATCCATGTCCACCTACTAACTACTTCACTCTCACACCACATCATTCCGCTTAGCTCTTAGGTCTACCCAATTCCTAACTACACACACAAGCACCGAGCACTTACTAACCCCCTAACCTCTCCCGAACCTCATGTTAATGTTGTAACAGGGGACACAATGTCATGTTTGTGTCCATTGCAATGTTAACATTTATTCATATATTCTCACAGAACCAGCTGCGAAGTTTTCAACATGGCTGAGGCAGTAGGAACTAGCTCTCAAACAGAAACGAGCCAGCAAGTGGTGAACTTAGACAGTTTACCCGTTTTGCCTGAGACAAATGAAAGACCAGAAGAATTGCAGGCCATCAAAATCATACCTATTGCGGACCCTCCCAGTGGCCATACCATGCCCGTAGGAAAAACTTCCCACTAGTTTAGTGAAGTGGCAGGACCCTTGGGAGAGGGAATGTACCTATGGGAATCAGAGTTGGACTTCAATGGGAAGCAAGGTAAATACCATTTCTTTACAAGAGAATTCGAGAAGTTACAAAATGGAGAAGGTCTACGTTCAATATGGGAGAAGGCAGGATTGGATGCATATTTCAGTGCACGGCTCCCAAAGCTTGACTTCATGCGATGCTACTATCTCATCAACACCTTGACTCCAAACAAGAACCCAAAAGGTGCAAGCTCATTTGTGATTCCATCTCTGACAAAGGGGAATGAGCTCAAGAGGTTCAGGCTATCAAACAACTTGGTGAGGGAGGCTCTAGATATGCGCGGAATGCATATTCCTACAGAGAAGGAAACCCTAGTACTGGATTACATGAAGAATCGAAGTCTCACCAAACTCAAGGACATAGTGTCCATGACGCCTAATATTGCAATACACCTTCGCATGTGCATGCAACACTTTGCTTTTCCTGCCCAAGATAGATTCACCATGCCACCCAAAAAGATTTGGTTTAGTTTGTATCTGGCAGAGACACAGAGCCTCACCATCAACTTACCCCACTGGATAATTGATCAGATACACCTAGCTCACAAACGATGGCCGCGGAAACAGGTTTTATATGGATGCTGTGCTCTGACGAGAATCATTTATAGGTGTTTGGCTTATGACATCCCTATTCAACGGGCCCTAATGTGGAATCGTGTAGAGCAGTTTAGAGGCACGACATCCACTGGACCCCCTTCTAAGAAGATGAGAGGTACTGTCCAAGTCCCTTGTGCTCACTCAACCACATGGAGCCACCCTAACACCAGACGTCACCCCTCCACCCCGAAGAGTGCGACCATTCACACTCCGACTTCCAAGACGCAGCACCGATGGTCCTAACTTGATATTCCCTCCCATCCCAACCGATCTTGAATTTCCCAGTGGTGCACCTTTGGAAGAACTCACGAATGAAGACTTCGAACAATTATTACAAGATGTAGAGATGGAGGCAGAAGAGGCACAACAAGTGGAGAATGTGCAAACGCAAGCAACAACCTCCCAAGTACCTGTCACCACAGTTGAAGTGGATGAAGAGGATAATGAAGAAGAAGAACAGGAGGAAGATGAGGAGGATTATGATCAACAGCATCATGATGAGCAACAAGAAGTGCCAGAACTTGTAGGTGCACCTGCAAATACAGCTCAACTACAAAGGTTATACGACACAATCAAAGCAGTACAAGAAAGGCATCAACTCTCTCTTGTATCAGGTCAAGCTTTGATGCAAGAAATGCTATCAGATGATGGGGTGGATCAACATTTCATCAACACCCTCAAATTAGTGTCAGAATCTTTAGGAGTTCCGGAGGCTGTCCACACAGCAGTCCGCCAGTCCGTGAGGTATGACAAACGCAGAGTTGACACATTACCCCGAGCAGGTAAGACTATCAGGATACCCGTCACAGAACAAGAAGTACCCATTGAAACCACAGCTACCCCCATCACCACCATTGACCTCTCTGCTGAAATCTTCGTTCAGACATCACCCATCTCACCCCAGCATCCCCCATCACCACCTTCTCCACCCCCACCACCACCTCCCACCATGGAAGAAACGACAGTCATCACCTCTACCTTCACTTATAACCCATCCTCATTCACATCATTCTCATTTCGAGAACCCACCTCACAAGACACCCTCTTCTCTTTCATCACCAATCCCTTGTACACTTCAACCCTTCTATCCTCCGAACCCATAACTGGCCATCCCATAATCCCAAGTGTGGTTGGAAACCCAGCACCCACAGAAGGCACCCTGTGTTTCACAGTGTTGTATATTATTGAACAAGGCATTGTTAAAATGTTAAATTATTAATGTATTAATATGTTTTTGATGTTTTTGCTATAGCAGGTGAAGGTTCGTGAGGAGCGTGCAAGGCGTGAAAGGGCGGACATCAATAATCCGAATAATTATTATTTAGCTTGTAAATAAACCTGCGTAGAAGGTTCTATTGTTAGAAAAGTAATGGTTAGCATAAGGGTCATTGTAGACCGTAGTTTCTGTTATTGAAAGCAATGGCTTTCTGTAAAAGTTATCAATTTTAGTTTCACGCTTGCTTTTCAAAGCCGCCCTCTTGTAACCACTCTTTTCGACGTAATCAAAATTCCTATAAATACATGCACTCTGTGGACTCTCGGAACAGAGTGCATGGGGGGAGATTGCACCCAATCTGCGTACTTTCTCGTCTCTTGTTGCGTTTACTCTTGGGTGTGTTTTTCTGCATTCGTAACCTCTGTTTGAGCGTGAGCAAGATCCTGACAACAGTGGTATCAGAGCTCTGCACGCGTCAATACAGAGGGTTCTGTTCTCTGTTCGCGATTCTGAATTCCATCTCCATCTCCATCTCCGTCTTCGGTTTGTGTTTCTGTTTCTGATTCTGATCCAGAACGAGAACCTACGTTTTCAAAGAACTTAGGCAATAACTTAGGCAATACATTGGCAACATTGGCACCCAAGGCTCCCTTGGCAACCGTTGGCAGCCGTTGGCTACACGCGAGGCAATTCTAATTTTTGAGTGGTAATAGAGAGGTTTAGAGTCCCTAAGGTAGGAGGATTTGAACCCACAACCTCCTACTTTTAGGGAAATACTTTGACCACTCCACCATCTCTTGGAGTTGTACTCAAGTTCTCTCTCTTTATTACTTGTGGAAGGCGCGCGCGTCGATTTCAAGATTGGACCCAAGAAAGAATCAAGTGTATCTCTCACTCCGTAGGTCGGATTGAGGCGTGTAATATACCGTTGGAAAGCTCTCGAAACGAACTTTCCAATGAGCTAGCTTGGAAGTGTTAATTCCTTCAAAATCCTTGGGTGGCACTTGATTGAGTGTTCAAGATACCAAGCAAGGTTGAGAACACGGGATCGAGACACCAAGGTTGCAAACAAGAAGGTTCAATACACCAAGGTTGAGAGCAAGGGTCCAAGAGCACCATGGAGGATTACAGTAATTCACCCCTACCTGCGGCAACACTTGAACAACAACTAGAGCTCTTGCGGCATGAGCTTCAAGGAGCTCAGAATGAGATCCGACAACGTGATGAAATCCTCCAAAAGATGCAAGCTGAGGAAGACAACCTTACGACAATAGTAAAGGCTATTGTGTCTGCCCAATCTAATGTTACTCATTCAAAGATTGGTAATAGGAACTACCAGTTTCTACGATTTGATGGCCGAAAGGATGGGCCTTTAGTACTTTCTTGGTTGTCATAGTTTGATGATTTTTATACCGATGAAATGTATGTTGAAAGTGAAAAAGTTAAATTTGCCACTAACTATTTAGTAGGTAAAGCTCAACTCTGGTGGAATGTCCTGCGACACAGTACGGAGTGTCCAACAACTTGGAAGGCTTTTCAAGAAAACGTGAAGGATTCATTTCTTCCTCCTCAATACCATTTGCATGTTCGACGTGCATGGACGACCCTTACATGGAAGGAGGGTGATACGGTTACTACCTACACAGAGCGGTTCTGGCAAAATTTACTACTTGTACGAATGCTTGAAGATGTATCAGAGGATATCTTGCAGCAGAAATACGAAGATGGTTTGGAAGTGGGTATCCAAGCTAAGCTTCACACCCTACGACCTACAACCCTCAACGAGGCTATATCTTTTGCTTATGATGCAGAAAAAGAATTCCAGTCCATAACCAAGTCACTCCGTCTACAACAACCACGTCCACGACCATTTCCTGTTAAACCTTCATTTCCTATGAAGCGTAAAGTTTTAATGCCCCATCTTACCCTAGGTTTCCTCGACCTCTACAATCCAATTACTCAACTTCACCCGTTGCTTCATCTCTCCAACCAACCAAACCACCTACCCTTCAAACTTCAGCAGTGAATGCCCAACAGAAGCGACCACGAATCACTTGCTGGAATTGTGGTAAACCTGGACATACAAAAATAAGGTGCAGATTGCAACCTCTTCATATGAAACAGGCTACAGCTCGATTGCATAACATGGAGGATGCTATGGTCAAAGGATCCTCGAGATGGTGGTAGTTCAGAGGGATATTCAAGCATAAAACAATCCTTATAAGTACTCATGAAAGGTTTATATGCATCTGAAAGTGTATGAGTATAATCATTGATGACATTTACAAAAAACAATGCATGAGTTGAATCCTTTCCTAAATGCACGCTTTACTTGAGTGTGACTAATCAATGGAAATGGCTGGAAATCATGCCGTGCAGACAAAGTAATGATTTGACCTTTGAAAGCAAACTTAAAGGTATGAGTATGGTAGTCAATACGTGGATTATAATGGTGATAAAAAGGCATACTTAGTATAACATCATAAGATTGCAAAGGTGCAATTAAAAATGTTCGTGAATCAACATAAGGGCTTATGCGAATCGCAACATCTTGCACTTCTCGTGTTACATTATAACGACTACCTTGAAATGCAGCTTTCACTTTATACAAAGAAGGAAACATTTGTAATTTAAGTTCTTGTACTAATAAATGTGAAATGAAGTCATGTGAACTACCATCGTCATGTAGAATTTTAACTAGTTTGTTATTTATTGTACCCTGCATGCAAAGAAGAGAGTGTAGAAAGATATCGTTACCCAAGGTACTTAAGTCCTTCTCCAATGATTCCTCTGTCCAAACAGGAGGAATTTCTTCATTATAGACCTCCATGTTATGCAATCGAGCTGTAGCCTGTTTCATATGAAGAGGTTGCAATCTGCACCTTATTTTTGTACCTTTGACCATAGCATAGACTTAGTCCCTGGTAGTTCTCCTCCTCATAAAGCACCTTATAGACATGGCCCACTACATCAAAAGGAAATAGAAAATCAAGTAAAAGACTTACTACAAAAAGGACTTATAAGGCCTAGTTCTTCCCCATTTGGAGCACCAGTTCTCTTAGTAGAGAAGAAGAATAAAACTTATCGAATGTGCATTGATTATAGAGCCCTTAACAAGATCACGATCAAGAATAGATATCCTATTCCTCGAATAGATGATCTCTTAGATAAGTTACGAGGAGCTCGTGTCTTTAGTAAAATTGATCTTAAATCGGGTTACCATCAGATTCGTATGACACAAAGTGATATTTTTAAGACTGCATTTAGAACTCAAAATGGCCATTATGAATTTATGGTAATGCCCTTTGGACTTACTAATGCCCCTGCTACATTTGTGCGAATGATGAACAATATTTTTCTTGATTACCAAGCTTTTGTTCTTGTATTCTTTGATGACATACTTGTTTACAGTAAGAATGATAGTGAACATGAAAAGCATCTTGAAACAGTTTTTCATTTGTTACGAGAGAACACATTATATGCTAATCCTGAAAAGAGTTACTTCTTTCAATGTAAGCTAGAATATTTAGGACATATTATTTCAAGTGAAGGTGTGCATGTGGATCCGAAAAAGATTAGAGTTATAGTAGAATGGCCAACACCACAATCAGTCAATGATGTTCGTTCTTTTCTTGGGTTGGCTAGTTTCTATAGGAAGTTTATTCGAAATTTTTCTTATTTAGCATTGCCTCTTACTTTGTTGTTGAAAAAGAAAATAAAATTTGCATGGGGAATTACCCAACAACAGTCCTTTGACAAACTTAAACATGCACTTTCACATGCACCTGTTTTACAATTACCTGATTTCTCACAACCCTTTCATGTTGTTACTGATGCTAGCGGTTCAGGAATAGGTGTTGTTCTGATGCAAAATGACCATCCCATTGCATTTGAGAGTAGAAAGCTTAAACCCTCAGAACAGAATTATAGTACGTATGATAAAGAATTGTTAGCAGTTGTGCATGCTTTGCGAATTTGGAAACACTATCTTATGGGCTCTGAAGTATTAATCAAAACCGATCAACAGGCTATTAAGCATTTATTAAGTCAGCCCTTAATCTCTGATAGGCATCTTAAATGGGCATCATTCATTCAAAATTTCCAACCCATGATACAATATCAGCCAGGTAAAGCTAATGTCGTAGCTGATGCTCTTAGCCGTTTTCCTTCGAATTCCGTTGTTTTGAATAGTATTTCTGCCATTCAAATTCATTCTTTTCAAGACATGGTTTCCACTTATGCATCTGATTTGTATTTTTCACGTGCATGGCATGACTTCAATAATGCTGCATCTTTATCTGATGAACATTATACATTTCATAATGGTTTTCTCTATTTTCAACATAGATTGTGCATAACCCAAGCTTTTAAAGATTTTGTCATTAAAGAAATGCATGAACCATCTTACATGGGTCATAGAGGCATACAGAGCACTATTTCTGCTTGCAAAGATTTCTTCTTTTGGCCACACATGGAAAAAGACATTGCACATTATGTTTCTCAATGCATTGTATGTCAGCGTGTCAAACGTCATCATGGTAAACCATTTGGATTATTAATGCCACTTCCTATTCCAAATGAACCATGGGAATAAATCTCTATGGATTTTATCACAGGTCTTCCTATCACTTCATCACATAATAATATGATTTGGACAATAGTTGATAGGTTTAGTAAATATGCATATTTCATTCCATGTAGAAAAACTTTGACTGCACCTCAAGCTACAAAATTATTCATTAAATGCATTTTTCCACATCATGGATTTCCTAAAGTAATGTTATCTGATCGTGATGTTAGGTTTTGTAATCATTTTTGGGTTGCCTTATTTCAACATTTTGGTTCTAAAATAGATTTTAGTTCTGCATTTCATCCTGAAAGTAATGGACAGAGTGAGGCTACAAATAGTACTATTCTTGATTTATTGCGTTGTTATTCATTAGATAATCCTAATAACTGGGATGAAAAGTTGCCATTGCTTCAATTTGCTTACAATAACACTGCACACACCACTACTGGTCGTGCACCTTTTGAAATTATTTTTGGTAAAAAGCTTCCCACTCCCATGTCCCTCACCCAAACCGACATTCCGATGGCTGACTCTATTGCTCATGATCATGTTTCTATGCTTCATGATGTTCACAAGCACATTAGGAAAAGTCAAGAGCGCTATACACGTAATATCAATACTAAACGAGTAGCCAAAGAATTCAGGGAAAATGATTTTGTATGGTTGCGAATAATTAAAAGACATCTTAAAAATATTTTGCAGCATCCTAAAATTAAACTTGCACCACGCTATTATGGACCGTTTCGCATTATCGAAAAAATTAATGATAATTCATTTCGATTAGATATTCCATCCCATTGGACCATTCATAATTCTTTTCATATTAGTTTACTTAAACCATTTAAAGGAACTTTACCACTTGCTCCACTTCTTGATGACCCTCCTTTAATTGAAGAACAATCGGAAATCTTAGTCCCTGAGAAAATCATTGATTATGATGTCACTACTACACGCACTGGTACTCAATATCATCGATATTTGGTTAAGTACAAAAATCACTCTATTGAAGAATGTCAATGGATACATAAAACACAATTAACACCTCATTATGACCACTTAATTTCTGCTTATCATACACAAACACGTTAATGTAACAGCTCCATGAACATTTCCATGCATGTACTTTTACATGGCACATGCCTATTTTTATTTATTTTTTTATTTTTTTATTTTTTTCAGTGATGAAACATGTGACTGGCCATCCATGTTTATTCTTTTATCACCTGAGGTCAGTTGCTTGTTCAACTGCGGGGCATGTTATACCTTATGGAATATGTTGAACAATGCATTGTTGAATTGTAACATGGAATATGTTGGCCAATGCATTGTTGGATTGAAATATCGAATAGCCAATGCATTGTTGGATTGTAACATGAAATATGTTGGCCAATGCATTGTTGGATTGTAACAGTAATATGGAATATGTTGAACACTGCATTATAATTGTTAGATTGTTGAATTATTTTATCAACTGCGGTCAGTTGCTCGTCAACTGAGAGGCATGTTGTATATTATTGAACAAGGCATTGTTAAAATGTTAAATTATTAATATATTAATATTTTTTTGATGTTTTTACTATAGCAGTTGAAGGTTCGTGAGGAGCGTGCAAGGCGTGAAAGGGTGGACATCAATAATCCGAATAATTATTATTTAGCTTGTAAATAAACCTGCGTAGAAGGTTCTATTGTTAGAAAAGTAATGGTTAGCATAAGGATCATTGTAGACCGTAGTTTCTGTTATTGAAAGCAATGGCTTTCTGTAAAAGTTATCAACTTTTAGTTTCACGCTTGCTTTTCGAAGCCGCCCTCTTGTAACCACTCTTTTCGACGTAATCAAAATTCCTATAAATACATGCACTCTGTGGACTGTCGGAACAGAGTGCATGGGGGGAGATTGCACCCAATCTGCGTACTTTCTCGTCTCTTGTTGCGTTTATTCTTGGGTGTGTTTTTCTGCGTTCGTAACCTCTGTTTGAGCGTGAGCAAGATCCTGACAACACCCACCCTATCCCCCAATACGGGTACCTCCATTCCATGACCCTCACTTCCCATCTGGGCCCTACACCTCTTTCAACCTGACCTCACTACCCCAATACCCGTCCTTTGTGGAGCAGTTCATCCGCTCTCCAATGTTTCAAAGGCACATTTCCCCGATGTTCGCAACGACATCAATTTACACGAACACCACACTCACTTCACCTACCATACCCACCTACATGGTAGCCCCTATACACACCACTCTGCCTGACCCAATGGACATTTCACCCACCACAGCACCTCTCCCCACAATTCCACCCTCTCCCCCTCCACTACCCCCCACCTCACCACTCACCACATCATTGGCATACACAGCATTCACTACCTCCCTCCCCAATCCCACCTCCCCTGCATTTCAAACTTTTCCCCTTGCATCTCATAATGTAAATAGCACGTTCAACACATTACTTCAGTGTGCACATCAACTACAACAAGAATACCATCAATTGGAAGAACGCACTATGGCCCTCCAGGTAGAATCTCAGCGTCTGCAAGCTAGAGTCACCACTCTTGAAGCTGATTACCAAACGCTCCTAACCGAGCATACCACCTTACAGCAGGCTCACTCCGAATTGGAATTAAAGACATCGACAGTAGATGATCAAGCAGTCAAGGAACTAGAAACAGTGCTCCAAGCACAAATGATATCTAATGCTACACTCAGACGCAACCTTGGGCTATTAAGGAAGCATATGGCAGCAGCACTAGAAGAGAACAAGAGGCTTCAACAACAAAACCAAGACAACTTTGAAGCGGCTATGGAAGGAACTGCAGGAGCAACCATTAGCCCTACCAAGTATAGAGCAGTCCCATCGGAAGACTTTCGCATCTTACTTGAGGAGCATGCAAATTTCTTGGAGTCATATGAAAAGTTAGAGACTGAATGTGCAGACATAAAGAAACAGATAGCCAGTGCCCCCACAGCTCAACAAGAGCCGGTAATCTTGCAACACTCTACAGAAGAAGTAGAGACCCTCCGGAAATAGGTGGCACAACTCCAAGCACGCCTCTTACCATATGAAAGGCCACCCTCGCCCACTGAAGAACCAGAACCTGAAACAATAGTGGAAATCCCCGTCGATGACAGCTATGAAGAGCCGTACGAGCCAATGCCAACACCCGGTGGCCGGACTACAGAGGAAGGACAGGACACTTTAGAAATTCAAGTTCCAGATTGGGTCAAAAGGGTCGAGAAAGTGGTTAAGACACATGATGATCGCGTTGTCGTGCAAATGCAATCTCTCACAAATCTGGAAGAAACTGTCCTTCGGTCTTCTTACTTTCAGATGCTATCCCACCAACGGTTAATCACAACATCAGAGTCGCAATACATGCCTTATTTTGTCTTGCTACATGATTATAATGCAGAAGTTAAAAGACATACAGGGAAGGAGCCCACATTTGCCACTCAATTTGAGCTAGAGGACTTACCGACAGATGCGCGTGCGGGCTCGATTTTCCAGCCTAATTGGCATGCACGTCTACTAACCGATTACCCTAAGATGATGAGCACCTGGGCAACCATGCCACTGCATATCAAGTATAATCCATGTTATTGCCCAATGGTGCATCGCAGATCTTGGCAAGCATTTGCGATCAAGGTACGAAACAATAAAGAATGCTCGGCTTGGGTTAACTATCCATATTTTGCTCCACCTCGAGGGACCCCAACCGTAGCCTACATGATATCAACAATTCGGCACTGGTCTACACGTCTAAATAATGTACCTGACATAGCAGCGAAAATGTGTATGAAAATATTCGAGCTCATGACCATTGTCTTCAAAACCTTTCGGATGGTACAAGCTCCATACATCTCTGCCCCTGGATTCTCCCAAGGTAACAAGGATTTAGTCTACGACATGAGCCAGACTCCCTCGGTCACTATAATCTTTGCCTGGCATGCACGAATAAAGTACTTACCCGCATGCTTCAAGCAGACATTTGAGGAAATGTTCTCTACGGGATTCTGGGAATATCATTCAGAAATTTTCATTCCTAGACCCACACATTTGCTACATCTATTCGTAGTAGAACAAGCGATCCACGCAGATCAGTTACGTCTGCCACATCCGGACATTCCAGGACCAATTGATTGGGATCGTATGATGACAGACTTGGCCAGAGGACTACACATACAAGAACATCAGCTTGCCACTCAAGTTGTGGAATATTACATCCAACACTCCCAGCAACAAGGGTCTGTCAGGGACGACAGACGCGAGAGAGGGGGGGGTGTTGAGAGCAGTATGGGCACCCAAGGACTGACTAGACAAAGAAGCCAGCGGAGAGAGTCAAAGCGAGGTGAAGGATTAAGTAGACAAAGCAGTCGACGCAAATCTGGAAGATAGGCCCTTCAAATTTTTCCAAATCAACATCTTTATAACAGTGATTCTTATCACTAACAATCATTGTAAATACCATTTCATATTTTTGTAGCTCCATTTTGTGCAAGCCAAGGAGTCCTTGAGCTTGAGGAGCCTTAGAAGTGCCTACATATCAATTTTCGTATTTTTTAGACTCCGTTTAAGCCCTCAAATTGGCCCTGGAACCTAATTTTTAACTAGGCTGGACACTAGGTCTGGACAGGGCCAAAACCTAGTCAAAAACTATAAATAGAGCTAGAGAGCTCATTTTTGAGGTGAGCTTGTAAGTGATTTGAACTTGTAAGAGCTTTTTGAAAGTAATCTAAGAACTCCATTGCTTCTCACTTGTTACAAGGCCGACGGAGCGAGACAACCGCAACCGCACAAGAATTTTGGCTGAAATGACGGAGATGCAGGAAATTACGCAAGAGTCGGTAAATGAAGGATGCGAAAGTGATAAAAAGTAGGATGAAGAAGAAGGAAGAGAGAGAACGTCCGCCGCTTCGTTGGGCTGGTGGGAGCAGAGATCACTGTGTGAGAAAGAGAGAGAGAGAACGTCCGCCGCTCCGTTGGGCTGGTGGGAGCAGAGATCACTGTGTGAGAAAGAGAGAGAGAGAGAGAACGTTTTGGATTGATAGTTGAGATGGGAGAGACGGGTGGAAGAGAATTGCGTATGTGAAGGTTAACAGGAATTTACTCGAGAGAAACAGAGAGTTAGAGACGTCAAGAGAAAGTAAGAGTTCAACTGTCGTTTGTGTCACGATTGTTATTTTGTAAGTGCATAGCATTGAGTACTTCTTGAGAAGAAAGGTTAGTCGATATCTGCAAGAAACTGTGATACTATTCTCTGTAGTAGTGAATCTGATTAATGTATTGGGATATACCTCTTTTGAGTACTCTGAATTAAGTGTTACAGTAGATGACGTTCAGTATACTGTTATATCATTTTTTTGACGGTATGTGTGTGCACTGTTGATAATAATTTTCTGGTATACACCATTTGTATAACGGATTGTGTGATTGAAGATGAATATGACGGTTTGGAAAGTGTAGTATCGTGAACCATTGAGTAATCTGCTGTGGTGTTGCAGTACTATGTACGACGTTTTATTCTGTTATAATCAGAATATATAATAAGAGACGGTATATTCTGTTTACCTTTGTTGAGAGGACGAGGAAGATAACAACAACTTTGATGTTAGAACTTTTAAATAGTAAGAACGATAGTATGGCAATAAACTGACGCACCTGATCCGTGTTAAGAACGATTTTACTGTTGTGAATTGTCCGCAAATCTATTTTGGATATTGATGAAGGATTAGATAAGATGTGGAATGATTAGATGGGAAAATAGTACAGGGCCTCTATCTAATAGACCCCTACCACTCCCAAGAACCCGAGGACCCGATAATACTCTTCCGAAAGTTGGATAGAAAGTATTATCGTTTAACATTGGCGATCCTACTGGGGATGTGGCATTAAGATTGCCTGGTATTTTGTTCGAATTAAATTTTGTTGGATGTACAGTAGCAACAGAATCAGATTGTTGCAAGACTGTTCTGTTCGTAATACTATATGATCAGTACAGAAATGCTACATGCCGATTACTCGATCAGGTGAAAAGTATCCCAAGAATCACCAGTTAGGGGTATTAAGAACAACTCTGGGAGGTACTAGTGCAATTAGACCTGACCCAGTTGTCGAAAAAGTGACGAACGATAAAACTGATTCCGGTGAAATTACGGTAGAACGTATTACATCTCTAGAACTGTCTGGTATCACTACGGTGCAGACTGTCGAAAATACAGCAATTTTGGAACCTACCAATACACAGTTGGAATCTAGTCTAAAAGTTTTCGGAATAGATTTAGATTCAGTTCCGATTAGAAACGCTTTAGGGAAGGAAATTAACACAGGCGAATCAACACCGTATCCAGTCACAATTTCGAATCCTTCCGGTGGAATTTCGGTAAGAAAATCACAGTTTTCCGGTGACGACTCAGCAGTTTCGGCTGAATCTTCCGCTCAACTACAACGTTTGGAAGCAAGTCCTCCTACTCTGGATATCAAGGAGGAAGGAAGACTATTTGAAACAGAAATTCGCAATATAGTAAGTAAGCTAATTGCACCGGAAAGTGTGCCATTTGGTGAAACAAATTCCGGTAGTTCAGAAACTCAAAACAGAAATACAGAAGGAAGGTATAATACACTCACGATGAACGAACAACCGCAACGACAGTTAGGTCAACCCAGATCGGCTCCAACGGGAGTAACATACACAAAGTTTAGTGGATTTCCAGGAGATGATCCAGATGCTCACGTACGCACCTTTGAAATCAGTTACGCTGTCCTCAACCATCCACCGGACCCGGCATACAAAGCATTTGTTTTTCAATCTACACTTGTGAATGAAGCAGCAAGATGGCTTACTGAATACGATATTAATTATTTCGGTACTTATGAAGCAGTACGAGACGCTTTTTTGCAGCGATTCAGGCTGAAAAAGAATCCTGCAGAGATCTTTGATTATTTACAGAACAACAGACAGAAACCAAATCAAACTGTACAAGAGTATGCTACCCTTTTCAGAACACATTTAAGACAGTTACCCCAGGCTCATGCTAATTTACCAGACGATGTTATTACACAGTGGTTTATCAATGGCTTACTTCCTCAACTTAGGCAAATCATGATTATAAGATGTGTAGGAGCCATGACCCTCGATGCAGTGATCGCAATGACCCTTCAGCTGGAAAACAAAGTTGGTGGATTTTCAGAGGATTTGGAATGGATAAAAACAAACAAACATGTGGCTGAAGATATAACTAAGCAAGTATATTGCACCACATGCAAGAATTCAGGACATACTAGTGCCCAGTGTGCGTTAAATCAGACCTATTGCGCCATCTGTAACATTGTTGGACATACCACTGAAAATTGTGCATACAATGCCAGAAGACAAGGAACAACAACAGTTAATGCAATTATTCAGGAACAAGGGCAGCTAACCAATCAATATGTATCCCCACATTTGAGAAACAATCAACAACAAGGTTATCGACATTATCGAGGAGAGAGGAACAATAACTATAATACACCGCGCTGGCAGAATGGACCACCACCGGAAAATCATAATTTACCACCACCACGATGTCATTTCTGTGGACAATTGGGCCATATTAGAAGATTCTGTAGAGATGCAGCGGAATATGACCAAAGGAAAAAGGAACGTCAAAACCCAATGGCCAATGTGGTAACAATCACACCTGTAGAGACGCAGGCAGCAGCAGTTCAAACTCGTTCCGGTAAACAATTGCAACCGGCAGCAGAATTATTTGAACCAGGGATACGTGAACAACACAGAATGTATAATAAAGCTAGTCAATGGACCACCGTAGAACCACCTATTTTTCCAGAACCTACTCCAGTAATCCAGTCCCCGGATACGACACAAGCTCGTGCTGACAATACAGAAGCAGGTACATCATCTGCAGCAGAATTACCATCTTCAGACCAAGCTACATCTTCAACAGTTAAGGAAAATGCAAATCAATTGCAACCAGCATGGGATATATTGTCAAAAGCATCCATCACACTGCCTTTCGGGCAATAACTGGCATTAGTACCAGGAATACGCCAACAATTTCAACAGCAGTTTACTACAAAATCTGCTTGCATTCCGGCTACCGCAACAGTACAACCAGAGCCAGACTCTACGGTAGATCACTCAGTTCCTCTGATTACGGTATGGTTTAATAAACATCAAATCACACAAGTTTTAATTGATGGGGGGTCTGGCGTGAATATTGCCACTGCGTCACTTTGTAAGAAGTTGGGATGGACTAAGATAGAACCAGTTCAATTCTTTGTTAGGATGGCTGATCAATCTAGAGTCCATCCAGTAGGACTGGTCCGAGATATACCCATAACTTTGCAAGACACAACATTCAAGATGACCTTCGTTGTTCTAGAATTGCCGGAATCCACCCTAGATTACAATCTACTTTTCGGCCGTCCTTGGTTGAAACAAGCCAAGGTAATTCAAGACTGGTCAGCCCAGGAACTTATGTTCAAAGATAAAAATCGCAAATGTGTTGTAAAGTTAGATGCGATACAACCCTGTGAGTTACATGCTCGACCATATTTTGCCGAACCAGTCCATATGTTAGATGGGTTGTCCGATGATGAAGAAGAAGAATTTCTGAAGAATAATGTTGATTTAATGACATTAGGAACTATTGATCTACAGTCTGTTGTAGATACCTGGAATGCTTCAGTATGTACAGTAATACCCATTGCCGAAGAAACTAAGGAGGAAGATACCATTTCGATTCACGATAATGAACTACAGCAACTTCTCGAACCATCAGCTAATACAGAGAAATATCAACAATTTTATGTTCCAGAAGACCAGTTAATTACTTATAATCTTGGAGATGAAGATCACCCTCGTCCTGTAAAGATAAAGCAAAACTTACCAGAAGCATTTCAAGCAGATTTAATTCAGTTACTCCAAGAATTTACTGACGTCTTTGCATGGGATTACAAAGACATGAAGGGCTTGGATCCTCGTATTTATCAACACAGAGTTATGCTAAAACCAGAAGCGAAACCGATAAAGCAAACCAGCTACCGGATGAACCCACATTATGCATCACAGGTAAAGGCTGAACTTGATAGGTTATTAAAAGTTGGATTCATAGTACCAATAGAACATGCGGAATGGATTTCACCGATTGTGATTGTACCGAAGAAAAACAAGCAATTGAGAATCTGCGTAGACTATCGGAAATTAAATGCTGCAACAGTACCGGATCCTTTTCCGATTCCCTTTTTGGATACTATGCTTGACAAAGTAGCAGGTCATGAGATGTATTCATTTCTAGATGGATACAGTGGATATAACCAAGTAAGAATGGCTGAAGAGGATATACCAAAAACTGCATTTATTACAAATTGGGGTGTCTTTGCTTGTACAGTAATGTGGTTTGGATTGAGGAATGCACCAAGCACATTTCAAAGATGTATGCAGGAGATATTTTCTCCTTATCTCACCTCATTTATGCAAGTATACCTTGACGATTTTTCAATTTTTGGTAAGACGATCGCACATCTGGTACATTTACGATGTTGCTTTCAGAAATGTAGAGAATATAGATTGTGTTTAAACCCAAACAAATCTGTGTTTGCGGTTTCATGTGGTAAGTTACTTGGTCACATCATATCGGGACAGGGTATTCAAGTCGATCCTGATAAAATTTCAGCAGTATTAGAAGCTCCGGTGCCTAATACACCCAAAAAAGTAATGCGGTTTATGGGTCAAGTGAGATGGCATGGAAGACATTTACGGTGGCTTGCTCATGTGGCAATACCACTGAACAAATTAATTTCCAAGACTCCACGGCAATTCGAATGGACTCAGGAATGTCAGATAGCATTTGATCGACTGAAACAGTTATTAACACAGGCTCCCATTTTACAGCCACCAGATTGGGATCACCCATTTCACGTATTCGTTGATGCATCTGATATAGCAATAGGAAGTGTACTGATGCAACAAACCGATAAATGGTTTAGACCAGTATACTATGCTAGCAGAAGATTAGCACCTGCAGAGAAGAACTACTCGGTAACAGAGAGGGAATGCTTAGGACTAGTGTATTCGGTAAAAAAATTCAAACATTACTTACTGGGCCGAAAATTTACATTTCATGTCGATCACGCTGCACTTGTTTACTTGGTTCGGCAGCAACATATAGGTGGCCGCCTAGCACGATGGGTCCTACTATTGCAGGAATTCAACTATGATGTCACTCATCGGCCAGGTAGTTCACATGCTTTAGCAGACTTTTTATCACGCTTAGATTCAGGTGAACCTCCGGTCGGCATAAATGATACAACGCCAGCCATCTATACTTCAGAACCAACTACTGAGGAATTGTCGAACCAACCAGTACCAACTACGTATTATGATCAGTTATTGACCTTCCTTTCGGATGGATGTCTACCTTCTGAAGTCCCTACAGCTACACGCCGAAAAATTGTAGTTTTTAGTCGAAGATTCTGGTTAGTTGCTGGAGAACTTTATTATGCAGATCATACAGGAACCTTATTCCGATGTATCCCTACACATGAAGTAAACTCAGTCATCAATCTGGCTCACTCAAGTCCAACAGGAGGACATTTTGCAGCAGATCTTACTCACCAAAAAATTCTGCAAAGTGGACTTTGGTGGCCAACTATGTACAGAGATGTATTGGAATTTATCAAAACTTGTGATAGCTGTCAAAGAACTGGACAAACACTACAACGCCATTACTTTCCACTTCATCCAGTACTTCCTTTAGAACCATTTCAGAAGTGGGGTCTAGATTTTATTGGTCCAATCACACCTCCCGCGGTATTCAGTAACAACCGGTATATATTGACTTGCACAGACTACGCAACCAGGTGGGCAGAAGCATGGCCTTTACGTTCGGCTACAGCAGTTGCAGTAGCAAAATGTCTATTATCAGATGTCTTTCCAAGATTTGGATTGCCACTAGAGCTTGTTTCAGATCAGGGCACCCATTTTATGAACAATTTGATGAAAGCATTAACACAGTCGTTCCAGATCAGTCATAAATTCAGCTCACCATATTATCCTCGTGCAAATGGATTGGCAGAAAGTACCAACAAATCGTAAATGCAATCTCAAATAATCCTTGGATTTTTTATTCTAGAGCTACTAAGCATATGACAAGTTGCAGAAATATATTTTCTTCCCTTTCTAACTCTTCAGGTAGAAGAGCGACCATTGCAGATGGTCATGATTTGGATGTCATTGGTGTTGGAGAAGTAAACCTTAAGTCCAGAGCACGTGGAAATTTCACAATTTCCAATGTTCTTTATGTTCCAGAAATAAAAAAGAATTTGCTCTCAATCTCGACTTTCTTGTCCGATGGTTATAAGTTTTTGAGAAAGATTCATGTCAGACTCTCACCTGTTGAGGAGCATTGTCTACTTCAAGGTGAAAATAGAAGTGGCATGTTTTTTTTATCCAAAACTAGTCATGCTAATGTTGCTAGGTCTACTACACCTAAGGAGAACATGAAGTTATGGCATGCTAGATTTGTTCATATCAGTTACACAGCTCTCAAACATATCAAAGATCAAGGTATGGTGGAGAATTTGCCTACTTTTGCTTTACCAGATGATGCAGAATCATGTGAAGGATGTCTTGAAGGAAAGCTTCACAAACTACCTTTCAAGAAACACGGATTTATAACGGCCACAAGGAAGTTGCAGATTATACATTCAGATGTGAATGGTTCGATGAGAACAGATTCTTACAGGTACTTTGTTATGTTCATAGATGATTTCTCGAGATATTCATGAATCTATGGTCTTAAAGTGAAGTTAGAGGTTTTTCCTACTTTCAAGAAGTTCTTAGCTATGGTTGAAAATGAAAGTCATTCAAAGATCTAGATTTTGAGAAGTGATAGAGGAGGAGAATACTTGTCTAAAGACTTTAAGTCTTTCCTTGAAGAAAAAGGTATCTCTCATCAACTCACTATTGCTTACACTCCAGAACAAATGGTGTTGCAGAGGGAAAGAATAGGATACTTGTTGAGATGATGCATAGTATGATATCATCCAAAAACCTTTCTCTCAAGTTTTGGTTTGATGTAGTACATAAAGCTAATCACATTCTGAATAGGTCTTCCACAAAAGCTTTGAAGGTCATTACACCTTATGAATCTTATTATGGGAAGAAGCCCAATGTAAGTTACTTCAAAGTTTTTGGTTCCCCAGCTTATGTTCACATTGAGAAGAAGGATTGTGGTAAGCTTGATGTAAAAACCATTAAAGAATTATTTATTGGTTATGCAATTGAAAGCAAAGGATACAAATTTTATGTTCCAGATATAGGTGATATCCTACTCTCACATAATGCATATATTGTAGAAAGTCAGATTTATGATAAGAAGGAAGAGATTCCAGATTTCATAAAGGCAGATGACTATGCATTTTTTAGAAGGAATTTGGATGCTTACATTCAGCCATACAAGGGGGATGATGAACCTTCTCAAAACCTAAGAGATATAGGTGAAGAGAGAATTTCATTACCTACATCAGTACCTAGTCCTACATTAGTACCTCTTGAAGTTCCAACTTATGAAGTTGGAGAAGGTTCTAGAGTTCCAAAAGAAGAGATACTGAAGAACCAGAAGATATACCACCACTTTTTAGGAATATGCCAAAGTGGTTATATCAAACATGGAAGGACAATGGGATAAAGGAATACACAGAAAGAACTAGAATTCAAACTAGGAGGCAACAAAAAGACTAGGTAAATTATGTAGAACATTTTGAGAGTCATAATAATTTAGCTCTTACTTCAGTTGAGAATGAACCAGCTAGTGTTCAAGATGCAATACAAAGTGATGTGATTATCACAAGTCCCAGGATTCAGTTCAAGTACAAAGATGAGTGTATCTACATGACACAACAGAAATACATTGAGAAATTATTGGAAAGGTTTGAGATAACAGATTCCAAGCCTATGCAAACACCTATGGATGCCAATGTGTTACTACAATCAGTAGTAGATTCAGAACCATTCGGTGCCACATCATATAGTCAAGTAGTTGGTTGCTTGATATATCTATGTAATACACATTTGGACATTCAGTTTGAAGTTTCTCAAGTATCCAGGTTCATACACAATCACCTTAAGATTCAGTGGAAATCAGTTAAGAGATATTTGTGGACATCAGAAGTTTTGCAGGTTATTGAACCTTGTACCATTGTGACATTGAAGGGGGGATTGTTGGATTCAATGTCAATATGGTCCAACAATAGCTTCATTAGAGGCTTTCTCTTAAAGTCCTGGTCAGAACAACCTATGTATCATTCGTCAAAAGTGAGACAACAAGAGCACGTGGCAGCGTGGCTAATTCATAGTGCTCCTAAACTTGGGATGCAAGATCGAATCCCGTGGGATGTAGCAGAGGATGCGAAGTTGATTTTGGAGACCACAATTTTTTTGAAATACTACACCATTCACTGACTTCGTTTTTATGCATTTTAGAACAGAAATGTGACATCTTTCACAATGGATGTTAAACGATCAATATTGATCATAAGCATTTGCTTTTTCTTTTAAATGGGGTACTCAATTACTATATAAGAGACCAAGGGCTCATTGTTTAATCATCACTCAAGAAGCTCTTGATTGTGATCAAGGAGTATCTTCCCAAGTTACTCGAAGAGACCTTGGAGGAGATATTAGAGGCCAACTTGGAGGAGTTGTGGTCTACATCTTGGTGATTATCTAGAGGAGATTCTGTCAGCTTACCATCAACATCCGTTGTTGATTTACTCTCAGTAGCAAGTCTATCTCTGTTCACACTTGCTAGGTCACTCGTTTCTGATTCAGTTGATCAAAATTTGGGTTTGCTGTAAAATAGTTATAAACTATTCGTATTCTCCATATTCTCACATACACACACTCTTCATACCTCTTAGGCACACAATCTCTTGTATCTAGTTCCTATTTCTGCGTAGATATAAATATTGTCTGTTTGTATCATATACACACATTGTAATTTGACATTCATATTTAAGTTAGTGTAGGTGAACCTCATAGCTTACCGTTACACTTGAAATTTCTTCTATTCTCTCTCTATCTCTCACTCATCTATTTTTGAGTCTTAAGGTGTGTATGTTAAGGTTCATCTATTGGAAGATCATGTAAACCTGTGATTTATTATTATTGGGGTGCACACCACTTCCAACATATGGTATTCATACCTTAGAATACCAACAGTTATTCGGGATGGGGGTAATGTTGTACAATGGGTCATGAGAAGGCTTCTCGATACATTTCTCTTGTCAATCCAAATCTGTCGAATGTTCGTACTTGTAGAAGAAGGTCGAGGAGATGTTGGATGCGGGCTCTGATTTTGCCGTAACTTCTTCTTATCATTGTCTGTGCTGTTGGAAAATATTGGTGCATTTTGTCCTTTTGGCACCCATACTTATCTCATGCTCCTTGCTTTCAGATGTTGATATTGCTGCCTACTTTGTGTTGTCTGGTATGATCATCAGTTTGGGTTCCTCAGTCCTGGGTGACTCCTTCATGGTTGAGGATGAGAGGTCGGGTTGACACTCTCCTTTGGAAAACAAGGGAGTCCCAACATTTGCGAAACTTGCCCATTAGGAAGTGAGGCATTCTATACCACAGATCTAGGCGAGTCCATAGTACGTGTGGAGGAATGGAGACAGGGGGCTATTGTCCCCATTTGTTTGCTGATGCAATCCATCTGATGGCTGATGTAACCCACCTCACCGCTGATGGTCCCCATTTGTCCATTGATGGAAGACCAGGGGAAGATCTCCTGACATCTATCTGTCTCAAAACTATCCATCGCCAAGCTCTCATGGATTGACTTTGGATGGAGCATGCGTAGCTGATGGATTTGACCAAATATCTTCCTATCCTCCATAGCAATCATTTTGTAGGGGCTAGGGTTACATACCTCAGAGAGAGTGTTGTTAGGGAAGTCAAGTAGTATCACTCGCTACTAGTCTAAGGTTCCAATCTGCAAGGAGCCTTGTCTAGAATTTAGGTCCACTGAGTGATCATATAGCCAATCTTGGCCAAGGATTAGGGGTTCTATCAGGTCGTCTTCATGGCACACTAGGAGCTTCACTGTCATGGTCCCTTCGTGTATGAGGATAGGAAGGTCCACCTCACCCATGCAAGGGGTTTCCATGCCTCCTAGCCCTATGAGGTTTGCCTCAATTGGCCGCATTTCTATTCCCGAGTCCTTATAGAGGGATCACCATCTAATCACACTAGTCGCAACACCTAAATCAATTAAAACCCTGAGCTCATGGCAATGGTTCTCGTGCTCTAGCATGACTGTAATGAATGTTCTCCTATCCACTATGCTAGGATGAGTAGTTGAATTTTTTTGACACATGGCCATGGGGTATTTGGGTGTTTTTTCCAAATGGTTATAATGTTCTCTTCCTAGTCCTTGTCTTCTTAGCTTCATGCACTTACTACGTTCTATAGATTCTACCTGAGCTTCCGCGTGTATTCTCTTTTCTTCCTCCTTACGCTTCTTTGCCAACATGAGTGGTCTAAGCATATCCTCATGAAGAGGTTCTTGATAAAGCTTGACTCTACAACCACTAATGTAATTAGGCATTATCTCTCCTTCTAGGGTGGCTAATTGTACCGCTCCACTTGTTGAAAGTCGGTTAATGATCATAGGTCCATAAACTTGCTTTTCTAATTTTTGTGCATGTTGTTTCAGCGTATACACTAGGACTAATTCCCCTTCTTTAAAGCCTTTGTCTTTCACATGTGCATCAAAGTAAGCTTTATGTCACTTCTTTGCTACATATATGCCTGCTGCTACTTTCAGCCTGGTTTCTCCTAATCCTTCCAAATCCATTATTCTTGACAATAATTCATGGCTGGTCCATTGGTGTTCTTGTGAAACCTTAAGGGTGGGTGTCAAAAATTCCAAAGGAAACATAGAATTCTGACCAAAAGCAAAAACATCAGAAAGGGAGTTGCATTGAGTATGGTCTTGTAGGCCACTCGATATGCCCAAACAGCATGGTGTATCTGTTTGTCCCAATCTGAATGTTTGTTAGTGCTTTCAGCTTGATCATTGGCCTGAGAATGGTATGGTGCATATTTCTTGTGAATCACCATAAAATCCTGTAACAAATATTCAATGACTTGGTTTAGAAAGTGAGTTCCTCAGTGGCTCACTAGCTCTATAGGCAATCCATAACTTATAAAGACATTTTTAAATAGGAATTTTGCAGTCGTGTGTGAATCATTCTTTTTTGTGGCCTTAGCCTCTACCCATTTGGTAAGAAAATCTGTTGCTACTATGATGTATTCCACATGAGTCACTTTTGCAGGGGGTTAATGGGTCCTACGAAATCTATGCCCCACTTGGAAAATGCTCATCCTCCCATCATGGGTTTCAGTGGCATTTCATCTATGCGAGTACATAATCATGCAAAGATTATGGCTTTGATTATCCTATCAGGGCCAAAATGACCTCCTGCAACACCTTGGTGTGCAGTCTCTAGTACGCTCAAATAATCGCTCTCATGAAAACATTGTCTTAGGTATCCGTCTCTCCCTCGTTTGTATAGATTGTCGCCAATAAGTGAGTAGTCTTGAGCTTCCTGCTCTAGATTGTGTTGACTTGCTAAAGTCATTCCTTGAGGGAATGTTTTTGTCCTCAAGTAGGTCACTAAAGGTTCACTCCATTGTGGTGTGAGAGACATATAATATAACGTGGCATGTCCTAGCGGTGGTCTTTTACAACAAACAAGACATTCTTTACATAGCTTATAGACATCTGTTTCCATAGAAGGCAAATATACTCCTAGTCTATGTAGAGTCTGCAATGTATGACGTTTTGAATGATGTTGCTTTAATGCACCTACATGTGCTAATTGCAACCAATTCGTGTGTTCTGATTCATCTACACAACAAGCAAGAATCTTCTGATTATCCTGTTTATATATACTTCCTGCTATTGTTCGATATCTTTGTGACTTGGTAATCTCTCCCTCTCTGATCCTTATCCTAAGACTCTTGGGTCCATATGTGAGAATAGGGATAATCACCTTAGCCCATTCTGGTACCACTTCGAGGTTAAACACGTATGTGTCAGGTACTTAATCTGTTATTCTTGAGGAGCTTCTCCCATGGTTAGTCTTGAGAGATGGTCAGCTCTAAGATGGGTCTTTCCCTTCCTAACTACTACTTCAAAGTCGTACTCCATGAGTAATAAAAACCATCGTATCAATCGTTTAGTATTACAAGGCTTATTGACTAAGTATAGCAATGCCTGATGATTTGTGAAGAACTTGAACTTATTTGCCAACAAATAATGCCTGAATTTCTTTATCGTGTAGATCATTCCTAGTCCTTCTCATTCTATAGTGGTGTAATTTCTTTCTGCTGCATTCAACTATCTACATGCATAAGCTATGGGAAGATCTACATTACCTTCATTAGTAGGTTGTGCCAACACACATCCTATGGCATAGTTGGATGCATCCACATGTCCATGGAATGGTTTGCTCCAATATGGGGTTGTCAATATACGTGCCGAGCACAAGCATTGTTTAAGATCATTGAATGAATTTTCACATTCATTTGTCCATTCAAACTTGTTCAAAAGAGAGTACAGAGGCTTGGCTATGATAGCATACATGTGTATGAATCGTTTGCAATAACCACAATGACCCATGAAGGCCTGTACCTCTTTGACGTTCTTTGGCCTAGGTAGGTCTGCAATCACTTTCACCTTTTCTTCATCCATAGAGATTATGTTTTTTGACACAATATGTCCTAGAATTTTGCCTTGCCAGACCATGAAAATGCACTTTTCTGGGTTCAAAGAAACTTGATATTCTCGACAGTTGCCAAATACTTGCCTTAATTTTGGGATATGCATGTGCCTCATATTTGAACTCTGTACCGACTCTGTTTCTCTGTTTCTCTGTACACTCCTTTTAGGCATTCATACCATGATTCTTCTATCTTCTATTTCATACTTCTTGAAATTCTCTGGTACTTCAATGAGAGGTTCTTCTTCTTATTTTGTCTTAGGTGATTTCTTTCTCTTCTTTTGCTTACTTTCTGTATCTTCTATGAGAGACTCATGTCGTTCCATTTGACTTTCCTTTTCTTCTTTAGGGGTTTTGGCCTACAAAATAAAGATATTCATCTTCTGTGGAACAGAAAGGTTCCATGATGATGGATTCTAGGTCCTCATCACCACTCTCGTCCGATTCTTGGGTCACCTCCATGCATTCTTCTAAGATAAAGTCTTTCTTGATAGGTTCAATCGTAAAGATGGAAATTTCATATCCATCTTCATCACAATGAAGGGTCCATTGTTCTTCATTCACATCTATGTCCATTGTTCTTCATTCACATCTATGTCCATCGTAACTAAGATTCCTACCCAACTATGAGGCTCAAATTCCTCATCTGGAAATACTATAAGTGCATAAGCTGGGTCTTGAAGGGTTCATGGATGTCGTTCTAACCCTAATGTCCTAGCTTCTAATCGTTCTTCCTCTTGTTTGGCTACTTTACACATCCATAGATGAGTATCCTCGTGCAAACATGAGGGGTCTGATTCCAATGAGTGTACTGACTCTGTTTCTCACAATGTCCTATGGATGGTATTCCGTTGTATTGGGGGTACATCTCGATGGGAATAGTCTTTCAGATTGACTTTAGTGGTTACTCCTAAATTTTGCAGGTACAAAGAATTAGTTCCCCAATCTTTTACGATTTGTAAATGACGCATGAATGGTCATCCTAAAATCATCTCATAAGCATGATTTTTCCCAAAATCACATAGGGCAAAATTATGTTCAAACTCCACACCACACATGGTGAGAGATATGCGTTCTAGTAAGCCCAATGGCTTCTCTATATGTCCATCAAAAATTTGTAGCTTCATCCTTGTGGGTCTTAATGCTGGCTTACCCCAACATTTCCATAAAGCAGTGGTTGCGATGGATACTCCGGATCTTGAATCTAAGATGGCTTTGGTGGTGTAGCCCTTGTGGGTTATCGGAAGATAAGTATTACCTTCCTCTCCCTTGCTCACATCTCCAATTTTTTCTACATGTATCTCTAGTACGTTCTTGTGTGATCCTATCTAGGAGGGAGCAATAGCAAGCTCTGGGAATTGGTTTGCTACGTGCTTCCACAATTGTGGTTTAATCTTTTACAACTCCTCTAGAGTGAGATGGAACTATACTTTAGTGTTCTTGATTACTTCTATGTTTCTAGGGATTACTGATTCTTCGTTCCTTACTATTATCATGGGTGCTCTCATGGTAATAGACTTTGCTTCTCAAGGTCCTGTGAACTGAGGTAATTCTTGCAAAGAATTGGATTCAAACTCCGTTTGTTCACTTAGTTTCTCTTCCTCTACATCGTCATAGATAGAGGGGATGTCTTGGGGAAATTGTTCTTGCAAGTCATCTATCTCTTGAATAGGAGGATGGGTTTCTTGCTCTTTTCTCCACTTTTCTTCTTGAATTTCCCTTAGAAAACCGTGTGAATACTTGTGTATGGAAGACAAGTTGTCTTCGGCCTTTGTATTTGGTACTTCAGACAGAATGGTGCATTCCTTTCCTGTGTCTCAAGAACAAGAGGGTTCCTATGCAGATTCTTCTTCTCGTTGCTATGATAAAGTATTATAACCTCTCTAGTAGTCCTTGAAAGTGTAAATCAAGTTTTTCCATGTTGTTCCAATTAATATATCGAGAGGCTTTGAACATAGCTTGTGCTAATTCTACCAACTTCATGCAAAGTTTAGTCCTTTCAATTTCTAAGTCTGCTCTTGGGTAGTTCTTACTCATTTTAGCTATCGGGGGTCCTTCTTTTAATCTCGCTTGATATGCATCAAACATCATGTCCAGATTTTCAAGCATGGGTTCAGCTCAAATTGATCCTGATCTCTGAGCTAGATTCTCCCGATTAGATTCTTGCAAAGTTGATTCTAGGATTTTGGCTCTAGATTCCTTGAGACTTCCTTCTAACTCAGTTATTTTTTTACTCTACTTCCTTTTAATTATTTCTCTGGAATCTTTCCAAGATTTTGTCTTTTTATTACTAGACTCTCCAACTTCACTAGTTCTAACTACTTTTTCAGGATTGAGCTGTTGATTCCGTAAGAGCACCTAGGCTCTTGTTATAGCTTGAATAGGCACGTATGTAGGGTTGGATCCATCTAAGTTATGCACAATACCTATCACATTAATGGGTGTTACTTTTGAGGTATTAGCAGGGTTCTTAGGACAATCTCTGATGACATGCTCTTTACCACACTCGGCACAAAAACCTTGTATGTTATAGTATTCTCACTGTCCTACTATCGGAGGATGTGGAGAATCCTTAATGAAATGATCTCCTTGGCACCTAAAGCATGGTCCTCTAGGGCCCTGTGGTCTTTGCTATCTTAACTAGGATCGTGGGTTAGGTTTCGTATACATGACATTAGCATAATCAGGCTCCCAACTAGGTTCCAATGGTGGACTATCATATTGATATGTTTTCATATGTTGTGGTGACTCTGTATAATATGCAGGTGGGCTATCTACATGGGTAGAGTCAAAACTGAGAGAATTAGGGTCACTTTTAGAAATCAAGTGTGAAAAAGGCACTAAAGCCCTATTGAGGTTCTCTTCTACAATAGCGTATTTGACTGGGATGACATTAGCTGGTGCGGGTGGCTACTGAGCTAAAACAGGTTGTGGTCTCTGTTGAGCCTTATAAGGATAGTTTTGAGGAGGCCTATAGTAATGAGGCTGAGCATTGTATTTCCCTTGATACCTACCTAGTTGGGGGTATGCTTATGGGTAGTTCTATCGTACTACTTGTTTGTTATATGGGCAATCCTATGTCGTGTGATTCGTGTAACGTCTCTAAATTGTATAGTATTGGCCACTAGGGTTGGGTTGAGGTTGTGCCATGTTGGGACACACATTTGCCATATGATCAACACTGCAGGTGTAACAACGCTTGTTTGTTGCTAACCTAGACATATGTTTACTAGAAACTCCTAGTTTCTGGGCCACTTTTTCTACTAGGTCTTCTATCGAGCTAGAAAGTTTTGAGGATGATTGAGATGAGCTATCTGAGTCTTTATAGACTTTTGAAAGTTCCAATTCATCTCCTAAATTGTCCTCAATGTCTATACATATTCTTACACATTGCTCTAGTGTTCTGGGTTCCTTTAAGTACACATAGGAATGTAGTTTAGAGCTTAGGAGGCCATCTAAACATGACACTTGCTTGGCCTGTGAGGGCAGTTCTTGCATTGGACATCTCTCAACATATTGTCTAAACCTATGTCCTACCGATCTAACTGTTTCCTGAGGGGTCTGTTTGAAGCTGTGAATCAACGAAGAAGTATCATGTCTGATTCCACTTTTAGAGAATTCCATGATGAATGACTCTAACAAGTGAGGAATATCTCTAACTTGCCTTTGTTGCAATGGTTGGAACCAAGTTAAAGCCATATTCTTTAACGTTAGTCCAAATGCATTGTATTGCGTGAACATGTGTTCTACTTGCTCTAGACGCAACACTTGCTTAAATTCCGCAACATGGTCATAGGGATCCTCTGTCCCATCAAAGTACTTTTTCATTCACTTTACTAATTGAGTGGGTCTTAGTATCCTTGGGTATTCACGTGGTCTACATAGAGGAAAATCATCTCTACCACCTGGTATTCTTGGTTCCCTTTGTCTTTCCAATCTATCGGTGTCCCTGGTTGGTCTATCTCTCCCTATGGGATGAGTGAAACTTACTTCTGGTTTCTCTTTGAATGCCATGGGTTGCGGATGTCCCAGCACCCTAATGGCTAGTGTTTACATTTTTTCATGATGGAGGGAATACTAACTCACCTCTCCATGTGTAGACAAGTCTTGCATGGTCGGCACTACAAATACTTGTTCTGAAGTATTATCTAGGTATACAACCTTTCCCGGTGTATCTGGGTCCTTGAATTTGTAAATTATGATGGAGTCTACCTCACTAGGTTGTTCCATTCGGTACCTCCAAAATGCTTCATCAGTTTCCTTATTCAAGAACAATTCTATGCTTCTATTATCTTGAGGGATCCATTCTGGTTTTAGTACTCTTGTCAGTACAGATTTCCCTCTGGGTGTCCTAGGTTCTTCTCCTAGTGGTTCTTTTCCTTGGGATCTTGCTTCCATATTAGGATTAACTATACCAATCTCATTGGTATGATTAGGTCGAGTACTTATGATATACATTGTTCCTTCTTTGTCTATGTATGTGTCTCTCTTGAATTTCACCACTAGACGTTCCAATCCAATGGGTTGGTCAGGGTTATGCAACTGCTCCACTGATCTTTGCAAACTATCCTCATAGATGCGAGCACCTAAGTGGTTGGTTCAAACATATTCTAATTGGGTTCTGTAGGGTCCTTCACGTCTTTCCAAATATGATACATTTAACCCTCCTTTTGGTCTTTCCATGCTAAAATCCATTTCTGTTACTGTTAGTGTCCATGGGAAAGGCCACTGGACACTTCTTTGTATATGTTCTGTAATAAAACATATAGTGGCCTGGTCAGTCACATACTATAAGTTTGACCGCATTTGTAAGACCTAAGAATTCTATCTTCGTGCTCCCTATGTACTGTGTTTTCTGTGTACTCTGTAGCGTATGTGCAAAGTACTGTGTGTGGCCTTAGGAGCTTGGTTTTCTACTCTGATCATATTGTCGTGGAGCTCTCGAGAAGGAGAGTGCACTATGGTGCATCACCATCGAATTACTTCACTGGTATCAAAGCATTTCAATGCAAAATCTTTGTTCCTTTTGTGCGAGCGAAGCGAGCCCCCTTGGGATTTCTCCAAGGCCTACGACTAAGGCAACGACCATGGCATAGACCTTGGCATACCTTGTCATCTGATTCACTGAAGTCACCGTTGGTGCCGTTGGCTGTGGGCGAGGGAACACCTCAACGATCAAGGAAGATAGAGGTTCCCGGTACTTCCCGGGAGGTCACCCATCCCAGTATTGTTCCCCCCGGAGCTTGCTTAATCGTGGCAATCTCTTGCCACTAAGCTATGTTGGAGACCTCTTAATCTCCAAAGGTTTGATCTATACTGATCTAAGAACATTCTATATCAGTTATAGATCAAAGTTTACACAAAACTTTCATTAACATTTCTCTGAGTGAAGAAATTCCTTCTTCAAAAAGTCTGCTTCACACTTAAAAGAGGTAACTCTCTTAGCACATGGACTTGTTTGCTATACATGTTGCAACATAGTCCACTTTGGACTCCACTTTGTGCATGAAGTTCTTGTAGCTCTTGTCAAAGTTATGCTAATTCTTCTACCTAGGCTTGCTCTTCCTTTTGTACTTTTAGGGCTTGAATTTCATGCCTTAGTTGTGTCACTACACTTTCTTCTTCCTTGAGGGGCTTATTTCTTACTAAATTCTCGAGATTCTTCCTCAATTGTTTTATTGGGTCTTTAGGTTCCACTGAGTATGGTAGGCTAGAAGAACTAATTCCATATTGGTATCGAATTTGATCCAACCTTGCTGTTGTGGTAATGAACTCGTGAATTGGTGTTGTAGCTAGCACAAATTCCTTGATCTTGCACTGTGCAGACATTGGAAGTGGTTTAGCAAGCCACTTTTTGACAAAAAAAATCATGGGGAGGATTTGGTAGTTTAGCCATAAGTGCTCTAGATCTAGTGAAAATTTAGGAAATGTCTCCCCAACACTTAGTCATAAGTTCTCTAATTCTTTAATGATGTTTTTTTGTTGTAT
This sequence comes from Ceratopteris richardii, assembly GCA_020310875.1. Taxonomy (NCBI): domain Eukaryota; kingdom Viridiplantae; phylum Streptophyta; class Polypodiopsida; order Polypodiales; family Pteridaceae; genus Ceratopteris; species Ceratopteris richardii. The sequence goes on from CM035424.1 coordinate 10,809,999, forward strand.
TTACTTGTTGGAACTATGATTTAAAGGCATCCTTAATTAAGTCCCATGTAGCAAAATGGTTGTTAGCAAATTGACTTAACCATTTTTCTTCTAGACCTTCCAATTCCAATGATGTTGGAAAATGATTAGAAAAGAATCTTCCCTCCCTATTAACCCCCTTGTCTTACATACAGCTAAAAATTGTCTAACATGCTCATTAGGATCTTCTTGTGCTAATTATCTAAAGGAATCTTAAAATACACCAAAGTATAATCAAATAGGAAAAACCCAAAACCGAAAAAAAAACGATAGGATAAAGTTTATCCTAAAGTTCTAGGGGTGAGGTGGGAAAAGAAAAAATAAACTAAATTATAAAAAAAGGAAAATTCCTAAAAAAATACATGTTTTTTATTTATAATTCATGCAAAATTAATGTCCTTGGACACCTATGCACCACTTTGTCGAGTCACCACTTTGACACGCTCAACAGGCATGACCTAGGCCACAAGCTAATTCAGTAATTACCACCTCCTTTCAATGTAATATCCATCAAGTATGATGTGCTAGAAGAGAACATAGATAGCACTTTGGTACCAGTTTCTCCATTGATCATAGAGAATGATCTAAAGGCCAATACCTTTTATTCATCTCATGATGAGAGTATCCCCACCTACTACATCGAGTCTCTAGAACATATTGAGGCTTATCAATATGAGACTCCATCACACAAATCTAGTTGGAAGTCGGATTATGCAAATGTAATGTATGCTAATCTCAAATGTAGACTCCAGATGTACGCATGTATGTATATATGATTCACTAGCCATTCCACAATAGAGCTTAATTACAATTGGGCTATCCATGTGTGAGCTACTATGAAGTATCAATAATTTTAATATTTACTATTTACATCAAAGGACCCACATGTTGATAATCATAGTAAAAAGAAACTTTCCTCCATTATCTACATAAAAGTAACCATTTGCAAAAAGCACATAAATATAATCTTCTTAAACAAAAAATACTTGCATATATGTGTGTATTTGTATGCATGTGTGTGCATGTATGTGTGTATGTGTGTATTCGTGTGCATGTGTGGGAATGTATGTATATGTATCTATGCATATACATGTGCATATTAAATTATGTATACATTCATATGCATATAAATGTATCTAACACCCCCGAGGCTGCAAACCTTTGGAAAACGATCCCCCTAGATATGGAACATAGAAAAAAATTAATAGAGGCACACATTCATGTATAAACTCACACATACCATAACAAAGGTATGCAAACAATCCAAACATAAGAACATTTATTGCCAAAACTAAGACATAATCTACATACACCTGTCAAAATTACATAAACATAATCTGGATAAAGATTATGAGAGTAAACAAAAAAAAAACTTTCATATATGTGTTTGTATGCATGTGTGTCTTTTTATGCATATGTTTGCATGTATGTGTATGTATATGTGTCAATATGTGTATATGCATATGCATATGTATATGTGTGGGTGTGTATAATTATGTGTGTGTATGTATGTGTATATGAGTATATTTATGCATGTGTGTCTATATGTGTATCTATGTGTGAACGTGTGTGTATGTATGTGTTGTATGTATGCATGTTTTTTGTTGGCAGTAGCCAAAGGCACAGACAACGAGGAAGCATGTGAATGCGGATTACAAAGAATTCATGGGGAGCAAGGCGGTTTATTTTTTCCAAAGAAACATGTTTTATATTTCTTTCTCAAAACCCCTAGAAGTGATCTTCATCACTCTTGTACCATGTGTATCATAGAAGCACACACTTTTGTAATTAATAGCTCCATTTTGTGCAAGCCAAGGAACCCTTGAGCTTGATGAGCTTAGGTAGAACAAGCATACCAGTTTTGGCTATTTTTAGATCTCGTTTGCACCTTCAAATAGTGCCTCGAACCTAATTTTTAAGTATGCGAGATGCTAGATGTGAAACCCGTCAAAGCTAGTAAAAAAACTATTAAATAGAGCTAGAGAGCTCATGTTTTAGGTTCGCTAGTGTAGACTTGTATGAGTTAGTGAGAGATTGAGCTTGTAAGAGTGTTCTTGAATAATAGAATTCACTTTCAACCTTCCATTCTGTCTTGCTTGTTACTTTCTTGTGTGTGTGTGTATGTGTGTGTGCATCTCCATGCTTCTCACCTTCACTCTCACTACATCTCGCATTCACGATCTTCATATCACTCGTATCTCTTCTATGGATTGACATTAAGGAGGTGGAGCTTCTTAACGTGGTGCTTACCATTGTGCTAGAGCAACACCAAATTTGACACCGTTGTTGGGGATCGAGTGTAGGATGAATGCGTGATGGTAAGAGTACAGAAAGAAGTGGCCTTGGAAGATAAAAACTTCAGATTTTGTTGTTGTTATAAGTAGTTTTTTGTGTTTTTCATCTCCTCTACACTCCTTCTTCACCACCACATCATCTTCTTCCACTCCAAAAAAATCAGAAATTTCACCATATCCACCTATCCTCCTCATTTCCCTCATTTGTGCATGCGAGAGAGAGAGAGAGCTTTTGTGCTTGATTGTGCATGTGTGTTTTTGAGTTTTCTTAGAGGTACAGTGCTCTAGAGCAGCAGGAAAGCTTCCAAAAGGTGAGAAAATCAACTTTCTATTAGATCAACCATAGGTGTTAGACCATCACGATGGTCTGACAAGTTTGACTTTTTGGTAAGCGTGTATAGCACGGTGTAGGCGACCCTTGCACACACACGAATCCATAGACGCATCTTAGAAATTTATATTTTGGTGGACCATCACGACGGGCTTACGCCATCATGATTGTGTCACACCATTGCGATTGGCTCATGCCATTGCGACACCTTGGCTGGACCATCACGATAGTCTCATGCCATCATGACGGTCTCATGCCATCGCGACGGTTCACATGGACCATCACGATGGTCACTAACAATCGCCATGATTGCCTTGAGTCCACACCATCATGATTGGCCCACGCCATCACAACGACTCACTTGCCACATGTCAATTCACGCCATCGCAATGATACCAGGCACGCCATCACGACGCGTCAGACTTCAGACCATCATGATCGGCTCAAGCCATCACGACACCTCATGATCATCGCAATGGGCTCATGCCATCATGATAGTTGCATTGATTGTTGACCATCACCATGGGCTCACGCCATCGTGATTGCTCGCTAGACAGACCATCGCGATGCCTTGCACTATAGGACCATTGCGACGGTTCAAGTGGGCCATCACGATGGTCGGAGACCATCGCAATTATTTCAGACCATCACGATCGTCCACCTAAAATGCCAAATTTAGGGTTTGATTTTTTGGGCTATCTTGAGGCTATCTTGAGTGAATTTTTGCGTGATTAAGCTTATTGGAGACCCCTTAGCTCATAATTGAAGAAAAACCTATTTGTCAATTTTTACCCCCAAGAGCCTGAACATCCATAACTTTGTCATTCGAAGCTTGTTTTTTGAGCTCTAGGACTGGTTAGAAAAATGCATTGATATTTAGAGAGGGTAAATTGAGTTTGACCCATTTGTTGGACCAGCAAAGCCAAGGGACACTTGGGAATTTCATAAGGAGACAAAGGGACTCTTAAAGGTGTATATATCAAAGTGCTTGATCATCAATATAAGAATTGGCCTAAACATTGGATTTTGATAGATCTAGCAAGAGCTATCCAAGGGCTATCAAAGCAAGGCAAGTGAAGAATGCAAGGCTTGGGAAGTGCAACTTCTTGGGCACCAGAGTGATCAAAGAACCTGACTCGAGGTTGGAAGAATACTCAACATCCTCACTCAATTATTAGCTTAGGCTAAACATCTAGCATTGTGGATTAAATTAGGAGGACGATAGGAATGCATCAAGTCCAAGGGACTTAATTTTTCAAGTCCAAGAGTAAGATAAAAGTGTGCTATACGAAAACTGAAAGGAAAGAATTTAAGTATGATAGAATGAGAACTCAAAAGTACAACGAAATGTGGACTCCTGACGTACACATTTAGACAAGACAAGAATCTGAAGGCATTAAAAATGAAACAAGCAATTAAGAACAAAGAAACATTGACAATCAGAGTGTGTATTGAGTGATTTCGAAAGTAAATTTCATGAACTTTAGATTGAGAAAGCATATGGGTAAGTTAGATCGGCTAGGCCTCAGATCATGAGAAGCAAGTGTGGGAACTACTGCACGTTCGTGGGCTCAACAATTGAATAGTTACCCTTACGAGTTGGGCTCAGATACCAATGAATCAAAAATTGAAGTAATTCGATGGTGATGCACCACAATGCGCTCTCCTTCTCGAGAGCTCCACGATGATATTCTCGGAGTACAAAACCAAGCTCTTGAGGCCACACAGAGTACTTTGCACAGATGCTGCAGAGTACACAGAAAACACAGCACACAGGGAGCACGAAGACAGACTTCTTAGGTCTTACAAATGCGATCGAACTTACAGTTTATGACTGACCAGGCCACTATATGTTTTATTAAAGATCATATACAAAGAAGTGGTCAGTGGCCATTTGGCATTTCCCATGGACACTAACAATAACAATCTCCCACTAAAGGCCAATATGGCCAAAGTAACTATGGGAGAAAAATAAAGAATGATAAAGAATACCTGAGTGTAAGTATACAAACTATACCTCCCACCTGATGGGCATGTTACACAGTATACAAATGACTGTGTAAGATCATGAATCAAGTAACCCCCATCAAGTGATAGTAGTGTCGAAAGTTATCGTGTGGTAGAGCTTTAGTCAAAGCATCTGCAACATTATCTCAAGTGTGAACCTTCTCAAGAATAATGTGCGCAGTGGCTAAGCAATCTCTAATGAAGTGATACCTCACCTCAATGTGCTTGGTCTTTGCATGGTAGACCGGATTCTTAGCCAAAGCAATGGTGGCTCTGACTGTCACTAAGCAAACGAGGTACATGTTGAGATAAACCCATATTACAAGCAAGATGAGAGAGCCACAATGCTTCCTTACATGCCTCATACTCTGCTTCTATGGTGGAAAAAGCTGTAGATTTTTGAAGACGAGATCTCCAAGAGATAGCACCTCTAGCAAAATGAAAAATGCACCCGGATGTAGACTTACGATTGTGTACACAACTAGCATAGCCAAAATCTGTTTAACCAATAATGGATGCTTTACCTCTACCTAAGCATAGACACTTATCCTTAGTGCCACTCAAGTATCTCAAAATCATCTTGACTTCTTCCCAATGTTTCTTGCCAGGATTAGACTTATATCTGCTCACAACTCCCACTGCAAATGCAATGTCTAGTCTCGTAGCTACCATAGCAGACATGAGACTACCAACAACACACTAATAGGGAATTTTGGTCATGAGTTCCTTTTCCTCATCTGATTTGGGGTAATCATCCTTGCTCAATTTCACATATGTGGGTAAAGGTGTACTCAATGCCTTTCCACCCTACATATTGAATTTGTGAAGTACTTTGGATATGTACTCACTTTGAGACAAGTATATGCATCTTTTACTCCTATCACGAGTAATGCACATGCCAAGAATATGTTTGCCATCCCCCAAATCCTTCATATCAAATGTCTGACTCAACCTCTTTTTGAGAATTGATAAGTCATAAGAGGAATTCCCCGCAATCAACATATCATCGACGTAAAGTATTAAGCATATCAAGCTGCTATCTGAGCATCTCTTTGTGTACAGACAATGATCCTCATTGCTACGAGAATAGCCTTGGGACTTCATAAAGGCATCAAAATTATGGCACCATTGTCTAGGGGAGTGTTTAAGTCCATACAAGCTCTTCTTGAGCTTACAGACTAGACCAGGAACTAGATAACCCTCTGGTTGTTCCATATAGATCTCATATGTAAGATCTCCATGCAAGAAAGAAGTTTTCACATCCATTTGGACTAGCTCTAAGTCCTCCATTGCAACGAATCCAAGCAACATGCACAAAGTAGTCATCTTGACCATTGGAGAGAAGATTTCCTCAAAATCAATGCCATGTTGTTGCTTAAAACCCTTTGCAACAAGTCGTGCTTTATATTTTGGAAAAGCACTATCTGATGTGAATTTCAACTTATATACCCATTTACATGGTAAAGATTTCTTGCCCTTTGGCAAAGGTACTAGATCCCAAGTATCATTCTTGTGAATGGAATCCAACTCACTCTTCATGGCACACTCCCACTTGACATGATCCTCTGTCTCCATAGCCTCTTTGTAGCAAGAAGGCTCACCAACATCTGTTAGCATAACAAGATCTAAACCTCGAACATATCTATCAGGTGGATGTGAGACATGTGCAAAAGCTCTCAATGGTTGCTGAATAGGAACATGTGCAGACTGATCTAAATGGACATTCTCTTGAACATCCCTATGTGCAGCGTTTTTATGCATGCTAACCGAAGGACTAGTATCCTCAAACACCACTCTTCTCACTTCAACCTCCTTAAGGGGCTTTTTATGCATCTTAGACTCATTGAAAATGACATCACTACTTCTGATCATTGTCCGTGTTTCAGGATCCCATAAGTGATATCCAAATTGTCCTTCTCGACCATATCCAAGGAAAATGCATTTCTTTAACTTATGGTCCAACTTTTGTCTAACATTCTTGGGTATATGAACATATGCTTCACACCCAAAAACTCGCAGATGATCATAATATGGTGGCTTTCTTGTCCATAACTCTTGTGCCACTTTTAGACCTTTGGTAGTACTAGGTGAAAGGTTAATCACATGAACTGCAGTCAATACTACTTCTGCCCAAAAACCTTGTGAGAGGTTTGCATGATGCAACATAGAGACTACTCTATCTTGAATAGTTCTATTCATCCTCTCAGCTATACCATTCTATATTGGGTATAAGAAGTTGTAAACTCTCTAGGAATCCCTCTAGACTGACAAAAAAGGCTGAATTCATGTGAGGTATACTCACCCGCATTATCTGAACGTAAAGCCTTAAGCTTAGTTCCTTTCTTAGCCTAAAAAGTCAGGGGTATAGCTTAACTTGCTAAATTGATTTCTCTTAGCATAGTTTATAATTTTACATCATTCCACTTGGAATAGGTAGCTTACTAAGCTAATTAGATACCCCTAAAAGGAAGTTTTCCAATTCCTACTGTGCTAGTCATACTGAACAATATACCTAGCAGGTGTCAAGACATAAATAGAAGGTTTTCTTGAGTTTGTGACTTCCAAAGTTATCTGTTTTGATTCAATCATTACACACATCAGTTCCAAAGTACATAGGATATTTTATGGTGTCATTGGAAAGCCAAGGAGGTCTAGTTATCAACTCTGAAGCAAAAGAGGGCTGGTACAAAGCAGGTTTAGTAGTACCTACTCAGTCTCTTGGAGCATCCATCCATCTTTCCCAACAGTGGTATCAGAGCAAACTAAGGTAAAATGGGAGATGGTTTTCCTTCATTCATTGATTAGTTGGACAGGAACAACTATCAAGCATGGTCTCTAAGGATGAAGACCTACCTACAAGGAAGAAGTCTCTATGGATACATCTCAGGAGATGAGGAATTGCCCTCATTCAAAACAAGAGGATTACCAACCAAGGAAGAACATGAAAGGCTCAACACATGGTGTGCTAAGGATGCATTGGCAAGGTCTTATTTACTCAACTCTATATCTGATTTTCTTTTGCCACATATTAGAAATTGTAAGACATCCCAAGAGACTTGGGAAACCTTGTCATCATATTTTTCCTCCAACACAAGGGCTAGGAAAAATCAGTTGTGGATTGAAGTCACAACATTAAGAAAGCAACCTAAGCAAGTTGTTTCAGAATTTGTGACCAAGATTAAAGATGTAGCAGATCAGTTAGCAAGCATAGGAGAAGAGATTGAAGAAGAACAGATTGTAAGGCAAGTGATCAATGGGATCAAGGCTGATGACAAATAGGAAAGCTTCACCACAGCTATGGATCTTTACATGGATATGCACACTCCAGATCTTACAACTCTCATGGGACAATTATTTACTCATGAAGCAAAGCTCAACAAAAATGGAGACACATCCAAAGGTAATAACTCTTCTGCCCTATACACTAATAAGAAGTCTAAAGATAAAGGCAAAAGCAAGAAGGTGGAAGATGAAGGCTCTACTTCTCAAGCCAACTATGCAGGGAGAGGTAGATCTTCAAGAGGAAGGGGCAGAGGAGGTAAGCAAGGTAGGGGGAGATCTTATAACTCCTCACCATGCAACATTTGTGTTCTATCAAATCATACTACAGATGAGTGTTTAAAGAATTACAAGAATCAGAGAGGAAGAGGATATCAAAGAGGTGGCTACTCACAGTCAAGAGGTAGATTCAACCATCACCAAGGCTACAACAATAACTACAACAACAACTACAACAATAATTACAATGGCAACTACCAAGGAGGATTCAAATCTAGGAAGGATTACAACAACTACACAGAGGAGCAGGATGACTCTCTTCTAATCATGAACATGACTTCAAAATCAGGTACAAATGATGACCACCTATTCTACATTGACTCAAGATGTTCAAATCATGTGGCTGGCAATGTAGCATTACTTTCTGATCTTGAGGAACCAAAAGGTAAGCATCAAGTCCAAACAGGTAATGACACAAAGCATTATGTAGTTAAAGTTGGAAATGTTAAGACTTGTGATGGAAATCAGAATTTGTTGAGCAGGGTACTCTATGTACCAACCATTACCAAAAATTTGATGAGTGTTGGTCAGATTGTGGAGAAAGGTTTGCAGGTCAGATTCAACCAATATGGAGCATATGTGGAGGATCCAAGACATGGGTTCAAGAGGATTGCTAAAGGAGAAAAAACAGGTAGACTTTTCACTTTTGAGTTAGAAGATACAAAGAATATTGCACTATACAGTTATAAAGATCAAACACTTTCAGAGCTTGAGATTTGGCACAAAAGGTTAGGGCACATAGGAGAAAGAACCTTGAAACAAATGTGCAGGGACCAATGTGTGCTTGGGATACCTAATGTATCCAAGCAACATATGATTTACAAGTGTGGTGCTTATCAATTTGGGAAGTCTCACAGGTTACCCTTCTCAAAGAAAGGATACATGCATGAAGACTACCTAGAGCTTGTTCACACAGATGTATGGGGACCAAGCAAAGACCCTTCAGTCTCAGGTTCAAGGTACTATGTATCTTTCATTGATGATTATAGCAGATGGACTGTATTGTACTTCATGAAGCACAAGGATGAGGTATTTAATTGCTTTAAAAAATATCTTGCATTAATTGAAAATCAGACAGGAAGGAATTTGAAAAGGCTAAGGTCAGATGGAGGAGGTGAGTACTTCTCTAATGAATTTGAAAACTTCTTGCAGGACAGAGGCATCAAAAGAGAGATAACCACAAGGTATTCTCCTGAACAGAATGGGGTAGCTGAGAGAAGAAATAGATTAATTGTTGAGACAGCTAGATCTATGCTTAATGAGAAGAAGATACCTAACTATCTATGGGCAGAGAGTGTTTCCACTGCCACTTACCTCATAAACACGTTACCATCTAAGTCTCTTGATGGCATGACATCGTATGAAGCATGGCATGGTAAGAGACCCTCACTTGACAATTGCAAAATATTTGGATGTGTAGCATATGTACACATTCCTTCTCAGATAAGAGGTAAGCTAGACCCAAAGGCTGAAAAATGCATCTTTCTTGGGTATGATTTAAATAAAAAAGGTTATAGGTTTTATAATACCATCAATAAGGGATTCATGGTAAGCAGAGATGTTGTCTTTGATGAAAATGATTCTTGGTATGAGAATGAATGCAGGAAGGTTAAGTTACCCTATGATTTGGAAGATGAATTTCCAAGTCTTACAAAGGAGGAACCTACTCAGAATGAAGCCTCAAGTTCAGATGATGAAACTACTATCAATCTTGAAGAATTCAAAGCATGGAAGTCCAAAGGCAAAATGAAGATGAAGAAGCTTGAAGACATACCTGAATCTTCAACTCAACCATTTAGAAGATCACAAAGAGAAAGCAAGAAACCTATCAGATATGGGTATGATACATCTCTTGTTACTAAACATTCTATTTATCTTGCCAAAGATTTGTCAAATGAAGAACCAGGATCATATGAAGAAGCACTTACCAAATCAGAATGGAAAGAAGCTTTGGATGAGGAGATTGAAGCTCTCAAAAAAAGTGACACATGGGAGTTAGTACCTAAGAAGGACTCAATGAAGGTAATAGGATCCAGATGGATCTATAAGCTTAAAAGAAATTCTGATGGCACAATCAATAGGTACTAAGCTAGATTGGTAGCCAAGGGTTTTGCACAAACCCAAGGCATTGACTACGAGGAGACATTCTCACCTGTGGCCAAGATGCCAACAATCAGAGTATTGGTAAGTGTGGCTGCATCAAAAAATTGGAATATGTACCAATTGGATGTCAAGAATGCTTTCTTAAATGGATGGATTTCAGAGGAGGTATACATGTCACAACCTCCTGGCTATGAGGACCCTAAGAAGGTAACATATGTTTGCAAATTGAAAAAGGCTTTATATGGATTGAAGCAGGCACCTAGGGCATGGAATTACAGGTTAACTACATATCTCCAAGACCAAGGATTTGTCATGAGCAAAGCAGATACTTCTCTGTTCATCAAGAGAAGTAATTCAGAGGTAATATACCTTTGTGTTTATGTTGATGACATCATCATTACAGGTAATGATGTCAATGGAATCAGATATATCAAAAGTCAAATGATGAAGGAGTTCAAGATCAATGATCTTGGTCTATTGAAGTATTTTTTGGGACTTGAATTAGTCTATACTAATTCAGGGATATATATTACTCAGAAAAAGTATATATAGGACATGTTGAAGAAGTTTCACTTGCAGGATGCCAAAGTAGCAAGCACTACAATGGAGGTAAACCTAAAGCTAAGTGCCCATGAAGGTGATGAAGTCAATGACATTATAGGTTATCAAAGTATGGTGGGTAGTTTGAACTATGCTACCTTAACAAGGATAGATATTGCATATCGAGTTAGTGTGCTAAGTCAATTTATGCACAAGCCAAGGATACCTCACTTAGAGGCTGCCAAGAGAATCCTGAAGTATCTCAAGGGTACACAGAACCATGGTTTGTATTTCCCTTACACTTCAGATATTGATATCAAAATTTATTCAGATGCAGATTGGGCATGATGCAAGGATGATAGGAGGAGCACTTCTGGATATATTTCTTTTGCAGGTAACAAACCAATTTCATGGTCTTCAAAGAAGCAACCTACTGTTGCTTTGTCTTCCACAGAGGCAGAGTATAGAGGGCTGGCTAATGCCACACAAGAAGCAATATGGATTAAGCTTTTGTATACAAAATTGGTATTATATATTAGGTCACCAATTATCTTTGGAGATAATACAAGTTCTCTTCACCTTGCAGCTAATCCTATTTATCATGCTAGGACCAAACACATAGAGGTCCACTACCATTATGTGAGAGAGAAATTGATAAGCAAGGACATTCAACTAACCTATGTATCAACCAACATGCAATGTGCAGATTTGTTGAATAAAGCTTTGGATGGAACCAAACTTTGCAGGTTCAAATCCATGATTGGATTGCAGGATATACTTGAAGATTGAAGATGAAGACTGAAGCCAAAATGTTTGGCTTGAGGGGGAGTTGTTGGTGTAAATTACAAGCCTACACATTTGGCTCAAAGGATGCATTGAAGTCTATACATACATGAAGAAGCATAGGAACATATGCTAGTGGTTAATTACCACTTTATCTCATTGTAAAAGTCAAATTGACTTGGAATCTCTTGTAATCACCTACCAAAAGGATTTGTGGAAAAATTAGTTGCTTGATTGAAAGAATATCTCCAAGCATTTAGGAGCTTGATCATAGGGAGCCAAAAGTTTGAATTTGAATTCAAATTTTTTACTAATTCCTATAAAAATGGACATGAAAAGTCGCGGGGGAGAGAGAGCACCCCGAGCATAGCATTACTGATTTTTGAGTGTGTGTGAGGTCTACACTCTAGCCCACACCTCTCTACACCATTTGGCAATGATATTCATGCCAATGGAGTTGTATACAAATGTTCATTAATACATACATTCACATTGTCCATCTCTGAGTTCTCTGTTAGTCTACTCAAAAGTCTGTCAACTTGTCAAGGGCATATCTCGGTCAGTTATTCACCAAATTCAGTGATTCAAAGCTTGTTGGATTCAACTTGAAGTAATCTACATGCCAGCAAAGTTTGAAGACATTCTATTCAGCCATTTTGGAGAAATCTGCGTCGAGGTGATCTCTGGTCCTTTTGTGCTAGAGTCCTAAAAAGTCGGGGGTATAGCTTAACTTGCTAAATTGATTTCTTTTAGCATAGTTTATCATTTTACATCATTCCACTTGGAATAGGTAGCTTACTAAGCTAATTAGATACCCCTAAAAGGAATTTCTCCAATTCCTACTGTGCTGGTCATACTGAACAATATACCTAGCAGGTGTCAAGACATAAATAGAAGGCTTTCTTGAGTTTGTGACTTCCAAAGTTATCTGTTTTGATTCAATCATTACACACATCAGTTCCAAAGTACATGGGACATTTTATGGTGTTGGAAAGCTAAGGAGGTCTAGTTATCAACTCTGAAGCAAAAGAGGGCTGGTACAAAGCAGGTTTAGCAGTACCTACTCAGTCTCTTGGAGCATCCATCCATCTTTCCCAACATCTTCGACACCATCTCCATCGACTCCAGCACCTGTATTTATAGTACCTATATTCGCAGGTGTAACAGGACGTCTTCCAACACCCTTCACAATATTCCATAGTCCTTTTATGACCAATACATGACACATCATATAATCCCACACTGGGTACTTCATACCATCCAACTTATCCTCAACTACCAACATACGAAATACATCATTGCTTTCAGCCATGGCCATTGACTAAAATACCTTGATGTAGAAAAATGACTTGATCTGAAAAAGCTGAACAAAAGTACCCAAACGAGTTCTACTAGACCTATAGTAGACTTTGAGATGCTTATATGGGCAAACCAAAACTGGTATATATCTTTGGAACAAAAGGACAAAATAGCTTGCATAAGCATTGTGATAGTGTATTCCGACGCTGAAACGAGCTCAGATCGCAATTTTGGTACCACAGAGTGAAGCAATTTTTATCTCTAAAACACCCTGAATATGCTTAAGAAAATTCGTGCAATTCAGAGACTGCAACCGGTGAGGTGTAGACAACACCATAGATGAAGCGATGACCTGCTCTGATACCAATTGTTGGAGTTAAACATCTGTGGAAACATGTGAACAACACAAGGAAGAAGAAGATGCTTGGAGCACAACACATACTACTGAAAGTATTACTAGTAGAATGTACAAAAGATAAGTAGCCCCTTAGGGCAATAAGCGTATACACAAGCTGGGGAAAAAAGCCCTACTAAAGAGGGAAAAAAGTGCCTCGACAGCCCTAGAGTGTTCACACACATGTATACCTAAATATATCAACACACCACAGTGCGCTCTCCTTCTCGAGAGCTCCATAATGATATGCTCAGAGTAGAAAAGCAAGCTCCAAGCACCACACATGGTACTCTGCACAGAGGCTACAGAATATATAGAAAAACACAGTACAAAGGGAGCATGAACACAAACTTCTTAGGTGTTACAAATGCAGTTGAACTTTTAGTATGTGGCTGAACAGGCCACTATATGTTTTATTAAAGAACATATACAAAGAAAAGTTTGGTGGCCATTCGGCCTTTCACATTGTAAGCCGCCGGATTGGCATTTGTAATTCTTTACTTTTCGTATTCCGCACGAACCGAAAGGTCGTTTACGAAAAGTTGTATCTTTTTATAAACTAATGAAAGGACGCTCCGGTGATGATTAGGAGTATCGCCAGACTGTCTGTCTCGGTGATTACATTCTGTGGAGTTACCACGGTGTTATGTTTGAGAAATCTGAGTAGTACAGTCTTTTTCGTCTTTGTTTTGATAACATTAACTTGCGGTTAGTCCAGTTCCATTAAGTTACGGTAATGAAGTCTGTGTTACGGTAATATTTAACATTGGTGCTGTGTACTGAGAAAGTAGTAACCAGAGTACGAACAGTAAGTCTGTAAGAGAACGGACCAGAGTATTGATAGTAATTCGTATTAACAGAGTACTTTGAATATTAGTGTATTGCGATGTGAATAAGTTAATTGGGAAAATCAAGTTATAGGGCCTCTGATTAGTAGACCCCTTCCACTCCCAAGAACCCGAAAGAGTTTAAACGCACCTATGATGACAACGTGCATTTAACACTGGCACCGTCTGTGGGAAGGTGGCCATAGATTGTGAATCAACTGTAAGGTGGAGCAATACGCAAGTGTTGCAAAGGTGATATATGCCGGTTACTCGGTCCGGTGAGTCGAATCCAAAGTACAGGAGAGACCGACAGCCTTGGGCGGTACCAAATTTGTTAGGAACACCCCCAGGAGGTAGAAGCACAGATTGGTTAAGCCCAATCGTCGAAGAAGCGAAGCGCGTTTGTAGTGATTCCGATAGCATTCCGGTGGAACATAATTCAATTCCGATCGATTCCGGTGTGATTTCGGAACAGTTTGTAGAAGGTACGGTAACTTCAGAGTATACAGGAACGCAGTGTGCAGTTGACCCGACACCGTCTGGTCAAGATTCGAACCTCTCTGAGGTCAGAGGTGCGTTGTCCAGCGAGACCATTGCTGATGAAAGAATACCCTGGTTTGGGGAGAGTTCGACTAATTCCAGTGACCATTCGGTCCCAGTTGCAGAGAATTTACAATTTTTCGGTGACAGCGTGATACTTCCTGGTGAATCTTCATTCCAGACACCACTGTTCGGGGTAAGCTTGCCTATGTTTGATACCAAAGAAGAGGATAGGCTATTTGAATTGGAGATCCGAAAGAGGTTGAGTGCTATTTTCAAACCGGAAGGTGAGCAGCCTAACCATACGGACTCCGAAGGACCAGAAACACCTCCTCAAAACTCAGGAGATAGTAACAGTACCACTACTAGCACCATGAGTGGACGACAACAACAACAACAACAACAACAGCACCAGCAACAACCCCTTCCACTACGACCAGTTCCAACAGGGGTAACTTACACAAAGTTCGGTGGATTTCCAGGGGACGATCCTGATGCTCATGTACGCACCTTTGAAATAAGTTCTGCAGTGCTAAACCATCCACCCAATCCGGCATACAAGGCCATCATATTTCAGTCAATATTAGTCAATGAAGCAGCTCGATGGTTAACAGAGTATGATTTCAATCATTTTGTTACCTATGAGGCGGTAAGGGATGCGTTTTTACAGAGGTTCCAGTTGAAGAAGAACCCTGCTGAAATCTTCAATTACTTGCAGAACAATAGGCAAAAGCTGGACCAGACTGTGCAGGAATATGCCACATTATTTAGAACTCATGATTCTACGGTGGATCATTCTGTCCCTTTAATCATTGTCTGGCATAAAAATCACAAGATTACGCAAGTGTTAATCGATGGTGGTTCCGGTGTGAACATAGCAACTGCGGCTCTCTTCAAGAAGTTAGGGTGGACCCAAATCGAACCTGTGCAATTCTTTGTCAGAATGGCATATCAATCCCGAGTTCATCCGGTGGGCCTCGTAAGGAATATCCCCAGTACTTTGGAGGGTACCACATTTAAGATGACTTTCGTAGTCTTAGAGTTACTGGAGTCCAGTCTCTACTATAATCTCCTTTTCGGTCGACCATGGTTGAAACAGGCTAAAGTCATGCAGGATTGGTCAGCATAGGAACTGACTTTCAAAGACAATCACCGTAAATATGTTGTCAAACTCGATGCCATTCAGCCTTGCGAACTTCATGCCCGACCATATATAGCAAAGCCGGTCCACATATTGGATGGCTTATCTGACGATGAAGAAGAAGCATTTCTGAAGAACAATGAAGATCTGATTTCCTTAGGTACTGTAGACCTGCAATCAGTAGCGGACACTTGGAGTCCGGCTGCATGTAGAGTTATTCCTGTGACAGGAGAGGTGGATGCAGATGATAACGATGTTATGGATGGAGCCACTTTGCAACAATTCTTACAGGCATCTGACGATCTAGGGAAACCTCATCAATTCTATGTCCCAGAAGACCAGTTAATAACCTACAATTTGGGTGATGAAGTGCACTCGCGACCTATTAAGATTAAGGCTAGATTGTCCGAGGAATTTCAAGAAGATTTAATCCGACTCTTACGTGAGTTTTCTGATGTTTTTGCCTGGGATTACCATGATATGAAGGGTCTGGATCCTCGGATCTATCAACATCGAGTCGTACTTAAACCAGAAGCAAAGCCAATTAAACAACTTAGTTACCGGATGAACCCCAATTATGCAGCACAGGTCAAAGCCGAACTTGATCGCCTATTAAAGGTGGGATTCATTGTACCCATTGAGCACGCTGAATGGATCTCCCCGATCGTGATCATACCGAAAAAAAAACAAGTAGCTCCAAATATGTGTAGATTACCGAAAATTGAATGCAGCCACGGTACCTGATCCATTTCCTCTTCCCTTTCTTGATACAATGCTAGACAGAGTGGCCGGACACGAGATGTACTCCTTTTTGGACGGCTACAGTCGTTATAACCAGGTCAAAATGGCTGAGCACGATATACCGAAAACAGCCTTTATTACGAATTGGGGTGTGTACGCTTGTACAGTCATGTGGTTTGGTTTAAGGAATGCTCCAAGCACATTTCAGTGGTGTATGCAAGAAATCTTTTCACCTTACCTCACTTCTTTTATGCAAGTATACTTAGATTTTTCCTTATTCGGCAAGATTGTGGCACACCTGTATCATTTACGGTGTTGTTTTGAGAAATGCCGAGAATACCGACTCTGCTTGAACCCGACTAAATCTGTCTTTGTAGTTTCGTGTGGTAAACTCCTTGGCCATATTATTTCTACACAAGGCATACAAGTTGATCCAGATAAAGTTGCAGCTGTGTTGGAAGCACCTGTGCCTACCACGCCGAAAGCAGTGATGCGCTTCCTGGGTCAAATCCGGTGGCATGGTCGACATTTATGGTGGTTAGCTCATCTCGCCACACCACTTAATCAGCTCATGAAGAACACTCCACGACAGTTCGACTGGACTCCAGAATGTCAAACTGCCTTTGATTGTTTAAAAGAATTATTGACGCAGGCACCAATTTTGCAACCCTCGGATTGGGAATGACCGTTCCACGTCTTCGTCGATGCCTCAAACATAGCAATTGGAAGTGTTTTAATGCAGCAAACGGACAAATGGTTTCGACCTGTCTACTATGCAAGTCGTCGACTTGGTCCTGCTGAACGGAATTATGCAGTAACTGAAAGAGAATGTCTCGGTTTAGTGTATTCTGTAAAGAAATTCCGACATTATTTGTTAGGCCGAAAATTCACCTTTCATGTAGATCATGCTGCACTGGTGTATATGGTCCGGCAGCAGCATTTAGGTGGTCGCTTGGTGCGTTGGGTTTTATTGTTACAAGAATTCGATTATGAAGTGATTCATCGACCTGGAACTGCACATAGATTTTCTCTCTCAGTTGGATTCCGGCGAAGCTCCGGTAGGCATTGATGACACCACACCAGCAATTTACGTTACTGAAACAACTAGTGATGAATCTGCAAAACCTCCTAAGAAACTTACCTACTATGATCAGTTATTAACCTTTCTTACTGATGGATGTCTTCCTCCTCAAACTTCTCCTGCTATGCATCCGAAAATTGCAGTTTACAGTCGTAGATTCCGGTTGATTGTAGGATAGTTGTACTACATGGATCATACTGGTGTCTTACTTCATTGTATTCCCCCACATGAAGTTAACTCGGTTATTGCTATGGCACATTCAATACCATCCGGTGGACATTTTGCAACAGATCTTACACACCAAAAAATTCTGCAAAGTGGACTTTGGTGGCCTACCATGTATAAAGACGTGACTCAGTTTGTGCAGCAGTGTGACACTTGTCAGCGATTTGGACAGCCTTTACAACGTCACTTCTTTCCTCTACAACCTGTATTACCTTTGGAACCTTTTCAGAAATGGGGTCTTGATTTTATTGGATCAATCACACCAACAATCCTTAGCAACAATCGCTACATTTTGACATGTACAGATTATGCTACCAGGTGGGCAGAAGCTTGGGCCTTACGGTCTGCCACAGCTGTTTCGGTGGCAAAATGTCTGATGAAGGACGTTTTCCCGCGATATGGATTACCTCTGGAGCTTGTGAAAGACCAAGGAACACACTTTGCTAACAATTTAATGCAAGTGCTCACACACACTTTTTAGATTCTGCATAAATTTAGTTCACCATACTATCCTCGTGCCAATGGATTGGTGGAAAGCACTAATAAGACCTTGTAAGTATGCTGCGCAAATTAGTTGTGGAATCACTAGAAAGATGGGATCAGTTACTACCTGCAGTATTATGGGCATACCGGACTACATACAAAGTAGCAACCGGACTGACTCCTTTCAAGTTGGCTTATGGGCTGGAAGCAATTGCACCAATGGAACTTGTAGTACCCAGTTTACGTGTGGCCATCACTCAGAAACTATTACCTGAAGACTCTTTGCATTTCGGTTGGACACACTCAGAGATTTAGATGAACATCGCTGGGAAAGTTTGTTGGTCCTTCAAGAAATGCAGTTGCAGCAAGCCCGTACTCATGATCGGTATCTCAAAACTCCAGTTTTTACGATGGGGCAACTTGTGCTGTTTTATAATGCAAAATCTAATCGTTCTGCTAGAAAATTCAAATTACGGTGGTTCGGTCCTTCCGGTCAGTGAACAAGTGGGCCCAGCTACTTTTCGGTTGACTACCTTGATCGGAATTTCTCTTCCTAAAGTAAGGCCGTATCACCAAACACATGATTCTCGCTGACGTGTTCTTCGTGTTTTTTTTTTATTTTGCGTGTTAGTTGAATAAGCCTGTAAATATCCTCGTTTTGATATCTAATTATAATCAACAGTCGCCCTGCATTATGGATTCTGCACATGCATGCATGCCATAGTTATGAAGGTTATCATCTCAACATCGCACGATGATTCACATTTTCGATCGCCTACCGTTGCCAAGTATCTACTTAATCTTCTTCTTTTCGTTGTTAATCGCTATTGTGTCTGTGTGCTCTGTGTGCTTTGTGTTTCCTGTGATCACTATGTACTCATGTCTTTGTGTTTTCGCGTACATATCATGGAAGCTTTAGCAAATTTTGCTACCTTCCGTGACGGACTCCCTCAGGATGTGAGTGAATTCTTGTGTATCCGAGGTTTGTCAAATTTTGCTGAATTGCCTTGGCATTCAGTGGAATGTCATCCATATTACGCACAAATTATTGCTGCAATTGCCGCCACTCCTGCTACGGAATAGAGTTGGCCAATTACATGTTTACCATCTCGTGTAGTAATCACCTTAGAGTCATTTGCTGCAGCTTTGCGACTCTCTCTGGAAGGACGAGAGAATGGTCCTAACCTTCCCATAGCTACTATGTTTGAATTGTTCCCACGATACTCATCGAATGAGTACGCTATCTTGTGTCGCCCTGATCCTGAACGAACAGCTTTGCAATTCTTAGTGGCCATATTGAATCTACAGAAACGCACTTACGGGATTTCACGCCCGTTCTACTCAATGATTGACATGGCTTCTCGGGAGCCTGTTAATTTTGCTTCCTATTATTTCCGACGCATTCACCGTGAATGCATTACGGTCATTAAGCATGTTAACAAAGGAGATCTGCTGCGCTCTTGTCTTCCGCATATCCTTACATTTTTGTTTCCCACCCTCCAAGCAGCGCAACCGCCTCCAAACGCTCCAATCTTATACCATGAAGAATCTGCCCAAGTACTCGAAGATACCAAAGAGGATGATGAAGATCTCTTCCAGCTTCTTCGCCGTAAACGCCAAAGGATAAGTCCCTCGGAAAGTCAAGTACAAGGCTCCACCGTCGAGCAGGAGGAAGAAACCTTTCACGACACCACCACTTCAATTCATATTGAATCTTCTGGTCAATCTTCTCCGGATAACCAGTAGGACCAAATTGTTTCTACCACCGACTCTGACGCAATTTCTTCTAAGGAAGAATCTCAGCAGCAGACTCAAGTGGATGTGCAAAACATTGTTGCAGAAATATTAACTGAAGTAATCACCTTGGTCGTAGATGTAATTGACCGGAATGAAGTGAATACGCAATAGCTTACTGAAATCGTATTGGTCCCCAACACTCTTCTACCCACTCCTCCACCCATTCCTCCAATTGAGCCCATTGTCCCTGTTTCACCCATTGTTCCTGAAGAACCTGCTACTTCTTCTTCTTCCCCTAATTATTCTCCACCCTCTTCTCATCACCTCTTGTCAGCCTCGTCATCCCAACCACTATCTCCTCTTTTTCCTCCGATACCTATGTTTATTGAGTTAGAATCGATGGGATGTATGCTGATCCATTTGTCGCAGCAACTACCAATGCAGATAAAGGAGGTTACTGATAATCTCAGAGAGGAACTACAACACAAAGTTGATGTGTTATAAGTAGATATCACTCCATTGCAAGAAGAAACGGATGCCGTTAAGGCCAAAAATCATGCTCTGCACGAACAGATTCAACAGCTCCAGGCTAGAATTGCCGAACACGAATAATTGATCAGCCAGAGAGATGTTGCGTTAGCTGAGATACAAGCCAAAGATGAATTATTAAGTGTTGTTGATGCGGAAATTCTTCAGTTAAAACAGTTAGCGCAGGATAGAGAAGATGCTCGTGTGGCACTTGGAAATCTATTAGAAGAAACGCCCGTACAGCTTGATGAAGTCGTGCAAAAAGGACAAGAAATGGCAAATTTAGCAAAGCAAACTAATACAGAACTCCAGTTCACAAATGCAAATCTGTTTGAGGCAAATTCTGCTCTTAAAACGAAGATGACGTTATCCACTCAACTCTAGAAAGAGGTTGCAGCGATTCGAAGGGAACGAGATGCTTATTACCAGACTATTCAATATCAGTCTCAGGAATTAGAGAGAAGAGAGAAACAGTTGGGTGCTCAAGCAGAACGTTTATCCAGAATAGATAAACAAATTCAAGACATGAAATTGAGCCGTGATGTAGCCCTGGCGAACGATTTTTACTTATTGGAGGCATTTTTGCAGACGCAAGCTGAAATTTTGATGAGTCAAGTAATTATTGCAAGTTCTGTTTGTACTGACACCCAGTTACCAGACACTTTAAAGAAAATGCTAGATAGTCTGAAGCAAAAAATTGCCAGAACCTTTAAATTAGCCCGAACTATGTACATCCAGGGTGTAGTCGATGAGCCCTAAAAGTTTTGTATCATTACGGGTTCAAGTCCACCGTGCGTGCCAGTGTAAGCCACCGGATTGGCATTTGTAATTCTTTACTTTTCGTATTCTGCATGAACCGAAAGGTCGTTGCGAAAAGTTGTATCTCTTTATAAACTAATGAAAGGATGCTCCTGTGATGATTAGCAGTATCGCTAGACTTTCTGTCTGGGCGATCACGTTTTGTGGAGTTACCGTGGTGTTATGTTTGAGAAATCTGAGTAGTACTGTCTTTTTCGTCTTTGTTTTGATTACATTAACTTGCGGTTAGTCGAGTTCCATTAAGTTACGGTAATGAAGTCTGTGTTATGGTTATATTTAATGTTGGTGCTGTGTACTGAGAAAGTAGTAACCAGAGTACGTACAGTAAGTCTGTAAGAGAACGAACCAGAGTATTGATAGTAATTCGTATTAACAGAGTACTTTCAATATTAGTATACTGCGATGTGAATGAGTTAATTGGGAAAATCAAGTTATAGGGCCTCTGATTAGCAAACCCCTTCCACTCCCAAGAATCCGAAAGAGTTTAAACGCACCTGTGACGGCAACGTGTGTTTAACAACATGGACACTACCGGTAACAAAACTAATTATGACATGTGATGACTTGAATGGAATAGAAAAGATCAAAAGGCATATGAAGGAAGGATTCAAGATTATGATCTTAGGGAGCTCACATTTTTCTTAGGTATGCACATCATATACATAGATCAAGGGATGTAATTGGCTTAAAGGAAGTACACTCAGGATCTTCTCTTGAAATTGAAGATGGAGAATGCTAAACTTGTAGGTACACCTTTGGAAATGAATCATAAACTCAATGACTATAAAGATGAACAACTTGAAGACATAAAAGAGTTCCAAAGTTTGGTAGGTAGCTTGATCTATGCTATACATACAAGGACAAACATCTTATATAGTGTAGGAATGCTAAGCCAATTCATGCACTCTCCAAGAAAACCACATATGGATGCAACTAAGAGAGTACTCAAGTATCCCAAAGGCACAATGATTGAAGGTTCATCAGATTTAGATTTCAAGCTATACTCAAATGTAGATTGGGTAGGATCCAATGATGATAGGAGAAATACTTCATATTTCTTAGCATTTGTAGGTTCTAAGCTTGTGTCATGGAGTTCCGAGAAGCAACCTACTATTGAACTATCCTCAACATAAGCAACACATAGAGGATTGATCATATCAATACAAAAAGCAATTTGGCTAAAGGAATTGTATGGAAACTTGGGAATTGTGAGTTCCAAACCACACATATTTGGAGATAACATAAACCCTTTGCTTAGCAGCAAATCATGTATACCATGCAAAAACCAAACATATAGAGGTTCATTATCACTTCATGAGGGAGAACCTCATGAAAGAGGAAATTGATGTTTCTTTTGTTCCAATAGAGATGCAAGTAGCATATATGATGACTAAAACTCTTGATGGCATTAAACTTTGCAGGTTCAAGTGTATAGCATTCATTCAAATCATCAAGGCATGAAAACTAAAGCATGCTTTAGCTTTAGGGGGAGTTGTTAGATCATCAAGCTTACATCATCCTTGAGAATGACTTGTTCTAGTCCTAAATACATCATTGAAGTGAGTCATGGTGATAGGATATTCCTTGAGAATATCCATTCTTCTAAGGGTTCATTTATGATATCCCATGAACATTGATTATCTATGTAATTAATCATAAATCTTGATGGCTATTGGAACATTATTTGTGTTAAATAATAAATTTAAGAAATTCCAAAAAACCATGAGTTTGGAGGTTGGTGCAAATCAACTACCAAATCAAATTTAGCTTGATTTTTTCCTATCCTAGATTATAGGAAAAGTGATACTCAATAACAACAACCAAGCCCACGAGAAATTTTGAATTCAGATCACTTGTAAAAGAGAGAAACTTTGAATTCAAATCACTTGTAAAAGAGTCGTTGAAGACCCCAGGAGTCTATATAAAGACTCAAGAGACGTTGTACAATGTGTTAAAGCAATATGCATTCATATTTGATCTTCACTTTGCTCATCTTCTACTTCCCTACATCATCTTCTCCAAGATCTTTCAACTTGCAAATGTTGGTTCTCACTTCTAAGAGATCCAATGCTTATGAGTAAGGGCTCATTGGAAATTTACTAGTTTCTACCTCATGTATACACTTGTGTGTAGCATTTTGTTTAGTAGATTGTGAGAAATAAAGTTTCTATGGTATCGGGGTCTATCTCTACACATCCCTGAAAAAGTTGGGATTATCAGTTGTCAATGCTAAGCTTATAATTGGATCATAACTTGGTTATAAATTAGGTTATTGTGCATTATAGCTACTTAACCATATGATCCATGATTGAATAAAAGGAATCTAGTCAATTTTAACCAAGCTAGGAGCACTGAGCTTTACAAATTGCATGAATCATCCATAAATAATTAGTTTCTTGAACTACTTTATGTGTAAAACTATTTGTTTTGTATCAATCTTTTTCTCATTGATTTTAAAAAGAACATAGGGTGTTTTACTGCATCCAGTTGAATCTCATAAGTGCATTAGACTCACCAAGAGTATAAGGGCAGGTCTTGTGCTAGTTAGCTTGACCAAAATTCAACGCTTTTGAAGTAGAGATTTCTACTACACAAGTTTCTCCAAGTATTCACACAATTCACTTTGTATGTTTGAGAAATATTTAGGTAGTTCATATATTATTGGTTCATCTTCTATTCATATCAATGGTTATTTGTATTCTTCCTTACGGTTGGCTTACAATCGATTTAGGTTTATCTGTTCAAGTATATTATTATAAACATACTCTAGAAATTTCTCGGTGTTGCTAATTTTGTAACTTCTTCTCCATCTTCATTTGTTGTATTCATTTTCATAACTTTACCATTTTAAAATGCATTTTATCATAAAGAAACAAATAATCATAGACAATTATCTTCCATGTGAGTGTTTAATGAATAGTTTTCCTATTCTTCTTGATAAACTTGACAATATAATTCTTTGTATAACCTTGTATATCCACCACGCTAAGTGGATTACTTGTTTTGGATATCACATGAACCCATGCTAAAGTTTAGTCTCAAGATGTTTGGCCATACATACAAGTGACCAAACAATGTCCATTTTGAGATCTCTCTGAAGCGTCCAGACACTCAGATCATAGACTTTGTGTTGTATTTAATGGAATCATGGAAGGTTAAATGGATTTTTAATGTTTTAAATGTCCAGAAGGTTTTTAATGTGGTTGTGTTGATCTAGCAGGTGAAGAAGCATGAGGGTGTGGATACAAGTGGATGCACGTAAATAAATAAATTGAAAGACTAAATCGAAGACTTCTAAAATAGTTATATTTAGGTTTATCTTGTTGTAAAAGTAGTGGTTTGCTTTAGAAAGAGACGCCTTTTGTAAATAAAGTAGTTTTTCCTAAAAAGACGCTTCCAAAAGCAACGGCGCTCATGTAACTTCTATTTTCAGGACGTAATAGAAATAAACCTATAAATACGTTTACTTTGAGAGACTCCTCCATCAGAGTACACGAGGGGAGATTGCATCCAATATTGCGTCAATTGTTTCCCCATTGCTGATTCCTGTTTCGTCTTCTTTCTGTCTCTATGTGTGTGTGCATTGAGGGACCTGATAACTATGGTATCAGAGCCTGGTACGTAGCACTCCGGAGGGGTTTGTTTGCATTCTCTGTTCGTGATTCATGTCCGCTCTATTTGCATTCTTTGTTCATGATCCAAATCCAAATCCGAATCCATGTCCACATCCGCGTCTGCTTCTGCTTCTACTTCTGCTTCTGTCTCTGTCTTTGTCTCTGTTCCCGTTCCACAACCAGAACCAGAACCTACGTTTATACCTATGTTTACTCCAAGGCATCAACTAAGGCAAAGAACTTAGGCAATAACTTATGCAATACATTCACCCTAGGCTCCCTTGATGACCGTTGGTAGTCGTTGGCTACGCGCAAGGCAATTTTAATTTTGAGTGGCAATAGAGAGTTTTAGATTCCCTAAGGTAGGAGGATTTGAACCCACAACCTCCTACTTACAAGGGAAGTACTTTAACCACTACTCCATCTCTTTGAGTTATCACTCTATCTCGCTTTTGTCATATTTACATCAACTTTCACCTTTCTCTTCCTTTTACAATTTCCAAGATGATCTCACACATGTGGAAGCACCCGTCGATTTTCTAGAGGAGTGCATCAAAGAATAGGGCATAATTTATAATATATAACTCGGATTTTATCATATAATATATCATTGGAAAGCTATCATAACGAGCTTTTTAACTAACCTATTAGATTAAGGATCCAACCTAGTTTGAAAGAGGGGTTTTGTTCTCTAGATATGGACCCTACAACAATGGAGGATTTTAGCAATTCACCTTTACTTGGGGCCTCACTCGAGCAACAATTAGAGCTTATGCGATAAGAACTTCAAGCAACTCAACAAGTTGTACAAGAACACGATGCTATGCTCCAAGAAGTACAAAGTGATGATCATAGCTTAATCGGAGTGGTGAAAGCGATTATCACTACACAAGATGACACATGAGCCTTTGGAATCTTGCAGGTGCATTGGTGAGCCCAAATGGCATCACACTGAATGCAAAGATTCCCCATTCTGTGGCAAAAGCTGTTTTGTGTTGATCTTCTGGGGCAATGGCTACACAATGGATTCTAGATCATCGTCATTCTCTTCTTCTTCTATGACCTCACTAGGATCATACTCTTCTAGCAAGGGCTGACACATGAACATAGAGATATCATAACCCTCCTCATCATAGTGAGGCGTCCATTGTTTCTTCATTGACTGCAATGTCCATGGTGGCTAAGCTTTCTGCCCAACCATGAGGCTCAAATTCCTCATCTGGAAAGATCATCGGTGTGTAGGCTGGGTCTTTAACTACTCTTTCTCCTTGAGAAGTTCCTTCTTCTCTCACTTTTAGGCGCTTTTCCTCTTTCTCTACGACCTTGCACATCCACAACTGAGTATCTTCATGTAGCCATGATGGATCAGGTGAACTTCCAGAATGCACAGAGATAGAATCTTCTTTTGCTTTGTGGATAGGATTCCACTCTAGGGGTGGTACATATCTAAAGGTGTAATCCTTCAAGTTGACCTTGGTGGTGACCCCTAAGTGTTGTAAGTACAAGGAGTTGGTTCCCCAATCCTGTACTATTTGCAATTGTTGTTGGAAGGGTCTTCCTAGGATCATCTCGTAGACATTATTTTTCTCAAAGTCACATATAGCAAAAGTGTGCTGAAACTCTACCCCACAAGTGGTTAGAGTTATCCCTTCGAGAAATCCTAGAGGTCTTTCAAAATGACCGTCTGCCATTTGAAGCTTCATTCTAGTTGGTCTTAATGTGGGTTTGCCCCATCGCTTCCACAAGGAGGTGGTCACAATAGCAATACCAGCACCTGAATCTAGGATCGCTTTGGTTGTGTAACCTTGGTAGGTGATTGGAAGATAAGTATAACCTTCTTCACCTTCACTCATGTCTACTATTTTATCAAGAGGTATCTCTGGAACTTTTTTCTTAGAGCCTTCTTTTGGCATATTGGAATCAAGTTCTAGAACCTGATCCTTTACATGATTCCATAGCTCAGGTTTTGCTTTGAGCAGCTCTTCCTCAATGAGATGGCACTAAACCTTAGTCTTCTTCACGATGTCAGTGTTTCTTGGAACCACTGAGTCTTCATTTCTTACCAATATTGTGGGGGCTCTAATCTGAAGAGATTCAGATTCCCATGGGCCTGTGAATTGTGGAAACTCTTGTAAAGAATTAGATTCAAAATCTAGTCTTCCATCTTCTTGTTGTTGTGCTTGGTCTCCATAGATAGAGGGAATGTCTTGGGGAAATTAATCATGAAGGTCATCAATGTCAGGAATAGGAGGGGGATTACCCTTCTCCTTAGCCCATATCTCTTCTTGTATTTCCCCCAAGAACTCTTGAGAGTACTGTTGAATGGAAATTCGTAATATTAAAGCTATTCTAATTCTTAAGTTTGATGATCAACTTGGTTTACAAATGTTTTCAAATGATACTAATATGTGTACCAATGCTCAGCTTAAGTCTTCTCCTCCTTCTCGAATCGCTTACATGTTTTCTGCTTGACTAGTGGCTCTAAGATTAATAATAAGAACATAGGATTAAAAGCTTCTAATAACATCATCCCCGAGTATGTCTCTAGTGTAGATTGTCAAATCTTGGAGGAACATGTGATTTTAAGACTCCTTCGCATATCAATGGGATTTAATGTGTTTTGTCGACAAATATGGGATTGGGATTTGGATAAATTCACATAGAAGGTATTCATGTGGTATAATTCTCTCTCTTCTTTGGCATAAATAACTTTTATTCTCAAACATTATTTGTTGCCTTGCATTTTCTACTTTCTATCTTTTTGGATGCCTTCAGAAAAAGCAATTATTGTAGGTCATAACTCTTGCCAAAAGATTTCTATGGGTTGGAAATGAAAATACTAAAAAAATACCTAAGGTGGCATGGGATACTTTTTGTCTTCCCAAATAGGAAGGAGTTCTTAGTATTTGAAATCCTAACAAAATGGAAGACACCCTACCTGCTAAATGGATTGTGAGATGTCTAAACTGTTGATATATTTAGGTAGTGATGTGTGTGAACACTCTAGGACCGTTGGGGCACTTTTTTCCCTCTTTAGGAGGTTTTTTTCCCCCCCTTGTATATATGCCTATTGCCCTAATGGGCTACCTATCTTTGTAAATTCTCTAGTAATACATTCATACTTGTGTGTTGTGCTCCAAGCTTCTTCTCCTTCCTTGTGCTATTCACATGCTTCCGCAGACGTCTAACTCCAACAATTGGTATCAAAGCAGGTCGCCGCTTCATCTAGGGCGTCGTCCACACTCCTCCGGTTGTAATCTCAGATTCGCACGAAATTTGGTGAGCATACTCAAGGTGTTTCAGAGATCAAAACTGCTTCGCTTTGTGTGCCGAAATCGCGATATGAGCTCGTTTCGGCCTCCAAACGCACTATCGTAGCGCTTGTGCAGGCTATTTCATCTTTTTGTGTGAAAGGTATATACCTATTTCCATTCGCCAGTATAAGCGTCTCAAAGTCTGTTACATGTTTAGTAGAACTTGTCTCGGCAGTTCTGTTCAACTTTTTGAGATACAATCAATTTTTTGCATCAAGGTATTTTAGTGACTGGGCATGGCTGAAAGCAGTGATGTATTCCGTATGTTGGCTATTGAGGATATGTTGGATGGTACCAACTACCCATTATGGGCTTATATGATGCGACATGTATTGGTTGCAAAAGGACTGTGCAACATTGTGCAGGGTGTTGAAAGATGTCCTGTTACACCTGCGACTACAGGTACTGCAAATACAGGTGATGAAGCTCATGGAGATGGTGTCAAAGATGATATTCTACAGATTCCTGTTCGTGCTGTTGTTTCTGTTGCACCTACTGCAGAGCAACTTCGTTGGGATGGCAGAGATTCTCAAGCACATGCATTGATAGCTGTGTCTATCAAACATGCTATTATTCCTCACATTCACTCTTGCAGAACAGCAAAGGATGCTTGAGATACACTTACCACATTGTACCAAGTTAGGAATGAGGCTCGTGTTGCTTACCTCCAAAAACAGTTGGAGAGTGAGCACATGAATGAAGGTTATTCTATGGACAATTTTCTAACAAAGATCAAAGACTTGAAGGAACAGTTGATTTCTACTGATGAGGTTATACCAGATAGCTCACTTGTGCAGACCGTTCTGAATGGTCTTCCTGATTTATATCAGAGTTTTGCTTCTACTCTTTGATTGATGATGAAAGGCAATCCAAATGCCTTGTCATTTGAGGAGTTAGTCTCGGTTCTATTACAGGAAGATCAGTCCAAGAAGAATAGGTCCATTATGCGTGTTGCAGATCAAGCTTTCTTGGCTAGTTAGAAGGGCAAAGGAAAATGGAGCTCTTCTACTAGTAAGCAGAAATCTGCAAATGCTGCACATTTGAAGAACCAAGATAAAGATGAGAAGAAATCAGAAAAGCAGAAATTGTTTTGCAAGTACTGTAAAGGGAATGATCATATCATAAAGAACTGTCCTAAACTGGCTGCAAAAGAGGCAAAGAAAAAGGAGGTTGGAATGGTTGTTGCAGAAGCCTCTACACTAAAAATAGATTCTGCTAATCTTGTGCAGGAAGAAGAATGGGTGTTTACTACTATTTGTAGTTTTGACCCATCTTGTCATGAGCAGTGCATGTCTGTAGTGGACTCAGATGTTTGGTACTTTGATAGTGGGGTGACCAAACATATTACCTCGAAGCGCAGTTTCTTCTCTTCACTCGAGCCTGCCCCTACAGGGAATAGTGTCACATGCGCCAACAACTCCTCTTATCCTGTTATGGGAGTTGGCAAGATCATTTTGACTACTGCTGATGGTAGTTCTTTCACCTTGTCACATGCTTTATTTGTGCCAGGGATCAAGAAGAATCTGTTATCAATTTCTGCATTAGCCAAGATTGGCTTGGTTGTGAAATTTGTTGATGACAGATGTACAGTTCATGATCTGTCAAATGGCGATGTTATTATTGCTTCTCGCATTTTATGGCGTGTTCTGTATAAGCTCATAGACTATGAAAGATCTGTGAATGATTCGGCATGTGCAGTTCGTGATTCTCAAGCTATGTTAGATGCAAAGCTTTGGCGTGCATGGTTTGGTCATTTGAATTTTGCTAGTTTGCTACACGTGCAAAAATCTGATATGGTGTCTTCTTTGCCCAAGCTTGAGGCACCTGGAAAACATGTATGTGAAGGCTGTATTTTGGGCAAAATGCAGCGTTCCTCCTTTCCAAAAGATGGTTCAGTTCGGGCTACGCAGAAATTGCAGCTTGTACATAGTGATGTCTGTGGTCCTATGCAGACACCTTCTTTTGGAAACCATCTTTACTTCGTGACTTTCATTGATGATTTTTCTAGGCATGCATGGGTATATCCATTGAAGGCAAAGTCCGAAGTGTTTTTGTGCTTCAAACAGTTTTTGGTTTTGGCTGAAAATCTGTGAGGATGTAAAATGGGCACCCTCCATTCTGATCGAGGGGGGGAATATATGTCTTCTGATTTTAATGCATTTCTGGCTGAACGTGGGATAAAACACCAGTTTATAGTGCCATATACACCTGAACAGAATGGAGTTGCTGAACGGAAGAATAGGTCACTCATGGAGATGGTGAGATGTATGGTCAAGAGTCAGGCTTTACCACATAGTTTTTGGCTTGAGGCTGTCATGTGTGCAGCATATGTACTTAACAGGTGTCCCACTAAAGCGCTGCAGTCTATCACTCCATATGAGGCTTGGCATGATCACAAGCCATCTGTTGCTCATCTGTGGGTTTTTGGTTGTTTGGCATATGCACTAGTGCCTGAACAACATCGCAAAAAATTGGATGATAAGGCAGTAAAATGTATTTTTGTTGAGTAGACTTTTGAAAGTAAAGGCTATCGTCCATATCATCCACAGACTAAACGCATTCTGGTTAGCCGTGATGTTGTTATTGTGGAAGATGCTATTCAACCATTGATTTCATGTACTAAGGAGACATCTGTTAGCTCCAAAGACATGTATGATACTTTGATGCCTCTTTTAACAGGTGGACAGTCTACTGCTGGTCTTAATGAGGCAACTTCTCAGCCTTTGCAGGTTTCATGTAATAATGCAGATCATCCCATTTCTTATGCAGATTTACATGAAGCACTTGTTGATGAGAGAGCTGATATTGAGGAGGCAAAAAGTATGCCAAAATGGCTGGTGCAGACTTTGCGTGACAGCAAATTAGATGCACCTTTGTCATATTGTACTCGTTCAGGTTCTCATAGTGCCTCGTTTGCATCAGATTGCTATGCTATGGCTACATCTAGTCTCTGTGATGAGAATGATCCTATTTCTTTTGATGAAGCACAAAATCCAAAAAATTGGATGGCTACTATGCAATCTGAATATGATGCTATAATGAAGAATGGTACTTGGTCTTTATGTGACTTGCCTCCTAGCAAGAAAGCCATTGGTACTAAGTGGGTATACAAGTTGAAGCATAAACCTGATGGTATAGTTGACAGGTATAAGGCTAGGCTTGTTGCAAAGGGTTATGTAGAGGAAAGAGGCATTGATTTTGATGAGACCTTTGCACCCACATGTCGTATGACTACTGCTCGGAGCATCTGTGCACTTGCAGCCCATCATGGTTGGAATGTACATCAGTTGGACATTAAAACTACATTTCTGAATGGTGACTTGCATGAAGAAGTGTATGTTTTTCAGCCCCGTGGTTTTGTGCAGAAAGGGCATGAAAAACCAGGTGTGCAGGTTAAAGAAGGCATTATATGGTTTAAAGCAAGCACCACGTGCTTGGTATGAGAAGATACATGCCTATCTGATTGCACATGGTTTGTGAAGAGTCCAACTGAGAGCACCTTATATGTTAAGCGTGCTAATGATGTGCTTCTGATCATTGTTGTCTATGTTGATGTCATGCTGCTCACCGGTCCTATTGAGAAGCATATTGCTGATTTTAAGGCTGATTTGCATGCCTCATTTGAGATGTCTGATTTGGGGCATTTGCATCACTATTTGGGCATTCAATTTATGCAAGTTGATGGTGGATTGGCTTTGTGTCAAACGAAATATATTGACACATTATTGCAGCGTTTTGGCCTTGAAGACTGTAAGACTATTGCCACTCCTATGGAGACAGGTTTACGATTGAGTCTTCATGATGCTGGAGATGCATTTGATGTTGTCCTCTATCAGCAGGCTGTTGGATGCCTGATTTACTTATGCATTACTCGACCAGATATTAAGTTTACTGTCTCACAGATGAGCAGGTTTATGCATTGCCCAGGTGTCAAGCATTGGCAGGCGGTTAAGCGCATCTTTCGCTACTTAAGTGGTACTCGGCTACTTGGGTTGTTTTATCCCAAGGGGGGATCACTACCGCCAGATTTGCATGATTTTTCTGTTCCATGCTCGCACTAAGCACATTGAGGTGCATTATCATTATGTCAGGGAGAGGTTCTCTGCTAGGGAGATCAGCTTGGCATATGTGCCCACGCAGGAGAACATTGCAGACCTTTTCACGAAGGCTCTGCCTAGGGAGAAGTTTGAAGCTTTCCGCAAAGCTTTGGGCTTACTTCCTTTCGTGGAGTGATTTCCACATAGCTTGGCAGTTCCTTATACATGAGTGCCAGCTCCTTGTTCACCACATCACTCCCAGGGGGGATTTGTTGATATATTTAGGTAGTGATGTGTGTGAACACTCTAGGACCGCCGGGGCACTTTTTTCCCTCTTTAGGAGGTTTTCTCCCCCGGCTTGTATATACGCCGATTGCCCTAATGGAATACTTATCTTTGTACATTCTCTAGTAATACATTCAGTCTTGTGTGTTGTGCTCCAAGCTTCTTCTTCTTCCTTGTGTTGTTCGCGTGCTTCCGCAGACGTCTAACTCCAACATAAACTCCATAGATATTTGGGCTATTTCATTGAAAAGAAAAATTTATCTTTTTCCTGTCAAAGATTACAAGGCCTATATTAAAAATCACTAATGAGATGTGGTTGTTTCTCCATAAAATTTCTACCTTGTTGGTAGTGTTTTGACATGCAGGTTTTGGAATTGTTGGATGAAAGTCAAAAGCTTCTACACTCCTAATCAAATGTTTTATTGCAATATTAACCTTTTCTTTTAGGAGTCGCCTTGGGATGGGTGGTTAGCTCTATGGAATAATCTCGAGCTATCCATCAAGGAGCATAATTGCTTCAAATTTGGGATCAAGAACTGGAAATAGTTTTTCAAGGATGGTGAGCTGATTTCCTTTGAGCAATGCAAGAATTTGACTCCTTTATCTTATGCTTGTGTGTAGGTGATTATGAATCTCAGAAACCTACTGCCTCTAAAGTTGGATGGCTGCAAAAACCAAAGACCACAGTTACATGATGTAGCCATGGATATGTGGAAAGTCTTTACAAATTATAAAGGGTTTGTGAATAGCATTGTGCATAAACTTAACTCCAGATGGAACTTGAAATGGACCTATGCTCAATGGAAATACATATTCCTATCTTTATTGATCTCCCTTGTTAGCATCAAGCACTCCATTTAATAGTGGCGTATTCTCCACAATGGAGTTTGGTCAGACAACAAATCTAAAGGTATCAAAGTTAGTAATGGTAGCTGTTCTTTTTGCAGCAGAGAGGAGGATTTGGCCCAAGTCTTTGTGCATTGTTGGCATGTCAAACGAACTTGGCAACTCCTTCTTGGCAACTATGTGAAGATTAAGGGCATCAATCAATTGGGAACAAAAGAAATTCTGATAACATGTTGTAACAACATGGATCTTGTGTTATGGCAAATATGGAGAAGTAACATTCTCTAGAGCATTTTGCTTAGTGGTAATTAAGTTGCCTCGAAAATGGAAAGAGGAAATTTTTCATACCTCTAAGAAGGACTCTCGCATACATTGGATATCAAAGTTTACTATCTATCAGAGATCTTAGGAAGACAATTCTTTGATTCTTGCTAAATTGTCCAAAAACCATCCTCACAAACGGAGGGATCTGTTGCTTTCCTTGTACTCTAGTGATAGGTTCCTTATGGTTTCCTTATGGTCTTTACTGTAGTGAGCTAAACGTATGTGTTTTCCCCCTTTTTTGCTCCATGGGAGATTGCTGGTTGTATGAATCTAGTTCCACACCTTGTACTTTGAGACCATACTATTTGAGAGTTGGCATCCCCCTTTTTTTGTATATTTCTGTGGGATCCTACCTCCCTGCATAGCATGTAACAGCTGCCATTAATTAATTCTCTTTTCTATTGTCTCAAAGAAAAAAATGAAATACAACAGTCCACTTTAAACCGCTTTTAAGAAGAAATGTAATTTGTTTGAAATACAACAGTCCACTTTAAACCGCTTTTAAGAAGAAATGTAAAGGAGTTGAGCTTTTCCGAAGAGCATATGGTTTGTCCTCTTGCGAGGAGAATAAAAGACTACAGAAGTGAATGCATGCTTAGAAGCTCCCAAGAACTTCTCTCTCTAGATAACAAAGTAAAGATCATACGGAGACAATGAAAACATAACGGAACCATGTAATCGTCTTTCAGTTCAACTTGAATAGTTTAGGCCGACCAGTACAAAAGAAAGAAAAGAAGATGAGTAACATAGATGCCTTAATATCAAATGAATTTCAACCTCTCTTTTGAATATCCTTTGTATCATGAATGCGTAGAATATACAGAAACCATAACAGAACATAAGAAAGGGAGACAAACAGAGAGAGAGAGAGAGAGAGAGAGAGAGAGAGAGAGAGATCACAGGATTCATCATGCGCAAACATGAAATTACAGAGAAGCATGCATAGCCAAAAGGAAAACAGCTGGCTTACTTTTCTTTTATGTGGCACTTTTTGACTAACTAGGGAAGTCCCATGCACAGAGCTCTATGCTGATGTGCAAAGTGTAAATTGGGCGTTTCCAAGGGATGAAATACTAAGAAGGTTCTTGCATCGAAAAGGAAACTATGAAATACCCAACAGATCTCCTGCCTCGATATCGCATGAACACAGCTTCAATGAACTAATCCAGCTTCAATGAATTAATCCAAGTGAGCTTTTTTGTTTATGTATATCTGCATGTTTGTGGGTGTGTGAGTGTTCATTCGTTGGGAATATCTTCCATGATATGCTCACATATTATGAAGCCGAGTTTCATTTGTAATACTATGATACCATGATGCAGTAAACGCAAGCGAAGTCAAGTCGACGTAATGAATGCCCCGAGATATGCACGAACAAGACTTACGAACACACACGCGCACACACACAGACAGACACACACACACGCGCGCGCACACTCTTTATAGTGATATGTACGACACAGATTTCCCCCAGCTTGGAAGCCCTCTTATCATATAATTCACATAACGTTGAGGATTCATCCATAGGTAGACTTTCTTCCACAGATTCGAATAGGTATCTGTTTGTTTCTTTATCAAGTATAAGTATGAATAACTAATGAAGTGATGGGTGTAATTCACAATACATAAGAAGAGTTAGGTTTTTTATGTGGGTTTCTTTTTTAAATACAATTCACCAAAACTCTCTTCTTCTTTAATTTCTTTAATGATATCTCCAGGATTTATCCGCCATAGCCTGTTGTACGGTCACATGCTATCTATCTATTTGTAAGTAAGCGTGTTTGTAGAAAAGCGCTCACGGATGTTTTCATAATGAATTGATACACAGTGATGAAAGCACAATGATTGTAATTGAAGTAGCTTTTCTCCTCTTTTTCAGTTTTAATGAGTAAATAATTCTCTTCTTCATGCGTGTTGTAACTTAGTCCTTTGGTTCTTTCACACCTCGGGGCTGCTCACCATTTTGAGACATCTAGATGATTGCAAATATCCAATTATGATTTCGTTCAATAAATGTACCCACACAGCAATCTACTATGTGAATACCCAATATTGCTTTGTGGTAATAAACTTTCTCATATACTCCAGCATAAAAGAGATTCAGCTTTGTGTACAAAAACAAAGGACTGTATTTATATAGCCAACCCATACCAGAGTACTTAGTAATATCCGATAGATATTCAAATTGTACTTACCTTATTTTTCTCTAAGAACTTCCAAGCTTATAATTGAATCATCTACCTTATAATTTTTTATTGAG
Source organism: Ceratopteris richardii (assembly GCA_020310875.1). Taxonomy (NCBI): domain Eukaryota; kingdom Viridiplantae; phylum Streptophyta; class Polypodiopsida; order Polypodiales; family Pteridaceae; genus Ceratopteris; species Ceratopteris richardii. The sequence goes on from CM035424.1 coordinate 10,846,128, forward strand.
TTGTTAGATCCGTAGGGTGTGAAAGAGATGAAAACCGTGCATTGTCATTGTACCTGTTCATCCCTCCCAAATCTTTGGTTCTTACTACATTTTTATTTGGATTTTGGGTTATTTGGTAAGTATATGAAGACATTGATCCTCACCTCGCCTGTTCTAAAGACTCACTCAGCAGAAACACCATTCCTGAATTGTATCTTGAAAATATTATGAAATCTTAACGTAATGAGAGCAAGCACTTAATACAAATGATTCAATTTTTCGTTCTATTTGTAGTCTATTTGCTTTTTATCCTTACGTTTTGTTTTTCGATCTTAATCGATAGCACTTGGTCTCCAGGTTTAGAAATATTTTGACTGTGTATGAATCCCTTAGTAATTGCTTGCTCATTAAATACAAACACACACACACACACACACACACATATATATATATATATATATATATATATATATATATATATATATATATATATATATATGTATATATATATGTATGTATGTATGTATGTATGTATGTATGTATATATATGTGTGTGTGTGTGAGAGAGAGAGAGAGAGCGAAAGAGAAACCTAGCAAGCTCAAGTGTGTGAACCAATGCCAAAATAAATGTGCTACAACACCTAAAGTTTTTGGTAAATCTGCAACAACCTTTTCCAAGATTCTTCCAACTAAGTCTTCTAACTACCTTGATGGAGAAAAGTTGAGTCTTTTAGAGGCCTCATTTGAATTCCAAATCTATAGCAACTTTGGAGCATTACATAATGAAGACATTTAAGAACAATTATGGCCATCCTCTATCATCATAATCATATGTGTACTCGTAGGCTCTCATATTTGATTTGTATCCTCTAGTTCTAAGCCACTCCCTAGGTAACCTAGCCCCATACTAGTTGAATATATCCATAGGGAAAGACCTTTATCTACCCATATCTCACTGTTTTCTTCTTTGATTCATATCCAAGATAGCTCACCGTGTGGCTACTTTGAAAGCTTTCTTTTGACTATAATCTTAGCATCATGTGTTCACCATTATTGATTATATTGAGCTGAAAGCGCACGTTTTTTATCTCTGCATATTTCCAAGTATATGTGCACATAGAGTACACATAGGTACAAGCTGCCTATTTGGAGCGTTATTAGTCTATCTTGTGCAAGGGCATCGATATACCTCACATTATCCAATTACTATGATCTAGGGATTTTTGAAAATCCTAGAGATTCTATTTTGAGTGTAAAGATTTTGATAGTTTTATCCGTCTATGTTAGGGAGAAAGTGAAGTTTTGGCTAATTGTGCTAGCCAACAAAGTGTTCCTAGGAAGGGACCATTGTTCTTTTGTTGGAACTAGGAGGAGATGTACTCCATGGGTGGTATCAGACTTCAACTTTGAACATTGAGGGCCTCAACAGCAGGCCTTGAAGTTGTTTGAGAGTCAAGGTTTAAGGCAGAGAACAAGAAGAGTTGGAGGCAGATTTGAAGCAAGGGGAAGCTTCTATCATCACCAAAGTTTCAACATAAGTGGAGGCTCTTATGGGAAGATAAAATATCATTCTTCTCACATCTACTAAAATCCACAGAGGTGTTCGAACCCACTAGATAGTCTCATAGGCAATGGGAGATTAAAACACTCAAATTGAAAATCTTGAGAAGAATAACTACAAACCTTGAAAGTTTAGAATCTCCAACTTCATTATGGGAAAGGGTCTATGGGGGTTGCTTAGTGGTACTAAAGTGAATCCATACATTGATCCACATATACCTACTGAAAATAAGAGGAGAGCCACTAGGGAGTTGGAAGAAAGGAATAGGAGAGTGATCTTCATTGTATCTCAACTTATAGGCAACTCCATAGTACTTCATATTTAAGACCTAGATACATCTAAGAAGGTAATTTTAGAAATATTGTACTCCGCCTCTACATATGATATGAAAATCCAAATCAAGAATGAACTCAATAATCTTATTAAGTCTTCAAATCAAAGTACAAATGACTTCATCCTAAAGGTCAAAGATATTTCTTATGCACTTGGCTCAATAGGGTGTGTCATAGATGATGATGACCTAGTTGTCCACATACTTAATGGTCTTAGACAAGATGATAAATAGAAAGCATTTACATCCTCTCTGTATCTAAGTGATTACCTAGTTTCAAGAAAAATTGTATGTCTTATGGTGACTGAGGACCTCAATCATAGAGGCGACAATGCAATGGGTAGTGTAGAGCAACTCTTCTCTATAGGCAAAGGAGGAAGCGAAAAAGGCTATAGAGGTGGATCAAGAGGAAGAAGTAGAATTAGCTACCAAAAAGTAAACCAAAGTGACTAGGAAAGCCAATCTAACCAAGATGAACGTCAGTCCTCAAGAGAAAGAGGATGATGCAAAGGTAGAGGAGGCAGATATGGAGGTAGGATCTAGTGTAACTTAGATGGGTTCTTCAATTGAGGGAAGCACAGACACTATGCCAAAGATTCTTGGCAAAAATCAAAGTGGGAGGAACTTCCAAGGGCAAGAAAACTATGCTAACTCTCCAACTACATAAGAGAATGAGCATTTTTTAGCTATGAAGTGTAGTATTTGAACCCAAATGCATGGTGAAGTATGGTATATAGATAGTGGTTATAGTAACCACATGTTTGGAAGAGAGGAATTTTTTAGGAGCCCTCAATCACTAAACAAAGAGGATTTGTGGAGACACAAGAAAACATAGGGCATGAGATACAACATACTGATAGCCAAAGGCAAGAAGGAAGGATGTTTGCTCTTGACACTAGAAAAGAATAAAGAAACAATGTAATGTTCATCACCCATGGAGACTTGGATCTGTGGCACAAGAGATGTGGCCACATGAGAGTTTAGAGGTTAAAGGAAATGGAGAAGAAGCAATTGGTAAGAGGTTTACCACATTTTCCATCATAAATGTTGCATGAAATTTGTGAAGCTTGGCAACTATGCAAGTCCACTAGGTAAGCCTTCAAGATGAGTGGATACATAAATTCAAAAGACAATGAGATAGATTTAGACAATGCCCATTAAAATTGATCGAGAATCATGTGATTAGACCAATAAGAAATGAAGTATTGTTGCTCGACTGTATGAGGTTCTTTTATACTTCCAAAGGAGCAAGAATAGGATTGAGAAAAGCTTGGAATGGATAGTTTTAAGGCTTGGATTTTATGCCTTAGTTGTGTCACTACACTTTCTGCTTCCTTGAGGGGCTTATTTCTTGTTAAATTCTTGAGATCCTTCCTCAATTTTATTGGGTCTTTAGGTTGCACGGAGTATGGTAGGCTAGAAGAACTGATTCCATATTGGTATCAAATTTGCTCCAACCTTGATGTTGTGGTAATGAACTCATCAATTGTTGTTGTAACTAGCATCAATTCCTTCATCTTGCACTGTGTGGACATTGGAAGTGGTGAGGATTTGGTGGTTTGGTCATGAGTGCTTTGGATCTAGTGAAAATTTTAGGAAATGTCTCCCCAACACTTAATCGTAAGTTCTCTAATCCTTAAATGATGTTTCCCGTTGTATTTCCTTGTTGGAACTATGATTTAAAGGCATCCTTCATTTAGTTCGAAGTAGAAAAATGGTTGTCAGCAAATTGACTTAACCATTTGTTTGCTAGACCTTCCAATGTTGCTTGAAAATGATTGGAAAAGTATCTTCCCTCCCTATTAACCCCCTTGTCTTACATAGAGCTAAAAATTTTCTAACATGCTCAGTAGGATCTTCTTGTGCTAATTCTCTAAAGGAATCTTAAAATACACCAAAGCATAGTCAAATAGGAAAAAAAGAAAAACCCAAAAAAAAAAGCAATAGGATAAAGTTTATCTTAAAGTTCTAGGGGGTGAGGGGAGGAAAAAGAAAAAATAAAATAAATGATTAAAAAAGGAAAACTCCTTAAAAAATACACGTTGTTGATTTATAATTCATGCAAAATTAATGTCCTTGGGCACCTATGCACCACTTCGCGGAGTCACCACTTTGACACGCTCAACAAGCATGACCTAGTCCACCAAGCTAACTCAGTAATTGCCACCTCCTTTAAATGTAATTTCAGTCAAGTATGATGTAGAACTAGCATGTGCAGGTTTGAAGGAGGGTTTTTGAGTGGAGGTCTCAATGTCAAGGTATTCCAAATCTAAAAGTTGGGATCAAAGTATTTCAAGAGGCTTCCTTGTGTTAGAGAGTGTATTAAAACTTTCACTTTGGGATCTTAGATGGTCCAAGTCATGGTCATGAAACTAAAGAAGCAACAAAACCACTCTGATCCTAAAAGGCAGATATTAAGTAACTTAAACCAACTTATCCACTTGAGATATGGATAAAAAGTAGGGGAGAAATCCAAACTACACAGATTAATCTCCCGAAACGGGAATGTGGCTCAAAATACAATCAACAATTATATTTGGAGAACCTAGTGGCTCAAATAGGGATCTATGAGTCGTGGTTAGTTAAATGACCTTTAGAGACCTCCCATGAGTGAGGAATTGTGGTATCATACATCCTTATAACGTTCTATATGCTAGCTCTCTTGGAGTTACTATGAATGTTGATGGATTAAAGCATGTCAAAATGAGATTGAAAATTGCCAATGCCAATAACTGTAAGAATCTTGCCTCATGTAAAAGTGAACCTCTACCTTCTGTAAAAAGCTAGTAAATATGTTCTACTTTTGTAGTTTCAACAAGGCATTAGGCTCGATTTTGTAAAGGTCATTTTTGCATTGATTTATACGACATCTCTCTCTCTCGTTCATCATCCCATCAAAGCTCCACGCTAGCTACCAAATACAACTGTAAAGGAAACCAAAATTCCTCTATTTGCTTGGAGATCAATACAACAAATATTAAAACCAAGGAAATCTCCTGATTCACTAGACTACTTGCACTTGCATGTAAGCACATTTTGATAGGAAAGACTTGTCCATATACCAGCTTTCATCGCATGTATTGGGCCATCCTTATTGATTGGACCTGGCTCGTTGTTTGTTGCATCTTAAAGTCTGATGATCAAAGTCAGAATCTTCTTGAAAACATGGAATTATCTCCTTCCATGGCAAGCTATGATAAGTAGATATTTCCATCACTCATACACACACAATACAAATATGCATAGATACCTAATAAGAAGAAAAAGACACACTTAAGGAATATCTAAACTAGGGGACTTCATGCAACATGTAAACATGAGAACTACTAGACCTTCCCATCTTTTTGTTCTATGCAAGATGATGTAGTTTGGTCTAGATTTTGGAAGGAATTCATTAACTCGAAGTTTCAATGTAATTTTCCTTCACATGGGAGTTTCATTCTCCACTATTTTGGAAGGAAAACACATGGAGAACTTATGTGCATGTTCTCAGTTATGGATGAGTAGAGCAATTGGATTCAAAAAAATCTCTTTCGAAGGGAAAGGGAAAGTGGAATAGATTCCACTACTAAAGCTCTTTTCCTTAGATGAGATGAGAGAGAGAGAGATTTACTTTCTCATGTTTAGATTGTCTAGATAGGAGTGACGCTCTTCTACCAAAGGCAATAGGGAGATGAATTAATCATGGTGGTTCGATTGAGTTGCACTTGTAGAATCTAAAGAGAAGCAGTTATGGTATTTGCAGTGATGATCCTTGACTAGATGAGATGATCTAGTTATTGACATTAGTGAGACTAGGAGTAGTTATGACTCTTGTCTTTATGATTTCTAAGAAATAGGGAAATTTTTTACCTATATGGTTACCAAACTCTTAGTTGATGTTACATCATGAGGATGATGTGGGAGCATCAATTAGGAGGATGGGTATTTAGGGATTATTTTAATCTCAAAGGGAATGTTTTTTACATTCATATGGAAAACTTAAGGGAAGAGAAAATTTTAGAGTTTGCACTAGTGCCAATAGATGCTCTTCCAATAGAACTAAGTCCAAAAGTAATGGATGCAAAACCAAAGACTTCTTGGTTGGTGAAACGTGGAGATTTCATTTTCCTACCAAGAAACTAGATGATGGATTTTCATAGTTCACAAGGTAGTTTAGATTAAACTATTACTTGGGTACACTCAAGGTTAGGAAGATCTAGAGTGGTATGAAAGAAAACCTATCATTTAGTCCTAGATAGGTTTGGAGTCACTTTTTATGGGATTTTGTTCTATATTATAGGATTTTATGGTTTACTATCTCCACTAGGATATGCTCAAGCCTATAAGCTTGGCACTATACACTTGTTTTTCATATTATTACTCCATAGAGGATACATCATATGGACTTAGATTATTTTGATGATGATATGCGTCATGGGAGTGATAATTTGGAAGTTGAGTGTACATGAGAGATACTAGGCACCACTCAGATGGTTTCCCACCTTTAAGACAATTTCATATGAGACTTCTTAAAGGGAAGGATACATGGAAACAACACACACAGAGATGACCACGTACATAGAGTACATGGGGTTCAGGGGACTTTGAGCACTTACTACCATTAGGGACATTTCATCTACATTTTCCATGAGGAAAATGCTTTTAAGGGGAAGCAAATGTCACATTATGAATCCTTGGGAGAGAACACTTTTTGCATGAGATTGGTTTGATATGCCACATCGCACCATGGGGTGCAAACGACATGGTGGATAGGGAGAGACTCACGAGGGGATTTTCTCTCATCTTGGAGAGGTTCCGACGATGGCTGGGCAACGAAAAAAGGTAACGAACAGAATACAAAAGGAAAGACTATATTATACTCTCTCTCTCTCTCTCTCTCTCTCTCTCTCTCTCTCTCTCTCTCTCTCTCTCTCTCTCTCTTCATCATCCCATCAAAGCTCCACGCTAGCTACGAAGTACAATTCCAAAGAGAACCAAAATTCTTGTCTTTACTTGGAGATTAATACAACAAATATCGCTTTCAAGGGAACTCCGGATTGACCGGACTACTTGCATGTATAGATACGTAGATGGAAAGCCTTGCCATATACCTTTCAGGGAATGGGCTGGGCCATCCATATTGACTAGAGCATGCAAGTTTTTTGCTGCATCTTGATATCTGATTATGAAAATCAAAATCTTCTTGATGACATGGAAATATCTGCTTCTATGCTAAGCTATGGAAACTGGATATTTCCATCAATCATACACAGGCACACATATATGCATGCGTAAAAAAAAAAGAGAAAAAGAGCAGTTCTATCTGTTTTCTGAGTGCAGACATGATTCCTCATTATAACAGACAGATTGATAACTGGAGAGTTGAAATTAGTTTTCCACTTCAGATGCTTGTTGTTGGAGAAGACGCATGTGAGGACAGGGAAAGGACCAAAGATAGGAGACAAACGAATACAAGAAATGTATAAAGGTATGTACATCATGGCCCATGAAATGGCATTTCGTTTTTTTCTTCAGAATGAAATCCAGCCTCTGCCTGTTGTAAAAAACCACTAAAGATTTCCTGTTTTTGTGTCTCCAAATGGGCATAGGCTCCATTTTCTAAAGGCCATTTCTGCATTGCTCCATATGCAGCATTCCTCTCTCTCTCTCTCTCTCTCTCTCTCTCTCTCTCTCTCTCTCTCTCTCTCTCTCTCTCTCTCTCTCTCTCTCTCTCTCTCTCTCTCTCTCTCTCTCTCTCTCTCTCTCTCTCTCGTCAACATCCCATCAAAGGTCCACGTTAGCTACCAAATTCAACTGCAAAGGAAACCAAAATTCCTCTCTTTGCTTGGAGATCAATACAACAAGTATTAAAATCAAGGAAATCTCCTGATTGAACGGACTAGTTTGAAGTTGTAGGTAGGCATATTTGGATAGGAAAGCCTTGTCCATATACCTTTCAGCGCATGGATTGGGCCATCCATATTGACTGGACCTCGCTCGTTGTTTGCTGCATCTTAGAGTCTGATGATCAAAATCAGAATCTTCTTGATAACATGGAATTATCTCCTTCTATGGCAAGCTATGATAACTAGATATTTCTCACTCATACACAAGCAATACCGACATGCTACATACCTAAGAAGAAGAAAAAAGCACACTTAAGGAATATCTGAAGGGGCCACTTCATGCAACATGTAAACATGAGAACTACTGGATCTTCTTATCTTTCTTTTCTATGTAAGATGATGTAGTTTGCATCTGGAAATGGAACCTCGTTAGCATTTCAGGCCTTCATCCGGAAATGGAACCTCCATGGACAGGGGAACTCTCCAGTTAAGAGTCAAATCATCCAATTAATCTTTCCACATTAGCGCACACCCCTTTGGAGGGCTGCTAAATGAGAAGATGTTCTATTCATATAGCAAGCATGCAATATATCCGTTTCATATCATCGCACAGTTCTTTGCGTTGACCTTACTATTTTATATGGAAAGTCTCAAGGGTAAGCAAGCCAGCTGTATAGTTTTTGGTGTTGCATCTTTTTCTAGAATTTCATGTGTACACGGATATGCATCCCCACGTGACTAAATATACTTTGGGCCCTTGTAGCTCTGTACTTTCTGGCTATACATTCACCATTCTGTACTTTACTTGGAGCTTAATACAACAAATATCGATTTGAGGGAATCTCCGGATTGACCGGACTACTTGCATGTATAGATACGTAGATGGAAAGCCTTGCCGTATACCTTCCAGGGCATGGGCTGGGCCATCCACATTGACTAGAGCTTGCTACTTTTTTGCTGCATCTTGATATCTGATTATGAAAATCAAAATCCTCTTGATGACATGGAAATATCTGCTTCTATGATAAACTATGGAAAGTAAATATTTCCGTCAATCATACACAGGCAAACACATATGCATGCGTACACAGTTTCTGGAGTGCAGATATGATTCCTCATGATATCAGACAGATTGATAAGTGCATCTCGATATCTGATTATCAAAATCAAAATCTTCTTGATGACATGGAAATATCTGCGTCTATGCTGAGCTATGGAAACTGGATATTTCCATCAATCATACACAGGCATACACATATGCATGCGCACAAAAAAGAGCAATTTTATCTGTTTTTTGAGTTCAGACATGATTCCTCATATGATATCAGACAGATTGATAACTGGAGAGTTGAAATTAGTTTTCTAGTTCAGATGCTTGTTGTTGAGAGAAGACGCATGTTGCTACAGAGAAAGGACCAAAGATAGAAGAGAAAAGAATACAAGAAATGTATGAAGATATGTACATCATGACCCATGAAATTGCATTTCGTTTTCTTCTTCAGAATAAAATCGAGCCTCTGCCTTTTGTAAAAAACCACTAAAGATTTCCTGTTTTTGTGTCGCCAAATGGGCATAGGCTCCATTTTCTAAAGGATATTTCTGCATTGCTCCATACGCAACATTCCTCTCTCTCTCTCTCTCTCTCTCTCTCTCTCTCTCTCTCTCTCTCTCTCTCTCTCTCTCTCTCTCTCTCTCTCTCTCTCTCGTCAACATCCCACAACTGCAAAGGAAACCAAAATTCCTCTCTTTGCTTGGAGATCAATACAACAAATATTAAAATCAAGGAAATCTCCTGCTTGACCGGACTACTTGCATGTAGGCATATCTGGATAGGAAAGCCTTGTCCATATACCTTTCAGCGCATGGATTGGGCCATCCATATTGACTGGACCTCGCTCGTTGTTTCCTGCATCTTAAAGCCTGATGATCAAAATCAGAATCTTCTTGATAACATGAAATTATCTCCTTCTATGGCAAGATATGATAACTAGATACTTCCGTCACTCATACACAGGCAATACAGACATGCATACATACCCAAGAAGAAGACAAAAACACACTTAAGGAATATCTGAAGGGGACTTCATGCAACATGTAAACATGAGAACTACTAGATCTTCTCACCTTTCTTTTCTATGCAAGATGATGTAGTTTGCATCCGCAAATGGAACCTCCTTAGCATTTCAGGCTGTGATTTCCTCAAGCATAAGTAAGCCAGCTGTGTAGTTTCTGGTGTTGCATTTTTTCTAGAATTTCATGTGTACACGGATATGCATCCCCACGTGACCAAATATACTTTGGGCCCATGTAGCTCTGTGCTTTCTGGCTATACATTCACTATTCTAAATGTAGCTTGAGTTGATTTAATTTTATGATAGAAATCTCGAATTGTGTTCAAGTTTTTTTTTTTTTTTTTTTTTTGAGAAAAACAGGAAAATATGAATTAACAGGGTAAAATGTACATGTGCAGGGGGCAGGAGCACCAGACCACCCTAAGTTACAAGGTTGCTACCATTGCAAACCTGCAAGGAGAATACAACTGGCTCAAAATCACTTTCCATCTAGTGTAGTGATGGGAAGCTAAGATACAATGAATATCATGTGAGGGAAGAGAAGGTTTGGTGATTCTCTTGATACAGTTATCAGAAACTCTTTTCAGAGAGTGCTGTAGGGGTATGATAAAATTTTCCCTCCCCTTGCCAAAAATATGATTATTTCTACTAAGCCATATGGCCCACAGGATGTGACCACGCCAGGTGTTCCAAAGAAGGATATCCATATTTTTACAGCAACCAATCAAGGCATCTTTCCTTTGAAGTTTGGGAGCTTTCCTAGAGTTAAGAAAGTTGTCAACACAATTCCAGAAAGGCTTAGCATGATGACAGTCAAAGAAAAGGTGATAAACATCCTCCACCCTGCCACAAAATGCACATTTTCCCCCATCAATAAATATTTTCCTGACTCTGGGGCCCACCCAAAGCCCTTGATGAATTATCAACCATTGAAGACAAGATTGTTTGATGCTTTCAGGGTAGGCCCACAAAGCTTTAAACCTGTAGGACCACTGAGCAGGAGACCAGCTCAACATCCACAATCTGTTTAATTTGGAAGTGACCAAATCCATAGAGTCCTTCTTATTCTTGAAGTTTTTGTAGATGTATTCAGCAACTTCATGGAGCTTAATTCCTTTCCAGTTGCACACCGTCAGCTGATCATCTAGCATCTCTTTGTGGGACAGCAAGACCTGCAAGCAGGCAGCAGAAGCATCAGTCCTACTTACCAAATCATGATCAGATCTCACCATCCCATTAGTCATGAAGTCCTTCCAAGTTTTGAATCCATATTTCTTATGACATTTATGTTCCTTGATAGATATGTTCCCGTTGTTCCTTTTGGCCAGCCATCCCAGCCAGGGAGATTCCTGCAGATAGTACTGAGCCATAAAAGACATCTTGTCAGAAGGACTGAAAAAACTTTTAGCTTTGAACCAGGAATTCCAGAACCTACAGACCAGCGTACTTCCAACAGGGGAGATGGGGTGAGGACAGGAAATAATGTCCCAAAGATTAATATTATTCCAGGCCCTGTAATTAGTCAAAAAGAATTTATTAACAGATCTTTGAATCAGCATAGCCCATATCTCATTGTTGTCAATGCTTCTAAGAATCCATTTAGCTGACAGGATGTCAGCCGTTTTTTTTGGGCACCTCAGCCCCAATCCCCCTTTTCCTTTATTCATGCAACAGATATCCCAAGGAACTTTAGCAATTTTCTTTCTGTTGGCAGAGCCCCCCCATAAGAATCTTTTGGCCAGCGAGATCACCTGATTAAGCTGTCTTTTGGATGGAGTCCAACAAGACAGAAAGTAGACAAGTTTAGGTAAAAGATAATGATTAAGAATGAAGACACGATGAGGAAGGGAGGAATTAGAGTCATACCAAACAGCCAGACCTTTTTTAAATTTGTCACAGACCCAATCCCACCTTTGACCAAAAGAAACATTGAAGCCCATAGGGATCCCAAGAAGTCTAAAGATCACTCCTTCTTTTAAAATACTACAACCAAGTTGGGAAATGATGGCAGGAATAGTATTATCTGAGGCTTTGAAACCAGTTTTACTGTGGTTGACCCTAGAGCCACTAGCCAGACAAAAGATATCCAGACAACCCAAAAAATTGGTTATAGATTGAATATCATTTTTTAAAACAACATTGGTATCATCAGCGAACATCTGCAGACACAGAGGGGCAGGGGAGTTAGGAATGCACACACCATTGATTTTACCTTCAGTCAGGGCATCCTTCACTAACCAACCTAAAGCATCACTTGCAATGGCAAAAAGAAGAGGGGCCAAAGGGCACCCTTGTCTTATAGATCTTGCCAACTTGAAAGGTTCAGACAAATGACCATTAACAGAGACTCTAGAGAAAGCATTTCCAAACAGAGTACTCACATATTTTATAAATTTCTTTCCCAAACCTAAATCATGCAGGGACTGTAAAACAAAATCCCACTCAATTCTGTCATAGGCTTTGTCAAAATCAATTTTAAAGAAGTAGAAGTCTTGGCCAGAATCCTTAGCATAGTCCATGCCTTCCCAAAGGGAGATGATAGCATCAAGAATAAACCTACCTTTAATAAAGCCTTTTTGTTCAGGGAGGATAAGCTGGTTCATCAGGGGGCTAAGCCTCCTAGCAAGAGTAGGAGCATAGATTTTGTAGATGGTATTTAAGCAGGTGATGGGCCTCCAGTTGTTAAGGTCATCTTTGGGACCTCTCTTATGAATAAGCTTAATAACCCCAGTGTTAATAGAGCAAGGGAGATAACCTTTACTAGAAACCTCCTCCCAAATCAAGAGAATATAAGGAGTGAGAAAATCCTTAAGAATGATAAAAAATTCATTAGGCAGACCATCCATCCCAGGAGATTTACAAGGTTTCAGTTTATTGATAGTTTCTTTGATCTCACCATCAGTGAGGGGCAGGTCCAGAATGGAAACCAGGCACTCAGGAACCAATTTTTTCCTTTTTAAAGCAATAGTAGCTCTGGCCCTCTGGATGTCCTCCCCCCACTTGGGAGACACAGAGAAAACATCCATAAAGAATCTCTTGGTCACTTGCAGAGTCTCTTCCATATTGGAGGTAACATTCCCATCACTTTTCTTAATCGGGGGGACAAAGTCCCTAACTTTTCTCTTTTTCATAAGAGCAAACATGTGCTTATTGTTTCGATCCATGTTCTCACTCCAGAATTCTCTTGAGATAGCAAGGGTACTCCTAGCTTCCAGATATCTCTCTTTACTCAATCTCACAGAGCAATCAACATACTCTTTAGAGTTAACATCCAAGGCATTTAACTGATTCATAAGCGCAAGTCTCCTCTGAGTCCTCAACTCCAAGGCCTTCTTCCTATAAGCAGTGAACAGCTTTTGAATCCCGACAACAGCATGCTCCCAAGCAGCAGAAGGGGAATTATAAATCTTAAAAGAATGGGTGATGATACTCTTAGTACGGTCCATTATGCTAGGAATATTGAGAAGACTATAATCAATGTGAGGCCGACCAGTTCTATAGTTAGGAGTGCCTTTTCTGAAGGTCAAAAAAGGGGTTTATGATCCGAAACTAGCAAAGAATGATCAATCTTGCTACTAATATCCCAGCACTCTTGAGCAAACTCCGTACTCGCATAACATCTATCAAGCCTAGCCGCTCTATAGTTATCCCCAACTTGTTTGTTAGACCAGGTAAATCCCGAATTACAAGAAAGGTCAGACAAGTCCAGGTGATTACACAACTTAAACCAGGAAAGTTTTTCAGAGCCAAAAATACAATTCCCTTTTCTTTCCCATCTATCTTGAACTGACGTAACCATATTAAAATCCCCTGCCAGAATAACAGGACTGTCAAAAGAACATAACTCTTCCCAGCAGCCTTTCCTTTCAGCACACAGGTTAGAAGCATACACAGAAATAATAGCACAATTAAACGGATCTCCCAATTTAACAGCACACCACTGATGGGAATTACTACAAACAACCTCCTTAACAGACTTAAAAATAGAACTAGACAGACCTACTACAGCACCCCCTTTGCCACTATTGTGGCTGGTGTAAAACCAAGAGAAATTGGAGGCAAAAAAGTTCAGGTGCCAAAGTAAAGAATCTCCACCCAATTTGACTTCCTGTAAGCAAATAACATCAGGCATGTAGGGAAGCAACTTAAACCAGCAATTAATCATTTTGGGTCTGACAACATCTGTCAACCCTTTAACATTCAAAGAGATAATTTTAAGATCAAACATCAGAAAAGGAAAACTCATTTACGACTATTTTTAGTCGGCTTGGGCGCAGAGGAAGATAACCTGACAGCTTCCTTACGTTTAGGCTTATTTACCTTGTTGTGATCAGAGACAGAGACCACATCCTGAGACATGGGGACAATTTCACAATGATCCCCTTCCTCATCCATACAATTGAGAGAATCTTGATCCATCGCATCAAGTTCCTTACTGAATTGATCAATAGAGGGGGGGGGGCACATCGTTAATCTGTTGGGAGAAACACGGGTTGTCCCTCAGACAAGCTGGATCATGGATAACCTTATTTTTTTTTCCAATAACTTTCCAGTTTCCTGCAGAGCAATGGTCATCATTACCTGCCTGAGCAGACTTGGAATTACCTGATATATCCAAATTGGGATCAATGTTCTCAACCTGTTCTTCCACAGGTGAAGCTCCACCTGTATTATTATTGTCATCAAAAGGATTAGAAATATTTTCTAGCAAAATATCATATGGGTTATCTGATCTGAAAGACTTTTTTTTTGGCTTTTGAACATTCTTTTTCCCCAGAACGTTGGGGGAATTATTAGAAGCAGACTGCAATACCTGCTTGTCTTGATTACCGACCTCGTTCCGCGAGTTGAGGAGGGGGCAATCCCGAATTAGATGACCCTGCTTATAACAATTGTAACAGGCGTTAGGTAAATTTCGGTACATAATCCTTTGGGTGTGTAACTTCTTACCCTGAGAATCCTTGATAACTATTTGAGTCTTAATCTCTTTGGACACATCTATTTCTATTAGAACCTGAGGGTCCCATTTGGTATTTATAATACTGTTTCTGGATTTTTGACCCAACACTCTACCTAACATATTACCAATTTGCTCAATCCAGGGGTAAAAGTCTATGGGGAGCTCAGGGAATTCAACCCAAACAGGGATCTTAGTAGGCTTTGGGCCCTTGGGGTTAAAACCAACATGCCATTTGAAAAAGGATATGGGGATATTCCTGATAAGCCATTGAGCTTCACTGATAACCTGCAAGGCACTGTTAGCCTCTTCAAAAAAAAAGAGGTAGAAGTTGTTAGGACAGTATTGAATATGCTTAACCATTAACCCCCTAGCTTCCCAGTGGGATTTTATCCAACTTTTAAGCACATCATGCGGCGGTCTGGGGCCGTGACAAAGCCCTATCACAACCCTACCCAACAGATGCTCATGCCAACTGTCCAAGGAGGTTCTGTCTATAATGAATGAACCCTCTTCTTCATCTTCACTAGGTATGACGTCCACAAGCAGACTATGAGGATTTTCCGAGCATTCAGCTCTCTCAATCCCCTTATCTTTAATCATACCGTCTCGAGCAGAAATAACAGGAGTAGAAAAGCTATTACCTTTATTCTTCATGGTGTCCGCATAAGATTTCTGGGGAGAGTGCGCAACTGAACCTGAACGAGTCTCCAAGTTGCCAGCAGGGGCATCAGCCATTGACAAGTCCTTACCCCCAGAGTTACAGATACTTACCTGCTTCTTCTCCACAGCTTTAGACAGAGCGTTGCACTCGATCATTGGAGTATCAACTACAGAAAGGCCATTGCGCAGAGCTTCGAACAGCGCCATGAGGAGGAGGATGAGCAGGAGACAAAGCCAGACAGAGAGAGAAGCACCCCGAAGGGGCAGAGCGCGCGGGCGAGCGCCCTCCCAACTGAGGGGAGGGACTCGCGGGGAGAGAGGAAAAACCCTCTACCCTAGCGCCATTAACTCTCCACTACGCCATTAACTCTCCACTCCGATTGTGTTCAAGTTTTGATGCGATTATCAAGTTGTAGAAAGAACGTTACAAAGTTTCCTCATGGTTTCATGCTCCAACAACATCTATTGTGTATTATCTAAATAGACAAACTCTTTCATGCTTTTCCTTGCGAAGCTTCAAATTTGTGTACCACTAAAGCAAACAAAAGGAAGCGTTGTCCACCTGCCAAAACCCATACTAAAGGAGCTTGGACGTTATTTCTTCACTCTTAGAGATAAAGATCATGTATATTTTGGGAAGGAGCAGTTATCAGAATAAGATCTCTAGGTTTTCCACCTAACGTTGTGGAACAATTAGATCTTTCTACGACAAGTTGAATTCAAGATATCATGCAACACTCTAACTTTACAAAAAAAGGTACCACCAACAACTAAACTCTTTATCATTCAAAATGTTTACAAAAAAGACCACCATAGAGAGGGAGGAATGCAAGATCAAGACACAATGGAGGTAAACAAGGCAAGGCGGCATCACAAAGCTCATCACCTTATTTTGTTCTTGGATTAGCAAATCATATCACAATGAATTTCGTCAAGTATCTATGGAACCAAAGATGAACATGATATAGCAGAGGTGGATATGGAGCTCTTGGAGGAAGATTGAACCACAACTATGGATACAACAAAAATAACAACTACAATAACACATATCAAGGACGATACAAATGAACAAAGAACTTCGACAACTACACATATGATTGATCACAAAAGTACTCGGTTCTACTCGTGAACCTAAGCATGAAAGTGTGGAGAATGAGTTCTCCTATGCACAATGAAAATGTGTAGTGAACCCTTGTATGTCCAGCACTTGGACAAACATCTTCACCTTAAATAGCTTGCTTCTCTCAATAAAAAACTTAAATGGACTTGTCGCTTTAGACAATCAAATTAGACAAAGAGAGCTTTCTAACAAGCTATAAATAACTTAATTTGGACAAGTTTTGATTAGGGAACGCAACTAACAAAGATGAACTACCTATCCATACAAGTATGTTGAAGAACTAAACTTCACTCTCGGATTGATAACTTCTTGAATATATATCCTTTGAGGAAGATATTTGGTATAGAGAAAGTAAACACAACTATCTTTCCAAGAAGATAAAAATCGAGTAATTTGGATGCATTTTGGTTAGGAAACTCAACTGACCAACATAGAACACTTGCACACATAAGTATACTGAAAAACTGGGCTTCACTCTCTGACAGATATCTCACAAAATATAATCCTTTGAATGAGATATTTTGGACAGCAAATGTACATGCATAGAGCTTTCCAACAAGCCAAAAATCAAGCAATTTAGATATGTTTTGGTTGGGAAACATAACCGACCAAAATAGACTACCTGTTTACATAGGTATGCTAAAAAATTGGACTTCACTCTGTTATTGCTATCTCACAAAATATATAAGCTTTAAAGAAGATAATTGAGATGCAAAACGTATGCAAGATAAGCTTTGAAATGAGTGTTTAAACACAAGAAATGGTTACATATACACTGAGATATGAGCTTTAGAATAGAGCTATGTACAAAATGATGTGCAGCTGGAAGGAGTCTATGGGAAGACAAAATGACCAAATCCGGCTATTGGGAGCTCTTGCCTCTTTCTCTCCTTGTTTAGAACATGCTCCCACTCCACTTTTATAACCAATGAGCATGTGAAGAAGTTTGTGCCTCCTTCTTAACTCACGACTTTGCCCACTACATGCTACTGACTACAAGGCAGATATTGTATCTTTTACGCATCATGAATTTTGACTAGATTTTTTCCTTTTCTCTTGTTTTCCTTTATCTTTATATTTGGTAAATTTATCCAAGCATAGATCATGTGGAAATGAGATTGTACATTTATCTTCAACACTCCCCCTCAAGCTCATTTGGGAGTTATCTTCAACCATGTCCTACAAATTTATCACATCCTTGAGACCTTTGAGTTTAGAAGCATCCAAGAACTTTGTAAAAATATCTGCAACCTGCTCTTTGGTTCTGATGAACTTTATCTCCACATCTTTTCTCAATACCTTCTCCCTTACATAAGGGTAGTGGATCTCTATGTGCTTGCTCCTTGCATGAAACATAGGATTGCTTGCCAAGTAAATACTTGACATGTTATCACCGTATATAGGGATGGCTCCAACTTGCACTTCAAGATCAGCCAAAATCTTTTTAATCCACATTGCTTTACATGTGGCAAATGCTAATCCTCTATATTCAGCCTCCATGGATGAAAGTGCAATTGTAGGTTGTTTCTTTGAGCTCCATGTGATAGGTTTTCTTCCTATCATGAGCACATAACCTGAGGTTGATCTCCTATCTTCCTTTGAACCTACCCAATCAGCATCACTAAAGGCTTTGACCTACAATTCTTCATCAAACTTGTAAAACAAAGCATGATTAAATGGATGCTTTATGTATCTCAACACTCTCTTGACTTAATTTAAATGTTCACTTGTCGGGGCTTGCATAAACTGAGAAAGTACACCAACAACATAAGATAAATCAGGTCTTGTAATGTTTGCATAGATTAATGATCCTACAATGCTTCTGTATGTCGTTAC
This sequence comes from Ceratopteris richardii, assembly GCA_020310875.1. NCBI lineage: Eukaryota > Viridiplantae > Streptophyta > Polypodiopsida > Polypodiales > Pteridaceae > Ceratopteris > Ceratopteris richardii. Next base: position 10,864,475 of record CM035424.1, read on the forward strand.
ATGTTCCAATAGTTCTCCATCATTTGAGAAAATCTTTGTATTTGTGTCCATGGGTTGAGTGAGTGGTTTGCATTCACTCATTCCAAATCTGAAAAGAACATCCAACAAGTACTTCCTTTGCATCAAGTAGATGCCACTTTTTCCATAAACAACTTCAATTCCTTAAAAATATTTCAGCTCTCCAAGATCTGAAATTTTAAACTCATTACCAAGCTTCCTTTTGATATCTTTAATCCCTGTAACATCATTCCCTGTTATGATGAGGTCATCGACATATATGCAAAGGAAGCTCTCCAAGATCTGAAATTTTAAACTCATTACCAAGCTTCCTTTTGATATCTATTTTCTTCCTTCTTCATGTACAATGAAGGATCTGCACTACTTGGGTTGTATCCACACTTATTTAGATATTCTACCAAACTCTAATTCCATGCTCTTGGTGCTTGTTTCAAGCCATAAAGTGCGTTTTTCAACCTGCAAACAAAGTCTAGATGGTTTTCATCTTCAAATCCAACCAGTTGACTCATGTATACCTCTTCTTGTAGTTTCTTGTAGTTCTCCATTAAGAAAATCATTTTTGATGTCGAGTCCATCTCCTTGAAGCACCAATTGCTATTAATGTTATGATAGTTCCCATCTTTGCAATAGGGCTGAAAACTTCATCATAATCTATGCCTTGTGTTTGTTTAAATCCTTTGGCAACTAACCTAACTTTATATCTAGCTAGTGAACCATCAACATTCCTCTTTACTTTAAACACCCATTTGTTTGGAACAATCTTCATACTGTAAGCCGCCGGATTGGCAATTGTAAACCTTTTCCTTTTCATATTCCGCATGAACCAAAAGGTCGTTGCGATGAGTTGTAAATTTTTATAAAGCAATGAAAAGACACTTTCGGAAGACAACCAGAGGATCGCGAGACTGTCTGCCTAGGCGAGACGTTCTGTGGAGTTTCCATAGTGTGTGTTTGAGAATTCTGCGTACTGCTGTGTATTTCTGTTTTGTTTGATTATCTGCACCTGTAGAGTAAAGATTGGGTTACGGTAATGTTTACATTAAGTGAAGTATTGAATCATTGATTTGTAAGTTGTTTACTGTAAGTCTGTGTTACGGTAATGTTTATCCCTACGTTGTGTACTGAGATGTATTGATTGTAATACGAATAGTAATTTTGTAAAGGAATGAGCCCGAGTTTTCTGTTAGAAAGTTGGATTAGCAGAATTGTTTTGAACGAAAGGTCATATGAGTGAGTTGATTTGGGAAAATCAAGTATAGGGCCTCTGATTATTCAGACCCCTTCCACTCCCAAGAACCCGAAAAGAGCTTAAACGCATTCTGACGGCAAAAGCGTGTTTAACACTGGCGCCGTCTGTGGGAAAGTGGCAACAGATTGTTGCAAAGTGATTATCGGAAGGTGGCAACAGATTGTTGCACAGTGATTGTGGGAAGATAACCATAGATTGTGAATTGACAGTAAGGTAGAGTAGTCTGCAAGTGTAGCAAAGGTGCTATATGCCGGTTACTCGGTCCAGTGAGTCGTATCCGAAGTACAGGAGAGACCGACAGCCTTGGGAGATATCAAATTTATTAGGAACATCCTCAGGAGGCAGAAGCACAGAGCGGTTAAGCCCAGTAGTAGAAGAAACGAAGCGCGTTAGTAGCGATTCCGGTAGCATTTCGGTAGATTTCGGTGAAATTTCGGCACAGTCTGCAGACGATACAGTAACTTCGGAATCTACAGGAACACATTGTGCAGTTGATCCGACACCGTCTGGCCAAGATTGAAATCTCTCTGAGGATAGGGGTGTGTTATCCAGAGAGGTCATTGAAGGTGAAAGAATACCCTGGATTGGGGAAAGTTCCACTAATTTCAGTGGTAGTTCGGTTCCAGTTGCAGAAAATTTACAAGTTTCCGGTGACAGTATTATACTTCCCGGTGAATCTTCATTCCGGACACCACTGTTCGGGGTAAGCTTGCCTACGTTTGATACCATAGAAGAGGGTAGGCTATTCGAATTAGAAATTCAAAAGAAGTTAAGCGCTATTTTCGAACCGGAAGGTGAGCAGTCTGACGATACAGATTCTGAAGAACAAGAAACACCACCTCAAAATTCAGGAAATAGTAACAGTACCACCACTAGCACCATGAGTGGGCAACAACAACAGCAACAACAACAACAGCAACAACAACAACAGCAACAACAACAGCCACTTCCACCTCGTCCGGTTCCAACAGGAGTCACCTACACAAAATTCGGTGGATTTCCAGGTGATGATCCTGATGCTCATGTACGTACCTTTGAAATTAGTTATGCAGTACTAAACCATCCGCCTGATCCGGCATACAAGGCCATAGTATTCCAGTCAACACTAGTTAATGAAGCCGCTAGGTGGCTTACAGAGTATGATATCAACCATTTCGGCACCTATGAAGCGATAAGGGATGCGTTTCTGCAGAGATTCCAGCTGAAGAAGAACCCTGCTAAAATTTTCGATTACCTGCAGAACAATAGACAGAAGCTGAATCAGACTGTGCAGGAATATGCCACCCTGTTTAGAATTCATTTGAGACAACTACCGCCAGCACATACCAATTTGCCGGATGATGTCATCACTCAGTGGTTTATTAATGGGTTGACTCTACAGCTTAGACAGATTATGATCATCCATTGTGTGGGAGCTATGATACTAGACGCAGTTATTGCAATGACCTTGTAGCTCGAACATAAAGTTGGAGGCTTTACCAAAGACCTGGAGTGGTTGAAAGCTAGTAAAATTGTTGCAGAAGATCCGACTAGACAGATGTACTACACCAAGTGCAAGAATCCAGGGCATACCAGTGCCACATGTGCCCTTAATCAGATGTATTGCGCTATCTATAATACAACCAGACATTCCACCGAAAACTGTGCATATAACGCCAAAGTGCAAGGACCAGCAACCGTAAATGCTATCATACAAGAACCAGGGCAACCGGCCACTCATTATGTACCACCTAAGATGAGAAATAATCAGCAGCAAGGATACAGAAATTATCGAGGATAGTGGAATACAAATTACAATACTAATCGCTGGCAGACAGGAACATCACAGGAAGGTAATTCTTTGCCATCCCCTCGCTGTCATTTTTGCTGTGAATTAGGCCACATACGCAGATTCTGTAAAGATGCAGTAGAATATGATCAGAGGAAGAAAGAGCGTCAGAACCCAATGACCAATATGGTTTATATTTCACTAGTCGAAACTCAGGTCGCAGTGATTCAAACAAGATTTGGTAAGCAGTTACACCCAGCAGCAGAAGTGTTTGAACCTGGCATCCATGAACAACAGAGAATGTATGACAAAGCTAGTCAATGGACCACCAAAGAGCCTACAGTGTTCCCAGATCCAATTCCGGTGATACAAGTTCCGTTGCCAAAGGAAGGATCGCAGGAACAAGATTCTACCCCAGTAACAGGCGCATCATCTTCAAAATCGGTGAAAAGTACAATTCAAGCAGATTAACAGCTCAATCCTGGGTCTTCCTGCATTCCAGCGACAGCAACGGTACAATCGGAAACTGATTCTACGGTGGATCATTCGGTCCCCTTGATTACGGTATGGTACAAAAATCACAAAATTACTCAAGTACTAATTGATGGTGGGTCTGGTGTAAACATAGCCACTGCAGCGCTTTGTAAAAAGTTGGGATGGACGCAAATCGAGCCTATTCAATTTTTCGTTAGAATGGCAGATCAATCCCGAGTTCATCCGTTAGGACTCATACTGAATGTCCCGATAACTTTGCAGGGTACAACGTTTAAGATGACCTTTATCGTCTTAGAATTGCCGGAGTCCAGTCTCGATTATAATCTTCTTTTCGTCCGACCCTAGTTGAAATAGGCTAAGGTTATACAGGATTGGTCAGCGCAGGAACTTACTTTTAAGGACAACCACCGTAAATATGTTGTCAAACTAGATGCTATTCAGCCCTGTGAATTACATGCCAGACCATATGTAGCAGAGCCGGTCCACATGTTGGATGGCTTATTTGATGATGAAGAAGAATTATTTTTGAAGAACAATGAAGATCTGATTTCCTTAGGTACTGTAGATCTACAATCTATTGTAGACAACTGGAGTCCGACAGCCTGTACGGTGGTGCCTGTGACTGAAGAAGTGGAAACAAAATATACTGTTGTTATGGATGAAGCCGCTCTACAACATCTTTTACAGTCAATTGATGACCCAGGCAAACCTCATCAATTCTATGTTCCCGAAGATCAGTTAATTACCTATAATTTGGGAGATGAAGTAAACCTGCGACCTGTCAAGATAAAGGAAGGATTGTCTGAGGCGTTTCAAGCAGATTTGATCCAACTTATTCATGAATTCTCTGATGTTTTTGAATGGGATTATTGTGATATGAAAGGTCTGGACCCTCGCATCTATCAACATAGGGTAGTGCTCAAACCAGAAGCAAAGCCGATTAAACAACCCAGCTACCGTATAAATCCTAACTATGCAGCACAGGTCAAATGAAAACTTGATCGCCTATTAAAGGTAGGATTCATTGTACCCATTAAGCACGCTGAATGGATCTCCCCGATCGTGATTGTACCGAAGAAAAACAAGCAGCTCCGAATATGTGTCAATTACCGAAAATTGAATGCAGCCACCATGCCTGATCCATTTCCTCTGCCATTTCTTGACACCATGCTAGACAGAGTGGCTGGACATGAGATATACTCATTTCTCGACGGTTATAGTGGTTATAACCAGGTCCGAATGGCTAAGCAAGATATACCATTTATTACGAATTGGGGTGTTTTTGCTTGTACAGTCATGTGGTTTGGATTAAGAAATGCTCCTAGCACCTTTCAGCAATGTATGCAGGAAATCTTCTCACCCTATCTTACTTCTTTTATGCAAGTATATCTAGACGATTTCTCTTTATTCGGTAAGATGGTAGCACACTTGTATCATTTATGGTGTTGCTTTGAGAAATATCGAGAATACCGACTCTGCTTGAACCCAACCAAATCCGTTTTTGCGATTTCTTGTGGTAAGCTCATTGGTCATATTGTATCTGCACAGGGCATACAAGTTGATCCAGACAAAATTGCAGCCGTGTTAGAAGCACCTGTACCTACTACACCGAAAGAAGTCATGCGATTCATGGGTCAAGTCAGGTGGCATGGTCGACATTTACGGTGGCTTGCCCATTTGGCAATACCCCTAAATCGGCTAATCACTAGTACTTCTCGACAGTTTGATTGGACACCGGAATGTCAAACTGCATTTGATCGTCTAAAAGGATTATTAACGCAGGTTCCAATTCTACAACCTCCTGATTGGGAACGCCCCTTTCATGTTTTTGTAGACGCATCAGATATAGCCATTGGGAGTGTTTTAATGCAACAAACTGATAAGTGGTTTAGGCCTGTCTATTATGCAAGTCGAAGGCTTGCTCCTACTGAAAAGAATTATTCAGTAACTGAAAGAGAATATCTTGGTTTGGTGTATTCTGTAAAGAAATTCCGGCATTATTTGCTAGGCCAAAAATTCATCTTTCATGTAGATCATGCTGCGCTGGTGTATCTGGTTAGGCAGCAGCATTTAGGTGGTCGTTTGGCGCGTTGGGTTTTATTGTTACAAGAGTTTGATTACGAAGTGATTCATCGACCAGGCACTGCACATGCATTAGCAGATTTTCTCTCTCGGTTGGATTCCGATGAAGCTCCGGTCGGTGTTGATGACACCACACCTGCAATTTATGTTACTAAAACGACTAGTGATGAATCTACACAACCTCCTGTGACACTTACCTACTATGATCAGTTATTAACCTTTCTTACTGATGGATGTCTTCCTTCTCAAACTTCTCCTGCAATGCGTCGGAAAATTGCAGTTTACAGTCGCAGATTCCGGTTGATTGCCGGCCAGTTGTACTATATGGATCACATTGGGGTTTTACTTCGTTGTATTCCTCTACATGAAGTAAACTCAGTAATCGCTCTGGCACATTCAATACCCTCTGGTGGACATTTTGCAACAGATTTAACGCATCAAAAAATTCTGCAAAGTGGGCTTTGGTGGCCTACTATGTACAAAGATGTGACTCAATTTGTGCAGCAATGTGACAATTGTCAGCGATCTGTACAGCCTTTACAACGCCATTTTTTTCCTCTACAGCCCGTCTTACCTTTGGAACCTTTTCAGAAATGGGGTCTTGACTTTATTGGACCAATCACACCTCCAGCAATCCTTAGCAATAACCGATACATTCTGACATGTATAGATTATGCTACCAGATGGGCAGAAGCTTGGGCTTTACGGTCCGCCACAACTGTTTCGGTGGCAAAATGTCTAATGAAAGACGTATTCCCACGTTATGGATTACCTTTGGAACTTTTCACAGATCAAGGGACCCACTTTGTCAACAATTTAATGTGAGTTCTCACTTACACTTTTCAGATTCTGCATAAATTCAGTTCACCGTATTATCCTCGTGCTAATGGCCTAGCTGAAAGTACTAACAAGACCTTGCTGAGTATGAAAATTGACTCTGGAATCACCAGAAAGATGGGATCAGTTACTACCTGCAGTATTATGGGCATACCAGACTACTTACAAAGTTGCCACCAGACTAACTCCTTTCAAGCTGGCTTATGGCCTAGAAGCAATTGCACCAATGGAAGTTGTAGTACCTAGTTTACGCGTAGCTATCACTCAGAAGTTGATACCCGAAGATTCTTTGCCATTTCGGTTGGACACACTCAGAGAATTAGATGAACATCGTTGGGAAAGTTTTCTGACTCTTCAAGAAGTGCAGTTGCGGCAAGCTCGTACACATGATCCGTATCTTAAAACTCTAGTTTTTACGGTGGGACAACTTGTGTTATTTTATAATGCAAAATCAAATCGTTCTGCTAGAAAATTCAGATTACGATGGTTTGGTCCTTATCGGATTACTGAACAAGTGGGCCCAGCTACTTTTCGGTTGACTACTTTGACCGGAATTCCTCTTCCTAACATGATCAATGGTTCAAAGTTGCGACCATATCATCAACCACCTGATTCTCACTGACGTGTTCTTCGTTTTTTTTTGCGTGTTATTTACTTTCTTTTTTGTTTTTGCATGATTAATAAAATAAGTCTATAAATATCCTCGTTTTGATACCTAATTATGATCAACAGCCGCCCTGCATTATTATTCTGCTCATGCATGCACACCGTAGTTATGAAGGTTATCATCTCAATATCGCACGATGATTAACAATTTCGATCGCCTCACATTGCCAAGTATCTACTTAATCTCTTTTGTTTCGCTGTTAATCGCTATTGTGTCTGTGTGCTTTGTGTTTCCTGTATTCACTGTGTCTTTGTGCTACGTTGCGTGCGCATCATGGAAGCGTTAGCCAACTTCGCTGCGTCCGTGACGGACTCCCTGCGGATGTGAGTGAGTTCTTGCGCGTCCGCGGGTTGTCCAATTTCGCTGAATTGCCTTGGCATTCAGTGGAATGTCACCCGTTTTACACCCACATCATTGTCGCCATCGCTACCACACCTGCTACGGAGCAGAGTTGGCCAATTACCTCTTTACCATCTCGTACTGTAATCACTCTACAGTCATTTGCTGATGCTTTTCGACTCTCTCTGGAAGGACGAGAGAATGGGCCTAACCTTTCGGTCGCTGCCATGATTCAATTATTTCCCAGATATTCTTCAAATGAGTATGCCATACTCTGTCGACCTGAGCCTGAAAGAACAGCTTTACAGTTTTTAGTAGCCATCTTAAACCTACAGAAACGAACTTATGGGATTTCTCGCCCATTCTACTCGGTGATTGATATGGCTGCTAGAGAGCCTATCAATTTTGCTTCCTATTTTTTCCGGCGCATTCACTGTGAATGCGTTTCGATTATTAAACAGGTTAACAAAGGAGATTTGCCGCGATCACGTCTTCCGCACATACTCAGTTTTCTGTTTTCGACCATCCAAGCAGTGCAACCACCTCCACGAGGTCCAATTTTATATCATGAGGAATCTGCTCAGATACTGGAAGACGACGAAGAAGATGACGAAGAAATCTTCCAGCTCCTCCGTCGAAAACGCATCAGGTCTAGTTCGTCTGACAATCAAGTGCAAGGGTCTGCTGCAAGTGATAAAGTAGATAAAAATGAAGAGGAGATTTTTCACGATACAGCCACCTCCATTCACCATGATTCGTCCGCCCTGTCATCTCCAAACAACCAACAAGAGCAAAGTGTGACCAATTCTGACGACAAATCTTCTAAGGAAGAATCGCAGCAGCAGTCCAAACAAGAGGTTCAAGAAGATACACAGGTTATGGTTGCAGAGATTTTGGCAGAATTGATTACGGCAGTGGATAATGCAGTTGCCAAATCTAAAGTGTATACGCAGCAACTCACTGAACCAGTATTGGTGGCTAACATTTTGCAACCCCCTCCTCCACCCCTACCTCCACTTAAACCTATTATCCCTATTCCACCAATTGTACCTGATGCACCCGATTCCTCATCCTCTTCACCTAACTACTCTCCACCCAATTCTCATCAACTCCTGACAACTTCTTCATCTCAACCACGTCCTCCTCTTCCGGTTCCTTCGATTCCTATGATTCCTGAGCTCGCATCCATGGGTCAGATGTTGATTCATCTATCGCAGCAACTACCAGCACAGATGAAGGAGATTACTGATAATCTCAGAGACGAAGCAGACATTAGTCCACTCCAGGAAGAAATAGATATAGTAAAGGCAGAAAATCATGTTCTGCACAAACAGATATTACAGCTTCAAGCTACAATTACCGAACAGGAATCATTGATTAATCAGAAAGATGAGGCGTTAGCTGAGATTCAAGCAAAAGATGATTTGTTATGTGCTGCTGATGCAGAGATCCTACAATTGAAACAGTTAGTCAAAGATAAAGAGGATGTCCGCAGAGTATGTTGTTAGATTTTTCGGTCATCATCTTCCTAATCAGAGGCCATAATTTCATCGTCAACAGTACTATCATTTAAATCGTTGTGTTGCAAGCATTTCCCGAAGTCGGTCGTCATCTTCGCGAAGCACTTCTCATTACGTTCTGAGCAGACGCTGCATCACAACTTTTTAAGTTTTTTTTTCGGGAGGCTCCATGGGAATCCACTTCTACATGAGTGAGTCCTTTCAGCCTCGGTTCACGCGCATAGAGCGCGAACAGTTCTACGCTCCTCCGAACAGAGCGCTTTGCCTTTGTTTATTTCCACCCTCAGCCTCATGCCAGATCGCTTCTACAGAGAGCCGAGAGAGTAACTATTTGTTTGGGATTCTGTTGCCTACGTGGCCTTAGCCGTCGAGCAGGAAGGTTTTACTTTTCTTTCTCTCTTATATTGAGAGCTTGACGTGACTTCCCCATATCTCGCGTGAGCGCTGAGTAAGAGAGGAAGAACACCTCTTGCCATGAATGGGAAGCGGAGCACTTTATATATGATTGTTTCAAATATACAAGATATGTGGGGTTAACTCCTATGCGAGCGCTGCTTCTGCTGACAGAGAACCACGTTGAGCATTTCTTTTTGGATTTCATATCTTTAATTTTGTCAAAATAAGCCAATTGAGATTACAAACTTTCACTCTTTTGGTCATATCTTGGTCATCCAAGATCCAAAACAAGAAATTCTTTTTGCTATGGATAGCTCTTTCAGAGATCTTTCCATAGAGGGCTATAAGCCATAGTTCGGATTCATTCTCTGTCATCTTCAGAATTTTGAAGTTTGCCATACCTCTTCAACAACCATCTTTCAAGCATTGTTTTGAATTACAACCTATCAAGAGAGATTTTGAACGCTAGCATGATGAAGGGTGGACCATCTTCAGCACCTACACACATCTGCAAATTAATTATTTGAACCTCCAGATAAGTTTCTTGTCAATTTATATGCATGGTTGTTCTCTTTTTGCATCATATTGCATATAGAACATGCAAGGTTTGCATCATACCTAGAGTATATGCATAGTTTAGACATGGTTTCTCTTGTATGGTGCATGGATTTTTATTGCAGGGATAGGTACACATATTTTCTTGCAGGTTTGCGAGGAGAAAATATATACATTTGTCAGGGTGTGTAATCCCCTTTTGGTCTTTGTGCATAGATTGTGCCTATTGGCTCTATATCATGGAAATTGTTTGTCGGAGTTTTTCCAGTTTTCAAAATCACGCCGTTATGCTGCCGAAATTTTTTACAAAGTTCATATGCACATGCATTCAAATATAAATTCATGATTAGAAAATCGATTATTATTTTATCATATTGAGATAGTCATTTTTGTCATCACTTTTGGATTGCATCTGCTAATCATTCACATTCATATTAAATTCCAGTTTTCTAGTTCCATGCATGTGTTTTTACATGGAACATGCTTATGATTGTTCAGTGATGCGACATGTGATTTGGCCATCCATGTCTATTTTATTCTTATCAACTGAGGTCAGTTGCTCGACAACTGGGGGGCATGTTATACTTTATGGAAGATTTGGAATGAAGGTTTAATGCCTTGAGGATTTTAATGTGTTTTGTGTTTTGATTTAGCAGGTGGAGATCCATGAGGGTATGAACAAGTTCAAGTGTGAACGAGTGTGACGCAAGAGGATTTATTCACATACTTTTTGGAGTTATTTTTAAAAGATAGTTATTTTTAGCTATTTTTATAAATAAATCAAAAGCACACTATTTTTAGTGTGACCCTCATGTATCTTCCATCAAGGACATAGTATGAATTACCTATAAATACGCATGCTCTCATAGAGTGTCCATGAGAGCATGTGGGGGGAGATTGCACCCAATCTTGTGTCGTCTCTTTTCTCTCTCTTGTCTCTTGTTTATTTGCTGCGTGCGTATGTGCTCTGCGGGATACGATCGTCAACAGATGTTATACTTTATGGAATATTTAGAATGAAGGTTTAATGCCTTGAAGAATTTAATGTGTTTTGCGTTTTGATTTAGCAGGTGGAGATCCATGAGGGTATGAACAAGTTCAAGTGTGAACGAGTGTGAATACAAGAGTATTTATTCACATACTTTTTGGAGTTATTTTTAGAAGATAGTTATTTTTAGCTTTTTTTGTAAATAAATCAAAAGCACACTATTTTTAGTGTGACCCTCATGTATCTTCCATCAAGGACATAATATGAATTACCTATAAATACGCATGCTCTCATAGAGTGTCCATGAGAGCATGTGGGGGGAGATTTCACCCAATCTTGTGTCGTCTCTTTTCTCTCTCTTGTCTCTTGTTTATTTGCTACGTGCGTATGTGCTCTGCGGGATACGATCGTCAACAGTGGTATCAGAGCCAAACATTGGTCGCTTCCGTGCATGCAAGATATAGGAATCGAACTCGCGCTGCCATTCTGGGAGCCGATTGCTTTATCCATGATGCCATGTTCATAAGCAATCGTATCCCGCAGAGCACATACGCAAAAAATAGACGAGACAAGGGAGAGAAAAAAAGAGACGACGCAAGATTGGGTGCAATCTCCCCCCACATGCTCTCTTGGATACTCTATGAGAGCATGCGTATTTATAGGCAATTCATATTATTTCCTTGATGGAGATACATGAGGACCACACTAAAAATAGTGTGCTTTTGCTTTATTTACGAAAATCGCTAAAAATAGCTAAAAATAACTATCTTCTAAAAATAACTTATTCTCTAAAAATATCTCCAAAAAGTATGTGAATAAATCCTCTTGCGTTCACACTCGTTCACACTTGAACTTGTTCATACCCTCATGGATCTCCATCAACTAAATCAAAACACAAAACACATTAAAATCCTCAAGGCATTAAACCTTCATTCCAAATATTCCATAAAGTATAACAAATTTGTTAGAAGAGACTAGAGCACAATTGGATGAACCAATACAGAAAGGACAAGAAATGACGGTTTTACTAAAGCAAACTAATACGGAGCTAGAGTTTGCAACTGCAAACCTATTTGAATCAAATGCTGCTCTTAAAAGCCAGATGATGTTGGTTGCTCAACTACAGAAGGAGATACCAGGGATAAGAAGAGAAAGAGATGCTTATTACCGGACCATACAATTTCAGAATCAAGAGTTGGAAAGAAGAGAGAACCAACTGGGTGCTCAAGCAGAAAGACTATCTAGAGTTGATAAACACACTGCACACATGAAAGTGAACCAGGATGCAGCTTTATCAAATGATTTTTACTTACAGGAAGCCTTTCTGCAAACACAGGCAGAAATTTTGATGAGCCAGGTAATTGCAACCAGTTCAGTAAGAACTGATGCTCAGCTAGTAGAACCTGAAATCCTTAAACAGATGTTAGATTCATTAAAAAAGAAAATTGCCAGAACTTTTAAGTTAGCTAGAACAATGTATCTACAGGGTATAATAGATGAACCATAAAATTTTGTATACCTGCGGGTTCAAGTCCACCGTGCATGCCAATGTAAGCCGTCGGATTGGCAATTGTAAACCTTTTCCTTTTCATATTCCGCACGAATCGAAAGGTCGTTGCGATGAGTTGTAACTTTTTATAAAGCAATGAAAAGACACTTTCAGAAGACAACCAGAGGATCGCCAGACTGTCTGCCTGGGCGAGATGTTCTGTGGAGTTTCCGTAGTGTGTGTTTGAGAATTCTGCGTACTGCTGTGTATTTCTGTTTTGTTTGATTATCTGCACCTGTACGGTAAAGATTGGGTTACGGTAATGTTTACATTAAGTGAAGTATTGAATCGTTGATTTGTAAGTTGTTTACTGTAAGTCTGTGTTACGGTAATGTTTATCCTTGCGTTGTGTACTGAGATGTATTGATTGTAATACGAATAGTAATTCTGTAAAGGAATGAGCCCGAGTTTTCTGTTAGAAAGTCGGATTAGCATAATTGTTTTGAATGAAAGGTCATGTGAGTGAGTTGATTTGGGAAAATCAAGTATAGGGCCTCTGATTATTCAAACCCCTTCTACTCCCAAGAACCTGAAAAGAGCTTAAACGCGTTCTAACGGCAAAAGCGAGTTTAACAATACCTTCTTTCTTTGGCACTAGCTCCCATGTGTAATTATCTTTGAAAGCTTTGATCTCTTTTTCATAGCTTGCTTCCATTCCTTTTGTGTGCAAGCTTCTTCATATGTCTCATGCTCTTTGTCTTTGATAACCTGCATCATGTATGCAAAATGTGTCACCATGAAACTATTATAACTCAACCTTTGAGTTGGATACCTTGTCCTTGAAGATCTTCTTTCATTGCCTTTAGAAAGTTGCTTCTTTAACCTATTCAGCTTTACCATCGGACTGATCAGCTCTTCATATTCTTCTTCACTTGCATCTATCTCACTATTTGGAGTAGCACTTGCTTCTTCGACTATACTACGAGCCAAATTTGGAGACACAGAATGACTCCCCCTCCATGTTGAACATTCTTCATTTGATGTAGATGCCTCTGGACCTGAAACTGTTGCGCTTGATTGTTGAACTTCTCTTTGATTTGTTCTTGCATAATCATCACAATCTTCGTTAAGAATCTTTTCCTTTCCTTTATCTTCATACCATGGTCTTAGTTCATCAAAGACCACATCTTGTGAGACTCTTAATTCCTTTGTTCTAGGGTTGTAACACTTGTATCCTTTTTGCTCCATCGAGTAGTCGATGAAAATGCATTTTTCTGACCTTGGTTCCATCTTTGTTCTAACTTCTTGTGGAATGTGAAGAAAGCAAACACATCCAAACACTTTGAGGTGTGTAAGATCAGGTTTCTTATCGGAATATACCTCCTTTGGAGTCAAGTGATGTATTCTCGATGTTGTGCACCTATTCATCAAGTAAATCCTAGTTGTGGTAGCTTCAGCCCAATAGTACAATGGTACCTTCATCTCGTTGAGCATGCATCTTGCAATTTCAGCAATTTGCCTATTTTTCCTCTCAGCTACTCCATTTTGTTGTGGTGTATACCTACAAGTGAACTATCTTTTGATCCCATTCTCTTGTATAAAATCTGAAAATTCTTTGGAGAAGTATTCTCCTCCACCATCGGACCTTAAGGTTTTGATAGATCTTCCTGTTTCTTTTTCAACTTCAACTTTGAATCTTTTGAATATAGAAAACACCTCTGATTTTTTCTTCATACAAAACAACCATACCTTTCTTGAGTGATCATCAATGAAGGTGACAAAAAATCTATTACGAGCCATTGATGCCTCTTGGGTTTGTCCCCATACATCCGTATGTATCAAGTCCAAGACATTTGGGGCCACATAATTGCTTCTCTTGAATGGCTGCCTCGTTTGCTTTTCTAGTTGAAAAGCTTCACATAACTCATATAGTCCAATGCTATTAAATTTTGGAAGACCTCTTACCACTTCATGTTTGCTCATGTCCTTCAGCTTTGGAACGTTGATGTGTCCTATTCTTTTGTGCCATAAGTCCAACGCTGAAATCTTCTTGTTCCCAAATTGAATGTACATGATCTTTCCATGTGGATGTTGGATGTCCAAAGTGAACATCCTTCCTTCTCTTCTACGTTGAGCAATGACCTTGAAGCCTTCCTTTGGATTCTTTACGAAGCACCCATTCTCACTGACTATGACATGATAACCCTTCTCTACCATTTTTCCTACTGAAATCAAGTTCTTGAAATTGTAGGAACATGAAGAACATTAGATAGTACCTTTTCTATACTTGTACCTCCAAGCCTTATATTTCCAATATGTTCAATCATGTGTTGAGTATCATCACCTGTTTCAACACATCCTTTTCCACTTGGTACCTATAGATTAGTGAGCAAACTTCCTTGGCATGACATATGGTTACTACAACCTGAATCAATGTACCATTTTTTGTCATCTTCACAAGAGCTTCTACAATCATGTCTCATTGCAAGTAGTGTGTCCTTGCTTCCTTCACTTGAGGTGCTTGCATATTTGCTTTGGCTCCTTTGCTTGCCTCCATTTGGTCTTCCATTCTTCAGCCAACAATCACTAGCATAGTGTCCTAATTTACCACAATGATAGCATGTTATACCTTTAGTATATTCAGCTATGGATTGACTCGAACTTTTCTTGATTGTGTTCAACTCATTCTTGAGTTGAATTTTCCTAGCTTTGGTATTTGTTGAATACATCCTTTCAAGAGCTTCCCAAGCATCCTTAGCTTTCTCTAGATGTTGAATATGCCTTACCATAGAATTAGTAATGACTTGTGAAATGAGGAACATGACTCTCCTATTCCTCTCTTCCCATTCTTTTGCTTGCCTCCTTTGGACTTTGGTGCCATAGCTTGATTGATTTGAGGTTGAGCATCATCGCCGCTCATAATACCCCATAAGCCTTTGCCCATTAGGTAGATGATCATTCTAAACTTCCACACGGGATAGTTATCCTTATCCAATTTCTCTACTTGTTGACCCAAGTCAGCCATTGAAGACTATCAAAGACTTTTAGAGTTACCTCGAATAGTTATATTGTCCTTTGCTCTTATGTTTGTGACACTCCCCCTTGTTTTGTAGCTCCTCTTTTGCCTTTCTTTAACTCCAGCTCTGTTGATGAAGCTTCAGCACCAAGTTTTCTCTGATACCAACTGTGGAGAATGAGTTCTCCTATGCACAAAGAAAATGTGTAGTGAACCCTTGTATGTCCAACACTTGGACAAATAGTTGCACCTTAAATAGCTTGCTGCTCTCAATAAAATCATGAAATTGACTTGTGCCTTTAGCCAATCAAAGTAAGACAAAGAGAGCTTTCTAAGAAGCTATAAATAACTTAATTTGGACAAGTTTTGATCAAGGAACGCAACTAACAAAGATGAACTACCTATCCACACAAGTAAGTTGAAGAACTAAACTTCACTCTTGGACTGATAACTCCCTGAATATATATTCTTTGAGAAATATATTTCATACAAGAAAGTAAACACAAATAGATTTCCAACAAGCTAAAAATCAAGTAATTTGGATGAGTTTTGGTCAAGAAACTCAACTGAGCAAAATAGACCACCTGTGCACATAAGTATACTGAAAAATTGGGCTTCACTCTCTGATAGTGATCTCACAGAATATAATCCTTTGAATGAGATATTTTGGACAGAGAAATTAAATGCATAGAGCTTTCCAACAAGCCAAAAATCAAGCAATTTGGATACGTTTTGGTTGGGAAACATAACCGACCAAAATAGACTACATGTTTACACAGGTATACTAAAAAACTAGACTTCCCTCTTTCACTGCTATCTCACAGAATATATAAGCTTTGAATGAGATATTTGCGATGCAAAAAGTGCGCAAGATAAGCTTCCCAATGAGTGTTTAAATGCAAGAAATGCTTACATATGCACTGAGATATGAGCTTCACAACAGAGTTGTGTACAAAATGATGTGCGGTTGAAAGGAGTCTATGGGGAGACAAAATAACAAAATGACCAGATCTGACTATTGGGAACTCTTGCCTCTTTCTCTCCTTGTTTAGAACATGTTCCCACTCCAATTTTTATAACCAATGAGCATGTGAAGAATTTTGTGCCTCCTTAACTCACCACTTTGCCCACTACATGCTACTAACTACAAGGGAGATATTGTATCTTTTACTCATCATGAATTTTGACTAGACTTTTTCCTTTTATTTTTTCCTTTTCTCTTCTTTTCCTTTATATTTATATTTGGTAAATTTATCCAAGCATAGTTCATGTGAAAATGAGCTTGTACATTTATCTTCAATAGAAACAAGGTAAATCACATGAGCATTAGTTTTCCATATTGGTTCTCGATGCTCAAATCATGTAGCATAAAATATCACACTATTCTCAGATTTTGAAGGCCCTAAGAACAAGCATGAAGTGCAAAAATGGGATGATACAAGATTTTCTATGGATATAAGATTGGAAACTTCAAGATTCCAAATGGTAATATGGACCCGCTGGGAAACCTTTTATATGTATCTAGTATTAGAAAGAATTTGATAAGCGTACATTGTGGACAAAGGATTTTAGGTATGATTCACAAGGTGTCATGCATACGTTGAAGATCCATACCAAGGCTTTAAGAAGATGCCAAAGGATAAACGATAGGTAGATTATTCAGCTATGAAAAGGCACTACGAACATTGCACTCTTCAATTTTGGTACAAAACTATTGAGTGTGTGTAGAAGTGTGAGAGACACATGAGAAGCACACACAAGGAGCACAAACACAACAAGACATACAGAGAAGACGATGGATGGAATAGCTTTTTCTATTGACAATGAACTGAATTGAAGTAAGAGCTGAATAATATCCCTAAGTACAAAGTACCACCACATATGAGTGAATCATGTATGTGGTAACATGGGGAAAAAAACATGTAGCCAGCTCTAGCTCAAGCATAAGCACCACCTCCTTTACTTTTCAATCCATGGAGACGTGAGGACTGGTATGAAGACCGTGAGCAAGTGATGGCACAAGTGTGTGAGTGAAAGCACTCAAGCATGCACACACACACACACACACAAGGTAAGAACGAAGAGAGGAACAATGGAAAGCTTTCTATTGCAAAGGAACCCTCTTACAAAGGCTTCAATCTCTAACAAGCTAACTCTCTAACAAGCAAACCTCAAAAATGATCTCTCTAGCTCTTTTTATAGTTTTTGGACAAGTTTTGGCCCTCTCCAAACCTAGTGTCCAGCCTAGTTAAAAATTAGGTTCCAGGGCTGTCAGTTCATGGGTTGAAGAAAGTATGTGCCTTGTGCACGGCCTTCTAATGTGGCCCTATGCATGCATACTTCGGGAATACATTATAAGAAACATGGTGCAAAAAAATTGGTTCTTGAGCAAATTGCTCAAGGATACATTGATGAAGATGTTTCCTAATCTATCATTGTTATAGTATTGCCCAAGGAGGAGGTGCTTACCATGGTGAATGGTCAGTCAATGTTTATCTCATCATGTTGTACTCCTGTCACGGTGATTGACCATTGGTGTGGCTTTCATTGTTGATGGATGTCCTTGTTGACGATTCACTGATGAGATTCTTCGAGCGCTTGGTCTTGTCCCCTCTCTTCAAAGCAACATTTGCCAAATACATAAGCAGGAGTCTTCTCACCCAGTATACATACAAGGATTTGCAGGGTACCAAAACTACCCCTTGCAGATATCTCCTTGGATTCTCTCATACATATAGTAGTTAAGCATCACTCAAGTTGTGGACCTTCAAGCTCTTCCCTCCTACCATGGTAAGGGGGAACAGTAGTTTTGGATGCAATGTTCATGCCAATTTCTTGACATGTCCTAGATAAGCCAACAATAATATCATATGCTAGCCGATACATACTTCTATCAAAACTGATAAATGTCTAGTTATTAATGGTTCCATCTTCAACTAACCATGAATAGCATAAATGAAACCTTTATGTGCTTAACATTTAACTTATAAGATGAGTCCCATGTTAGAACAACAAGCTTTCACCATGTTTGGAAGAATAATTTTTCATAAATAAACCAAGTTCATTCTTGGAATGAACCATAGTCTTGTGGTGGTTCACTAGATTTTTATCTTTGTAAACATCCATGCTTATTTATAGATTCTATTCATTTTCCCTTGTTAAAGGACGAATGTAAAAGACCTAAAAGGCACGAGTCAATAGATTGGTGTTCAAAAAACATCTTCAAATCAAGTTTAAAGTTGAAATCCTCATCTCCTAGATTGTAGAAAAAAAAGGAATGAGTCACATATAAATCCCCCGTGAGGAATTCCGAATTCTTTTGGCTGCTAGGAGTCAGGGAGAATATAAAGAAGAAAAGAATGGGTGTATCTAAGCTCTCGTATCACTTGTAATATATGATAGATGAATATAGATTCAATTTACATTTTTATCTTGCTCACTTTCTTTCTTCTATGTGTCATCTTCTCCAACTTAGTAGGATTGGAGAGTTTGCTTTGCACATCTCAGAAGTCCAATCTTCATGATTAAGGACTCATTGGAATTTTATTAGCATCTATATGCATCCTTCAAACTCTTTTATTATTTGAACTCTTTCTCCGTGTGGTAGAGAAATTTCTTTGTCTTAGGGTCAATTTCTGCTATTCCTTAAAAATTCTTGGTGACCCCCTGTTGATGCTAAGCTCATAATCAGAGAATGCTTTGTCCATAATCCCTATTCTTGTGCACAATAGAGTCTTCACAAAAGTTGATAGCCAGTTTTGCATTAACTTTCTCTTGGTGATGATCCAAAGGAAACAAGGTGTTTTATTGCACTAAGTACAAGCCTATAAGGTGAATCATTGTCTCCAAGTGGTAATAGGCTGATCCTATACTAGTATGTTGAATTAAACTCATCAATCTACGCTCCAGCTGGCATCCATTCTTCTCATCTCTAGCATTTTCAGTGGTATTTGAGCAATCCTTTTCACGATGGGTGATGGATTCCCTTAAATAATCAAGAAGATTGATAGGAAAAACTATTCTATATGGAAAATGAGGATGGAAGCTTATCTACAAGGAAGAAAACTTTATCAATTAGTAAAGGGTGATGAATTCATGCCTACACCAAGATGCAAAGGAGGAGCTACACAAGAAGAGGCTAAGATTCTCACATTATGGTGTGAAGATATGCCCAAGTGAGGCCTTATATCGTAAACTCTATCTCTGATTTCTTGCTTCCACACATTAGAAGTTGTAGAACATCACAAGAAATCTAGGGTGCACTTGAGATATCCTTATCTACTAGCACCAAGGCAAGGAATAATCCTTTGTGGAATGAATTCAACCAAATGAAGAAGACACCTAAGAAAAAAATCACATATTTTGTTACCAAATTCAAGGATATTGTTGATTAGTTAGCATCAATTGGGGACCTGATTGAAGATGATGCCATTATGAGGCAAATTTTGAATAGAATAAGTAATGGCAGGCAATCACAATCATTCACAAGTGGCTAGACCTCATCATGGATGTGCAACCACGTGACTTCAACATATTTCTTAGAAAAAACTTCAATCAAGAGGCCAACATCAATATTAAAGAAGCTAAATATTTCCAAGGTAACTCTACAACTACTCTTTATACAAATAAGAAGGACAAGAAGAACAAAGGAAAAAAGAAGGATGATGATGATGAAGAGGTTTCCCAATCCAACTATGCAAGAAAAAGAAAATGGAAGGGAAACAAGAAAGGAGCAAAGAAAGACAAGTCTAAAGGACAAGAATTTTAACCTTGTGCCATATGTAACAAGTCCAATCACACTACTCAAAACTTTTGGTTCAATGGAAGAACACAAAAAGGATAAGGTAGAAGTGGATTTGGCAATATAGGAGGTAGAGGTGGACAAAACAACAACAACAATAGAAATAATACCAAAAGAGACTACAACAACTATTCAGAGGATTAGTCATATAAAGATTCATTTCTCCTAATAAATCTAAGCCATAAGGAAGGTAAAGAGGATGAGCATTTGTTCTACATAGATTGAAGTTGTTCAGACCATGTTGTAGGCAATGTTTCTCTCCTAATAGACCTGGAGAAACCTAAGCACAAGCATGAAGTACAAGTAGGGGATGACGCAATGTAGAAAGATCTTCTAGACTACACCGCTCCGTATCGACTTCTTTCGAACTCTATCTCTCTGCAACATAATGTATCATAATGAGCTACTCCGTTCTTCTTCGTAATCTTCACACTGATCCATACTTCAAAAATCTACAAAACACACCAGAAATTCCAATCTTTGGAAACTATTGAGATCTCTGTAAAATTCCTTTCCCATTACAAAGTATATTTACAAAGAATTGTGGTCATCCACATTGATTGCTAATAGGAGCTTATGTGGAAGATCCATTTCAAGGCTTTAAGAAGATAGCCAAAGGTGAGAATGTTGGGTTGTGTAAAAGTGCGAGAGACACACGAGAAGCACACACAAGGAGCACAAACGTAGCAAGACACACAAAGAAGACAATGGTTGGAATAGCTCTCTCTATTGATCGATGAACTGAACTGAAGTAAGAGCTGAATAATATCCCTAAGTACAAAGTACCACCACATATGAGAGTATCAAGTATGTGGTAACATGGGGAACAAACCTCTAGCCAGCACTAGAGTAAAAAGTGCCCATGTATAGGGAAAAGGTTCACATCAAAGCTACTCGAGGAACACATAAGTGTAACAAACCCCCCTGGAGCAAATGATGTGAACACATATAGGGAGTGACAGATCAGCCCCCACAAGGTAACAAGCCTAAAGCTTTGCGAAAAGCTTCAAACTTTTCCCGTGGAAGAGCTTTGGTGAATATGTCTGCCACATTATCTTTTGTACGCACATATACCAAATCAATATCTCTTGCATGAAGGCGCTCTCTCACATAGTGATAATGCACCTCAATATGTTTGGTCTGTGCATGAAACACTGGGTTTCGTGCAACAACCAAAGCACTCTGACTATCTGTGAGAATATGCGTAGCAGCATCAATCTCCATGCAAAGATCCATCAATAGGCGTCTCAGCCATATAAACTCCACTATAGCTCTGAAAACTGCCCTGTACTCAGCTTCACAACTTGATGTTGCCACTGTAGGTTTCTTCTTACTCAACCAAGATATGCATGAGTCTCCAAGGAAAAAGCAATTACCACTAGTGGACACGCGAGTATCATAACAACCAGCCCAATCACTATCTGTAAAAGCATGCAAGCATGGATGAACATCTCTGCCATAAAAGAGACCTAAGCTCAAAGTGCCTCGGAGATATCTAAACACACGTTTCACTGCTTGCCAATGCTTAGTGCCAGGGCTATGCATGAATCGACTCAACTGGGAAACTGCATACTGTATATCCGGCCTTGTGTTGCATGCATATATAAGACATCCCACAGCTTGCTGATAAAGAGAAGTGTCAAATGCATCACTGGAATTCTCAACTGAGAACCTCAATCCTGTCTCAACTGGTGTGGAAACTGGCTTACAATCCTCAAAGTCAAAACGCTGAAGTAGTTTTTCAACATACTTTGCTTGATGCATAACAATTCCCCCCTTAACGGATACAAACTGGATGCCAAGATAGTAGCTCAAAAGACCAAGATAAGTGACATCAAAAGTATGCTGCAAATCATCCATAAGAATGTCAAGTTTTGCATCACATGACCCAGTCAAGAGTATGTCATCGACATAAAGAACAAGCACTATAAGATCAGCCCCATTTTTGCGTACATAGAGTGTGCTTTCAATCGGACTACATGTGAAGCCAAGAGCAATCAAGTGCTTATGTATTTTGTCATACCATGCACGTGGAGCTTGCTTGAGACCATACAAAGCTTTATGCAAGCGACAAACCATATGCTCTTTCCCTTTCATAGCAAATCCAGGAGGTTGCTTCACATAGACCTCTTCTTGCAAATCTCCATTCAAGAAGGCTGTTTTTATGTCCAATTGATGGACTTTCCAACCTCGCTGGGCAGCCAATGCAACCACGGTATGAATGGTAGTCATGCGTGAAGTAGGTGGAAAAGTTTCCTCATAGTCAATGCCATATTGTTGTGCATATCCTTTGGCAACCAATCTAGCTTTGTAGCGATCAATGCTACCATCAAATTTTCTCTTAATCTTATAAACCCACTTTGTACCAATGGCATTCTTTCCTTTTGGCAATTCACATAACTCCCAAGTACCATTCCTATGTATGGAATCCATTTCTGATTGTATAGCACTCATCCATTGTGGATCGTCACATGCATCTTCAAAAGAAAGTGGCTCTTCATTACATGCTATAGAAATAAGAGAATAATCCACAAAATTACTTGATGCATGGTGAGAGCTTGATCTTGTTCTACCAAGTAAAGGTGCACTCAATTTGCTGTCCTGCAAAGTTTGTTTCAGCCACTTTGGCATAGAGTGTGCACTCTTGATAGACATGCGTTCATTATGTAAAACATCTTCAATATGTACATCATGTGTGGGCTGAATTTCATGCTCAGTTTCAGCCATATTTTGATGCAAATGTTCAGCCATATGTGGCTGGAAATTTCCAGCAGTTTGGACATTTTTTGACTGAAATTGTTGAGCCATGTTTGGCTGAAAATTCTCTACATTTTCAGCCCTATTTGGCTGGAATTTTTCAGCTCTTTGAACCTCAGTTGGCTGGTCTACATGGCCATAGTCAAGCGCACCATTTTGGAACAAAGGCATGAGTGTATCGAACACATCTTGTGAGCTAACTATTGGTAGTTTTTTGCATTCAAGTAGAGGGAAAACTGAATTTTCAGCAAATACCACATCTCGACTCACAATAATTGTGTTTGTCAATGGATGGTACAACCTATATCCCTTACTTTCAGCACTATAACCAACAAATATACATTTCTTTGCCTTGTCATCAAGTTTGTGACATTGTTGTGATGGCACAAGAGCATATGCCAAACAAACAAACACACGCATATGACTAACCATAGGCTTATGACCATTCCAAGCCTCATAAGGAGTGATGACTCTCAATGCTTTTGTAGGGCAGCGATTCAACACATAGTTTGCACACATGACCGCTTCCATCCAAAACTTATGAGGAAGATGCTTTCCTTTAACCATACATCGTGCCATTTCAAGTAAAGTTCTATTTTTACGCTCGGCAACACCATTTTGTTGAGGTGTATATGGCACCGTACATTGGTGTGAAATACCTCTTTCATGAAGAAAAGCATTAAACTCATGTGACATGTATTCACCACCATGATCCGTGCGTAGAGTCAAAAGCTTTTGTGAAGAAAACTTTTTAGCCATAGCTAAAAATGCTTTGGAGCAAGAAAATACCTCATTCTTTGCTTTCATAGGATACACCCATGTATGGCGAGTAGCATCATCAATGAAGGTAACAAATTATACATGCTTCCCAAAAGATGGAGTCTTGACTGGACCATATACATCACTATGAACAAGTTGCAATTTTCTTGTAGTGTGTGTATGACTATATTTTGGAAAAGAAGCACGATGCATTTTTCCAAGAATGCAACCTTCACATGCATGCTTTTCAATGGACTCAAGTGTAGGCAAGTGTTGGAAGGAGTGATTTTGAAGGAGCATTTTTGATGAAAAAATTAGTAAAAAGTCAAAAAAATTGTAAAATATTTATGCAATGATTGTAAAAATAAGGAAGAGTCTTCCTTATGTGGTTGAGGATCTTCTGTAATTTTTGTAGAATTTTTAGAAACTCTTAGATAGCATTTTTTAGAAAATTAGAGAAAAAGACCTAATTTCAAGTGTGAAAAGGGACACTTGAAAATGTATATAAGTCAATTTTCTCTATTTTGGAGAGGTTGGTTAGCCATTTGCTCAAGCTATCAATAGAGAAGAAAGAGTTTCTGCAAAATCGTGTTTTCTCCTGTTGAGTGTATTTCTTTTGATGTGTGAGCTTGTCTCTTGCTTAATCATGGAGATTTGTGAGTCTTAATTGTGTATTACTGAGTAAGTTGTATGAAGAGAGAGACCTATTGCTGTAAATGAGTGGAAAGGACTGCAGGAAGTTCCAAAATTGTGAAAATCGTCTGTTGGTACAGAATCGCGATTGTCTCGTCTTGGTGATACAGGTGATATTTTTCAGTTTTGAGTTCATATTTGTATTCTGCTAATGAAATGGCATGGTTTTGACATAAAGAACATAGAAAATGATGGAGATTTGCCTTAGTTATGGTAATCTCAAGATTTTCTCTTCATCTTCAATTTCTCTCAGCAATCCAGCCATCAATCTCTTATTTCCTTGAATCTGTTATCTTGAAGGGGCTGTGGTCTTGTGGATATTCCTAGGATTGACAAAATAAAGATGATTTGTTGATTCTTTGTTACTTCATGATTGGAGAGGACAACTTGGAGTCCAAAACAAAACATTTTTTGGCGCCGTTGCCGGGGAACATTCCAAGAACTTCTTTGAAGTTGGACCTTTGCTGGATCTTCAGTTGATGATGGTAAACAAGGTAAAGCTCATCAATAAGGAAAAGTGCACATAAATAGGTAGATATCATTGTTTGTCTTTAGGGAAGAAGAAAGCAATGGATGTCTTGTAGAAGTGGAAGTGCTGAAATTTTTGTAGATTGATAGTTGCTCATCATTTTGGTGAAGTAGAAGTGCAGGTGTGTGGAGGATTTGAGCCAAGAAGCTGAAGATGGAGGTAACTTGAATCTATTCTTGCATTTCTAGATTTCTTTTTGCCCAAGTACTAGACACCATGGGTGATCTTGGGAAGATAACATGGTGATACTAAGGAAAGGACAGTTAAAGTAGCTAGATGTGGGAATGAGGGATTCAGTTGTTGACCAAGTCTGAGCATTAAATCTTGAGTTGTGCTGCATTTTGAAAAAATCATATGATTGAGTTTATCTTTACAAAAATTGATTGCCTTTCATAACACTTTTTCATTGGAGAACCTTTCTTTGACTTTAGTGATAGCTAAGGACATAGAAACTCATAACCAATCAAGAACCATAGGATCAGTTGATTTCCAAAACCAGAAACCCTAAGTAAAGTGTTCACCTTTATTTTTAGGGCAAAAATACCAAACAAATTCACAAAACTCATCAAAAACAATCAAACAAATTTCTTTTCTTGATAAGAAGTTGAAGTGAGGTGTGGTGGATAGGAGTGATTGTGAAAAACTGGAAAAGAAAGCAAAAAATGATCAAAAAACCAGAAAACTGAAAAACACGATTCTCTGCACAGAATCGCGACTTTCTGAAAAAAGTAATTGATTTGGAAATAACATTGTAAGTGAAGGTTGAATTGAAGTGGTTGAAAGGTTTTGAAGGTAATCAAGAAGAAAAGGCTACTCAAAGTGGCATAAAATCAAAAATAGAGAAAAACACGATTTTCTGCACAAAGTCGCGATTTTCTGAGGGAGATTGTGATTTTGGTGCAAAAATTCAGGAGTAAAGTCAATTCTAAAGAAAAGAAGAAATTGAAGCCAAACAAAGAGAAAGAAAGCTTAAAAAAAAAAAAATTATCAAAAAAACCAGAAAATTAGAAAACACGATTCTCTGAACAGAATCGCGATTTTCTGTAAAAAGTGTTGTTTTGAAATAACTTTTCAGGTGACTCATGAATTGAAGTGTGAAGAATATTGAGAGAAGGCAAGGACAAAGAATACTCAAAATTTGCACAAGAAAAGATCTACAGAAAAAACACGATTCTCTACACAAAATCGCGATTTTCTGTAAAGAAAATTTTTTGGAATATGTGGTAAATTTGGGTACTTGACATAAGAAAGTGTAGAAGGAGTCATAAAGATTGAGTAAAGTGAAGTCAAATAAGTGAAAGAGTGTGAAAAACTGAAATTTGATCAAAATCGCGACTTTCTGAGTACAAAATCGTGATTTTTTGAGCACTATATAAACAGATAATTGAAGGAAAAATTCATTTGAGAGTGAGAGTGAGGGAGAGAGAGAGTGTGCAGAAGCAACAAAATCGCGACTTTCAGCTACAAGCAAGCTTTGGAGATTTTTTCAACTTGGCAAGCAAGGTAAAAAGTCTAGTAGCATTTTAAGTACATATTTTTTTGCATAAAAATGAGTAAATAACACAAAAAAAGTAGGAAAATAGTAAAATCACGAAATCGCGATTTCCTGTTTTTTATTGTTTTTCAGTAAGAAAAAAATGTTTTTCAAAAAATCTCTTCATTGCATGTTAAAATTTTGATAAAGCGATGCTCTAAGTGAAAAAATATTGAAAAAAATCATAAGTTGAAATTCTGCCAAAAATTGGACAAAATCGCGATTCTGAGTTTTACTCAAAATCGCGATTCTGTGAAAAAGTAACAAAATCGCGATTCTGTGAAAAAGTAACAAAATCGCGATTCCCAGAACGCGATTTTCATAAGAAAATCGTGTTTTTACAATCTGTGAGCAATCACGATTGTCTGGGAACAAAATCGTGGAAAAACACGATTCTGTGGACAAAATCGCAAAAAACACGATTTTGACACAAAATCGTGGAAAAACACGATTTTGACACAAAATCGTGGAAAAACACGATTTTGAACACAAAATCGTGAAAAACACGATTTTCACACAAAATCGTGAAAAACACGATTTTCACTCAAAATCGTGGAAAACTCGATTTTGAACACAAAATCGTGAAAAACACGATTTTCACTCAAAATCGTGGAAAAACTCGATTTTCACTCAAAATCGTGGAAAAACACGATTTTGACACAAAATCGCAAAAAACACGATTCTGTGAACAAAATCGTGAAAAACGCGATTTTCACTCAAAATCGTGGAAAACTCGATTTTTGAACACAAAATCGTGAAAAACACGATTTTCACACAAAATCGTGAAAAACACGATTTTCACTCAAAATCGTGGAAAACACGATTTTGAACACAAAATCGTGAAAAACGCGATTTTCACTCAAAATCGTGAAAAACGCGATTTTCACTCAAAATCGTGGAAAAACGCGATTTTCACTCAAAATCGTGGAAAACTCGATTTTGAACACAAAATCGTGAAAAACGCGATTTTCACTCAAAATCGTGAAAAACGCGATTTTCACTCAAAATCGTGAAAAACGCGATTTTTACACAAAATCGTGAAAAGCACGATTTTCAACAGAAAATCGTGAAAAACTCACAAGTAGGTAAAAAATCGTGAAAAACTCGATTCTCAACACAAAATCGTGAAAAACACGATTTTCATCAGAAAATCGTGAAAAACTCACAAGTAGGTAGAAAATCGTGAAAAACTCGATTCTCAACACAAAATCGTGAAAAACACGATTTTCAACAGAAAATCGTGAAAAACACGATTTTCAACAGAAAATCGTGAAAAACTCACAAGTAGGTAGAAAATCGTGAAAAACACGATTTTCAACAGAAAATCGTGAAAAATTCACAAGTAAGTAGAAAATCGTGAAAAACACGATTTTCAACAGAAAATTGTAAAAAACTCACAGGTAGGCACAAAATCGTGAAAAAACCTAAATCCAACAGAAAATCGTGAAAAAGTCCAAATGCATCATAAAATCGTGAAAAACACGATTTTCATCTGAAAATCGTGAAAAAACACTACTGGCAGTAGAAAATTGTGAAAAACCCTAATTCCATTAGAAAGTCGTGAAAAACACAAAACACAGGAAGAAAATTAAAACACACACAATTTTGGACAGAAAATTGTGGAAAACCAATACATTGGTTAGGAAACTGTGACAAACACTCCTTTGAGCATTAGAAATTTGTCAAGAATAGTTGAATGATACTAAGATCTGGAAATAAAATAAATTCAATTCCTAAACAAGACCTAACAAGGAAGGAAAAAGAGCCAAGAAGTAATAAAAGATCAGAAAGAAGTTTAAGCCAAGAAAATAACATGGAAAACCTAAATGAAACAAATGAGTCAATAGAAACTGGGGATTTTAGAAACATCCTTAAGTACATGTATACAAATAGGTTTGGAACCTATGTATACCAGGATGGAATGCATAAATTCCTCATTAGACTGAGAAATTTAGAAATTCCCCTGAATATAACTCCAGTAGCCCAATTCAAAGATGGAAGATATGAAGACAGGCAAGGATGTGTATACATCTTCTCTCAAGACCCAAAAAATTCAAATGATCTAGGGCAATGTGCTGACAAAGGACCTTGGGAACATAACATGGGACAACCAGACATACCTAGACCAAATGAAAACTACACTAATAATGAGCAAAATTATGGGAGAAGGACACATGCTTCACCAAATCCATTTGATAGAGAACCAGAAGGAAACAATGACTTCCCACTCAGAAGAAGACCTCATTGGCAACCTCAGGGTAGGATGCTTAGACCATATCAAGTAGCCAAATGCATGAAAAACCAATATGAAGGATATTCAGATCCTCATGCTCATGCTGCAGAGTTTAGACAACTG
The DNA here is from genome assembly GCA_020310875.1 of Ceratopteris richardii. Taxonomy (NCBI): domain Eukaryota; kingdom Viridiplantae; phylum Streptophyta; class Polypodiopsida; order Polypodiales; family Pteridaceae; genus Ceratopteris; species Ceratopteris richardii. Next base: position 10,893,323 of record CM035424.1, read on the forward strand.
ATTAGAGCAGAGGAAGTAGAAGATTACAAGGTACAATTTGAAGCATTTGGTCTAACCCTAACAGGGCCAGCCTTATCATGGTTCATTCCTTTGAGAAAAGAAATGTACCTAGACATTGAATCTTTCTTAGAAGCTTTCATTGGTGAATTCTCTAAAACTGGAATCAAACATAGTACAGCCACATTGATACACAGCTTCAAACAACAAAAGGAGGAAAATGTTAGGGAAGCAGCCAGAAGGTTTAAGCAGTACATTGATAGATGCCCAAGAGAAGAAGTACCTTCCATGGCAAAACAAGTATCCTTATTCATTGAGGGATTGAGAAGTGCTCAATTAAGGACCCTAGTGTACTATAGGAGATGTCCTGATTTAGCAGCCTGTGTTAAGGAAGCAATAGATTTGGAGGACAACAGAGGTCAAGATTTGTTAGCATTTGATCAACCCAGATCTTATGAAGACAAAATTCCTCCAGCAGAAGAGTTGGCTCAGGCTATTGCTAAAGCCCTAGAGGTAAGCACTAAAACTAATCTGATAAACTCTAGGATAAACACAAACAAGAAATGTTATATTTGTGGAGAAAATCATCTGGCACAACAATGCCCTTATCAGAAACCACAACACTTACAAGATAGAAAGACACTCAAGTATTGTACACTAGAGAGAAAATGGACAAACCATACCAGGGAGGATTGCTTCTATAACAAACAACCTGTCAAGGAAAGAGACTATATGGCTCAGAGGGAATCAGGTTATACTGAGCAACCAAGACCAGTATTGGGACAACAACCTCCCATTCCAACCAATGTGGTACCAGTCAAATATACACCCATTGATGAAGGAAATTCAAGATTCAGATCACCTTATAAGGAGGAGTATCAATGGAGTGAGGGACATCAGGAAGAATGGGAAGATTATGAAATAAGGGAACCTGAGCTTAAAGCCCTAGATCTGGGAAATGGAAAAATTGAAATGGACACAGCAACATTCATGTACATCACTAACAACTACATGTCCAATCAAAAACCTCAATTCAAAGGGGGACCAAAGATAACATGTTATAGGTGTGGGGGAGAGCATTTTATTAGAGATTGTCCACAACCTCCAACATTCAGGATAGAGGGAGCATATTGTAAGGATTGTGGTAGAGAACATCTGATCAAGGACTGTCCAAAAAATCCCCAAAAACAACAGAACACACCTAATAACATACCTTTAAAAACAGTCAAAATTATGGAACAAGAGGAATTGAGTGACAATGATCAAATTGAACTTAATGTTATAACAAGGGCACAAGCCAAACAACAAGGAATAATTAAAGAACAAAATGAGGGTTCCACATCAAAAGGGAAGAAAAATAGACAAAGAGTGAAATGGGAAAAGAAAAGGAAAGTGGGCAAAAGTCTGGAAGAAGACAGTCAGGAACAAACAAATTCAAAACATACTTCTCATCAAAAGACCCAGAATCTGTCTGAAGTAGGAAATTCTCAGAGCCTAGACACCCTAATCAAAGCCTATAAAGGAAGGATTCAAGAGGGACCAAGCCCTGCAGATCATGCAATGGCTTATCCCATACCAGATTTAGAGCATGAAAGGATGCTAAAATGCAAACAAATTATCCAGGAAACACAACTCAGGTTAGGGGAAGAAGACAGCTCTCGGAGAACATTTGATCAGCATGAAAAAACAAAAACCAAGGAAGATGATAAAGAAGGCAATCCACACATAACATTCCAAATGAGTTTAGGTGAACATTGTAGTATTTCATGTCATACAACATGGGAAAATTTGTTGAAACAAAATCCTCACCTACAAAACAAGATGAACAAGGAAGAAACAATATCTGGAAACCTTCATTCACCAACACAAGAATTAGAGGAATTATGGTATATTCCTATTGACAAAATAGGAGGATATTGTGAAGGAGAAGAAGGGAATTCAACCTTAAAATTACAATATGAAAAACATTCAGCAAAAGCCATTTTGGATAGTGGATCAGGAGTGGCTATAATGACTAAACAAACCTGGGAGAAATGGGGAAGAAAGGAATTACTACCCACTAAAATGAGATTACAACTTGCAGATGGACATATAGAAAAACCCCTAGGAATTTGGGAAAAAGTGATTGTGGACATATGTGGCATAGAAATAGAGCATACTTTTGCTATAGTAGAATTTCCACAATCCACATCTTATGAAATTATCCTAGGAAGACCCTTCATGAGACAAATGCAAATTGTACAAGATTGGGGTAATGATTGTTTATATCTTCAGAACCAGGGGAGAATAACAAGAGTAAACTTAAGAAATGGCCACTATTGTGACATATCTCCTAGAGAATGGTATAAAATACATCAAAATCAACCAGAAAGTGAAGAATCAGAGAGGGAGGATCAGGAAGAAGGGGAATCAGCAGTTTGGAAGTGTAACATATTAAGAAACATCACAAATAGGAAAAGGAAGTTAAGAAGAGAAGATTGTGTGGAAGAAAGAGAAATACAAGATGAAAATTATGTGCCTCAACAATTCAAAGATGAAGAGTTTGAGCCTTATGGATGGAATCAAATCTTAGCCACCATGGATTTGGCCAGTGAGGAATATGTGGGAATGGAATTTCAAAATGAGGAAGGATTTGACATCTTCCACATTGGCATACATATGATAGGAGTATCACAAAGAGAAGAGGATCAAAATCAAGAAATGATATTAACACAAGGAAAATCACAATATTTGGAAACAGTAAAAGCTGAGGATGCAATCAAAGATAAAATCTCAGGCAAATACAAGGAACATAAACACAAAGAAATAAAAAGAAACCAGGAAGAAGAAAGGAAAGAGAAAGAGATAAACAGAGATCAATACTTTGATGTACCAGCAAACTTTAAAACTTATGAAGTAGAAGACAGACTACTTCTGAGAATGAAACCAAAAAGAGAGAAGAAAAAAGGGGAAGCATATGATAACGAAGAACAAACAAAGAAAATTGTAATTACACAGGAAGAAGGAGAAGAGAGACAAATAGTAATAGCTGATGACATGACATCACAAGAAGAAGAAGCATTAAGGAACCTAGCAAAGAAATATAGGGATGTATTTGCTTACAGTTATAAAGATTTGAAAGGAATTGATCCAAAAATTTGTGAGCATAAGATCCCTATGACACCTGATGCAAAACCAAGCAAACAGAGACATTATACATTTAATGACAAATACTCTGCCAAAATAAAGGAAGAAATTGACAAGTTGTTGGCTGCTAATTTCATTTATGAAATAGAGTACACTGAATGGATATCACCTATAGTTGTGGTGCCAAAAAAGAATGGGAAACTTAGGGTATGCATTAACTTGAAGAAAGTAAATGCAGCAACTATAAGGGATAGTTATCCACTGCCAATAACAGATCATCTTCTTGAGAGAGTTGCAGGAAAGGAAGTCTATAGTTTCCTAGATGGCTTCTCAGGATACAATCAAGTACCTATAGCTTTAGAGGACCAACATAAGACTGCCTTTTCCACAGAATGGGGGGTTTATGCTTTTAGGGTTATGCCCTTTGGATTGACCAATGCCCCAGCAACTTTTCAAAGGTTGATGTGTCATATTTTCAAAGAATTCCTGAGAAATGTGATGGAAATCTATGTAGATGACTTATGCACTTTTTCTTTAAAAAGACAAGATCATTTACAAGATTTAGAAAGAATATTCAGGAAATGCAGGACATATAGAGTATGCCTAAATCCAGAAAAGTGTGTATTCTATGTCAGACAAGGAAGAATGTTGGGTCACATAGTGTCAAAAAATGGAATTTCTACTGATGAGAAGAAAATAAAAGCCATAATAGAGCTTCCTAGACCAACAAATGTGAAGGAACTCCAAACTTTTATGGGACATTGTGGGTACTACAGAAAATTTGTATACAAATTTGCTGATATAGCCAAGCCCTTATATGCCCTCATCACAAAGTTTGAGTGGACTGAAGAATGTGACCAAGCATTTGAAACATTAAAAAATTGTTTGGTGACAGCACCAATCTTGAAAACACCTCAGTGGGATAAAATCTTTCATGTACATGTTGATGCTTCAAATTATGCTCTGGGATGTGTGTTAGCACAACCTATAGAAGGAAGCAAATTAGATTTCCCAGTAGCATATGCAAGTAGACAATTAAACATTGCAGAAAAAAACTACACAACTACTGAGAGAGAAGGGTTGGGAATGATCTTTGCTGTCAAAAAATACAGACATTATCTATTGGCCAACAAGTTTAAATTCTTTGTGGATCACCAAGCTCTACTCTATTTAGTAAATAAACCATGTCATACAGGAAGAATAGTAAGATGGTTTCTTTTACTAATGGAATTTGAGTTTGAGGTGGTGGTTAGACAAGGAAAAACACACTTGAGAGCAGATCATTTATCAAGAATTCAGTCAAAAGAACCTAGTTCACCTATAGATGATGATTTGCCAGATACATACTTATTCAAGGTGGAAAGTGTTCCTGAATGGTCGATGTCATTAATTCCCTTGCTAACCATGGGACCTTGTAGGTCATTAGCAAATAATACACATCTGGTGTTACAAAGCAGGAATTTCATGTTGTTAGCTGGACATTTGTATCACCTCAATCAGTCCGGTATACTGGAATATTGTACTCCAGAAGAAGAGCAACATGAATATGTAAGAAAAGCTCATTGCTGGAATCCATGTACTCATGCTTCTACAATTGTTACTCTTAGTAACCTTAATAGGATGGGAGTACATTGGCCAAATAAGATTCAAGATGTGGAGAGATATATTGATAATTGTCAAAAATGTCAAACATGGCAGAAAACAGAATTAATAACTCTATATTGGTTTCAGAAAAACCCTGAATGGAGTGAAAATATTGTTGAGAAGTTGAAGAGAAAGGAGAAAGGGGAACAAGTAATAGCTGGTGCTGATTCAAGAAATCTACAAGTAATCTCAGAAGAATATCAACTCATAGGAGAGCAATTATACAAGAGAGGAATGGATGGATATCTGAGAATCTGTGTTCCAGAAGAAAAGTATTTAGAGATGTTGGAAATGGCACACTCAGGAGTAGCTGGAGGACATTTCTCAAGTGATAGAACAGCCAAACTCATCTTATATTCTGGCTTTTGGTGGCCAACCCTATTTCCCGATGCTAGAACTTATGTAAAAAGATGTGATGTCTGTCAAAGGGTAAGCCAACCAAACAAAAGAGATAACATGCCATTAATTCCTTTAATTTCAGCCAGAGCTTTTAGTAAATGGGGATTGGACTTTATTGGACCCATACATCCTCCAGCCAGACAATCTCATGCAGAATACATACTAGTAGCTACAGATTATTTGACAAAATGGGCTGAGGCCAAAGCTACTAAAAGAAATGATGCTCACACCACTGCTAGATTTTTGTATGAAAACATTATCACTAGGTTTGGACTACCAATTGAATTGGTAAGTGATAGGGGGACTCATTTTTTGAATCAGATCATAGAAAACATGACTAATTATTTCATGATTAGTCACAATAAGTCAGCCCCATATCACCCACAAGCCAATGGGTTAGCAGAAAGCACTAATAAAGTACTTTGCAATGTATTGTCCAAATTAGTCAACACAAACAGAAATGACTGGGATTATCAACTAAATCATGTTCTTTGGGCTTATAGAGTGGCATACAAAACAGCTTTAGGGACCACACCATTCAATTTGGTGTATGGCCAGAATGCAGTTTTACCCATGGAATTTCTTATTCCAACACTGAAGGTGGGAAGCCAATACAATTGGACAGGACATGAATTATCTGAGAGAGTCATAGACTTAGAAAAACTGGGAGCATCGAGACTCCAAGCAGTGATGAGTATATACACAAACAAGAAAAGACAAAAAGCTTATCATGATGTTCACATAAAAGACAAAGATCTACAAGAAGGAGACCTGGTCTTAGCTTACACAATCAAAGAACATCAGAAAAAGTTTCAGAAAAAAGGTCATGGGCCATATATCATACATCAGATAAGCAAAAGTGGAGCTATTCAGTTAGCCAATATTGATGGGGAAATCATGCCAAATTTCATAAGTGGATGTAGAGTGAAGAGGTATGAGTGCCCATTAACTACTGAGGAATGGAGAAGGTTGCAAAAGGCCCAAAATAGGAAAAAAGAAGAGGAAAGTATTAGAAAGGAGGCTCAACTGGAAGCCAAAGAGAGAATTAGAAAATTGAAACAAGTGTGTTTATGTGAAAACACTCTAAAGCAAAAAGAATATTTGCCTGTGATTATGATGAATTACCAGAATGAAAACATAAGGGTTTTGATAGACTCGGGAGCTCAAGTGAATCTAATTAGCTCAGCCTTGATCAATAAGTTTAATCTTAAGAGAGCTGAAAGCAGAATTCTGATCAAAACCCTGGGAGGGAAAAGAATTCAAAGCTTATCTTCACTTTCTGTGAAAATTAAATTTAATAATGAATACATGAAGATAGATTGTGAAGAATGGCCAGACCATTTAATGACTGAAAAGCTGATTTTAGGGCAACCATGGCTCAAACAAGGTAAAGTCATCTTGAATTTTGAAAAAATGAAGCTTAATTTGACCATCAAGGACAAAAAGTTTTTAATGTTCTTTCTGAGTAATGAAGAGCAGGTAGATCATATGGATGTTCATGACCCACATCTCGAAGGATTTGCTTTCTCAATGAAGGACAGGAACATTATGACAATACAAAGTGATCAAGCTTCATACACTCAAGATCAGCAAAAGACTGAAGAGGTGAAGGTTGAGGAGGAGACAAAACAGAGAAAACTATTATTGCCAAAGTTGCAATATCAACAAAACAGAACAAAAAGAATATGGAAACAGGTCATGCACAATTATGGCTTACCAAAACAGGAAATAAAAACAAAATGGATATGGAAGCCAAAAAATGTCAAAAAATGTTCATCCACAGAGCATGGTTATTTCCATAACAGAAGGACAGATGGAATAAAACATTACTGGGTAAAAAAAAATCAGAATTAGGTCAATGGAAGAGAGATAATCCACAATGGACCTATTCTTGGAATTTTGGAAAGGACAAAAAAATATTTCCTTCTTTCCCCTTAGAAGAAAATTAGGAGGGGAAGGAAAGAAGGTAAAAAAAAAAAAAAAAAAAAAAAAAAAAAAAAAAAAAAATGAAGAAGAAAAAACCCCAGAAAAATATATTTTATTTTCTTGATTTTCTTTCTAAAAATAAAAGAACACAAAGCAAGATATAGGGAGGGAAAGAGTAATTTATTATGGAAAAAAGTTGTTTTGTTTTAGTGATTTTTAATTTTTTGTGATCATTTTTCTTTTTTACCATTACTTTTTCAAGTTTCTTCATTAATCATCTTTTCTAGCATCATCCTTTTAATTCAGGAATTGTTTTTTTTGAGTAAAGAAGTGACAATTGGAGAGAGCACAATAGATGTCTTGCTACACCTGTGTTGCTCACTTAAAATTGAGTCTTGAAAAAAAAGCAAAAATTGCTGGGAACTTGTTTTTCTTATTTTTTATATGTCAGAACATTCTAGAATAATATAGTATTTTCTTATGAAATCTTGTGACTCATGTGGGTGGAGTATTTTCTTTTCTGTCATATATAAATACAGGATGGTGAATACAAAGGAGTTGGCAATTCACGACTTCAAAGCTGATTCAGTGACTTTGTCAAGAGGACATTGGTTCTTGGACAGTGAGAGCACAGTGGAGCAGGTGGACCTGGAATCAGATGAAGATACGGAAATTCCAGAAGCAGGAAAAGTAGTAAAAGAACTGAAGGAAATTCTGGGAGTAATAGGTCAGCACATCTTCACAGTAGCAGTAGGAGGTTATAAATACACCATGTTGTGTCAGGAATTCTATAGGTTTCAAAGAACTACTGTCAACTTGAAAAGATGGAAAGCTGTGGGATTGCATAAACTATTGGAGGAACCAATCTTCTTCATTGACTTTGAAAGGGTAGCACAGGTAATGAACAGTTTGGAAGAAGTTGGAACAAAGAATGATGCTTATTTCAGGTGCAAAGTGAAGAACAAAGATGATCAGGAGGTGCGTATTACCATTAAGGCAGAACATATTAGAGCTGCTTTACAATTTTTTCCGATGGGCACCAAACTGGATCAAAGCTTTGTAAAAAAGAATAAGGATACTTATACAGGATATGTAAAGTTCACTGACTTCAAGGGAAAAGAAAATGAAGAATATGCTATAAGAATGTTCTTGCAGTTCTTTTGTTTTCCTAAATTACCAAGGTACACCATGCCTCACAAATCAGTAACTCTGCTGATGTTCAACAACAAAGATAGAACCAAGCCATTTGGGGTGATGGATGTCTCACCTTACATCCATGAACAGCTGAAGGAAGCAGCAAAGCACTGGGAGCAGAAGAAATTCATGAATGGAGCACAGTTTTTGACAAGAATTATTTATCATATCTTGGGTATGGAAGAACAATTGAAATTAGCTCCAGAAGCCCAGTACTTCAGAAATTTGATGTCAGGAATCAAAAGTCCCCCAAAGAAGGCACTTGGAAGAGAATCAGAAGGACAAACTCGCATGAGAGGAACAGGAATGAAGAGAAAAGTCATATCTGAGGAAGTGATTCCAGTAAAGAAAAGAAGGTTGGACCCCAGAAAAGTAGAGTTAGAACAGACGGAAGAAACAAGAGAGGAACAGGTGGCAGCACAGAAAAAGGTGCAATCCTCCAGTGAACCTCATCCTCCGCAGACAAGCAAAGAACAACTTTACACTTATCTCACTCAAGGAAACAGCAAAAGAGCCATATACGAGGCACAATATCAAAAAATGCTGGAAGACTTTTCATGTAAAGCTACCGATTGGATTCAAGAAGAGGTGGAACATTATGAAGCATTGCATGAAGAAATGATGGCAGCAGAAACTGAAGAGATATTTGTAAAGAAGGAGGTAGAATTGCTGGCATACTTCAAGGAGTTGCAAGGACCTCCAGAGGCCAGAACTACAGTGATAGTGAAAAAGAAGATGCCAAGGAAACCTGTTCAAAAGAAGAAGATGATAAAGAAAGGGAAAGGAAAGATGGCAGATGAACCTGTGATAAAAGAAATGAGACAGGTAATTACCAAAGAAACACAAAAGCTAACCTCAGAGATGGAAGTGTCAAAGCCTATAGAACAAGAAGTGGGAGGATCTTCAAGATTCTCATCTGATTCAGATAGCGACATTGAGAGTTTTTTGCTAAAAAGTTTAAATTTGTCAATACCCAACACTCCCAATATAGCTGTACAGGCTGTGGAAAAAGTGAAAACACCTGAGGATTCAAGTAAGAAATCTCAAGAGAAGCAGACACAGGAAGAAAAAGTTCCACAGATGAGTGCTGAAGAAAAAAGGAGGCAGTTAAAAGGAAAGGCAAGGATGACAGAAGAGGAAGACCAGAAGCGAAATGAAGATAATTCTGGAATAATGAATGTTGACAAAAATTCAATATGGACCAACCCATCACAGACACAGTTCGAATTAAATGCAAGATTGACTGCAAGTTTGGAGGAACTCGCAAAGAAAGTATTCGGCAGTGTACTTAGCTCAAATAATCAGCAGAAGGATGAATCCAAAGAACAGGAAAGCAAGGAGTTAGAATCAGAAAAGAATACTCAAGAGGTCTTGGGACAAGTGATAGAGGAAGGCATTGTTCAAAGTATAAAGGATGTGCTGCAGGATATAAAAAGCAGTGAGGAATTTACATCTAAGAATGATCAAGAACAGGAAGTGGAAGCAGATTTTATGGATATTGAGGAGCAAGATCAGGAATGCATAAAAGAGAAAAGTAATGACCAGGTTGCTGGTACAAAAGAAATTGAATCAGTTGAAGTTCAGGAAAAGCAGGAACAGGAAGACCAACTCAGGAAAGTTCAACAAATTCTTGTTGAAAAGGACTCAAATAAAAGTCAGGAAACCCTAACACAAGAGAAGGAGATACTAATTAAGGAAGACCAGCTCTTCACAGAGAAGCAACAAGTAGTGGAAGAAAAGAAGCCATTAGAAAAGAAAGAAGTTTCAGATTTCTCAGAGCAGAAGAGTGCAAATGATAGAGCATTAGTTTATGAAGAGGATGATAACAATCAGGATACAGAAAACTATGATCACAGTGATGAAGAACAAGATATGCAGGACATAGAAGATGAAACAGCAGCAGAAGAAGATGATGTGGAGAAAGAAGATAAGCAAATTGAAGTAAGACAGACAGAAATAGAAGTAGGGTTGGAGAGAATACCCAAAAATATAAGATCAGCTTGTCAAATGATTATGAGCAACATTGAACAATTCAGACCATCTAGCAGAAATATGATCATATCAGGAATGGTGGCTGAATCAGAATTTGAAAAAGGCAGTTTAATTATCAAAGAACATAAGAAAGAAAAAGAGCAGATGACAGAGCAATTAAGGTTGATAAAGGAAAGGAATGAGGAATATCTCAATAGAATCATTGCTTTGGAAGAAGCTGAGGTTCAGAAGCAGAATAGGATACAATATTTGGAAGAAAAGAGTGTAAAATTATCAGAACAGAATGCCAAAATGGATATGGAATTAAAAACCATTGGAGGAAGATACAGAACTTTACAAACATCTTATCAAATTCTGACTAGAGCTCATGAAGAGATTAATAAAGTGTTGTTAGAAGAAGGTCAACTACAAGGTGGAAGCAAATCTGTTCAATTGACAGAGGAAGAAAAGGAAGAGCTGCATAAAGAAATTCAAAGACTTCAAACAGAATTAAAAGAGGCCAAAGAAATGGAGAAACAGGCAAACACTCATGCTGCCACATCAATGAGAGGATATCATCAATTACATTTGGAGGTAGAGAAGGAAAGAAGTGAATGGCAAGCAAAGATGGAGGAAGAAAGAAATGAGTGGAGGAAGGAAAAGGAGTTATGGGCAGCTCAGAACAAAAGTTCAATGATGACTATAGAAGAACTACAGAAACAGTTAGAGAAATCAAAAGTTCCAGAAGAAATTCAAGATCAAGTACAGGCAGAAGATACAGACAACAGAGAATATGAAACAGGGGATTTTGACAGGGAACAAGAGAACAAGGAATCAGCAGCTAAAGAAACAGAGGAAGAATCTTCTGAAGATTTTGTACAGAAGCTATTGACCGATAGAGAGGCAAGAATGGGTTTTATCAGAAAAATGCATGATGAGTATGAAGATCAAATAGTTAAGTTTGCTCTGAATAAAGGCATTAATCCAGATCAGCATCATTGGGCTGCAGATGGATTGGGAATACCTTTCTGTATGATTTTGGAGAGTATAAAGAATTATCAATTAGCCAGAGTAGGGCTATCTCCGAACAAATACCTTGAATATGAAGAAGATATTAATGTCACGAAGGAGTTATTTGAAAGAGCAAATCCTAAATGGAGGAATAAGTGGTTGGATGCCAATAAGGAATGCAGGAAAATCTGGAAAGAGGCACCTTTGAATTTAAAGATAAATCCAGCCTATTGTCCAGTTGCCAGAAGAAGAGAATGGACTGTTTTTTGGGAAAGGAGGAAAACAGGACAGATTCCAGCAAAATGGCTGAATTTTCCAAAAATAGCAGGTCCAAAGACAGGCACTTGGCCTACAAAAAATTACATGGTGAATACTGCTGAGACAGTTTTAGCAACATATAAGGATGTTAACGATCCAGCCTGTATATTACTTGTCAGAATAATGAGATTGATTCTAGCTTGTATAGAGACCTACACTGATACAGATATCAGAATTTTGAACTACATAGGTTTTAATTCACCAACCGATGCTCTTTTGTTTGATTTAAGTGAGACACCAGACAGGATCTGCTTAATGGCCTACTACAGCAGAATTATATTTTTGGGTAGCCATTACTTACAGATTTTTGAGGATGCTTTCGATTATGGATTTTTTGAGAGGGAGTCAGAGATTTTTGGAAACCTATCAGTTGTTACAAAAGCAAGACTTACTGCCTATGAAGTTGCCTACACAGAATATTTGAAGAAGGACGTTATAGACAAGCCTGAAGCTGCAGTACAATGGAGGAAAGCTTTATTTGAAATGGTCAATAATTTGAATGTCACTGAAAGGAAGAGCCATGACTTGGTGTCACAAGTGTATCAAAGGAAGAAGAAATAAAGCTGAGCTCACATAAAGAAAATCTTTCGTCAGGAGCCGAAAGGTTTAGGAGGGGAAGGATGTTGGAAGGAGTGATTTTGAAGGAGCATTTTTGATGAAAAAATTAGTAAAAAGTCAAAAAAATTGTAAAATATTTATGCAATGATTGTAAAAATAAGGAAGAGTCTTCCTTATGTGGTTGAGGATCTTCTGTAATTTTTGTAGAATTTTTAGAAACTCTTAGATAGCATTTTTTAGAAAATTAGAGAAAAAGACCTAATTTCAAGTGTGAAAAGGGACACTTGAAAATGTATATAAGTCAATTTTCTCTATTTTGGAGAGGTTGGTTAGCCATTTGCTCAAGCTATCAATAGAGAAGAAAGAGTTTCTGCAAAATCGTGTTTTCTCCTGTTGAGTGTATTTCTTTTGATGTGTGAGCTTGTCTCTTGCTTAATCATGGAGATTTGTGAGTCTTAATTGTGTATTACTGAGTAAGTTGTATGAAGAGAGAGACCTATTGCTGTAAATGAGTGGAAAGGACTGCAGGAAGTTCCAAAATTGTGAAAATCGTCTGTTGGTACAGAATCGCGATTGTCTCGTCTTGGTGATACAGGTGATATTTTTCAGTTTTGAGTTCATATTTGTATTCTGCTAATGAAATGGCATGGTTTTGACATAAAGAACATAGAAAATGATGGAGATTTGCCTTAGTTATGGTAATCTCAAGATTTTCTCTTCATCTTCAATTTCTCTCAGCAATCCAGCCATCAATCTCTTATTTCCTTGAATCTGTTATCTTGAAGGGGCTGTGGTCTTGTGGATATTCCTAGGATTGACAAAATAAAGATGATTTGTTGATTCTTTGTTACTTCATGATTGGAGAGGACAACTTGGAGTCCAAAACAAAACAGCAAGCCAATAACCATGTCCTTCTTTTGCAAGTAGAGCAAACTATTGAAGTTTAAATGACCAAAACGAGCATGCCAAGGATCCATTTCAGCCATGGAAGAAGTATGAGCAACTAAGGCATTCGAGGCAGCCCTCTTGTATGTATCCATGCGATACAAACCATTACATAATGTACGGGACATCACGATAAGATCACCATTGCTGAAATCATGAACCATACACTTATCATCAACAAAGTGTACATGAAGTCCAGCTTTGGTAATCAACGGAACTGAAATTAAGTTCTTCTTGATACCGGCACATACAATGCATTTTTCAAGAGAATCACACCTCCATTTGCAGTCGTAAGCTCAATTTCTCCTACTCCAATGATAGGATAAGAGGCATTGTTTGCACACACCACATGTCCTCCTTTAGGTGCACTTTCAAAGAGGCGAAAAATCTTTTGCATGATGTTATGTGCTTTGAAGCACCACAATCAAAGAACCAATCCGAATCAGCTTCACTCACAACCATACATTTAGAATGAAAAGAAGCATCATAATGACATGTAACAACACATGCCCAAAAATCTTGAGCCATGTTAGCTTCATCATTCTTTACATTTGCTGAATTTTCAGCAATAGACATGCCGGATTCCTTCTTCTTTTCATTGCATTTAGCAAGCTTTCTACACTCATCAATAGTATGACCAGCCTTCTGGCAATATTTGCATCTCTTCTTCTTTTGCAAATCACTATCATTAGAGGAATGGGTGGAAGAGGAAGCTTCAGGCTTTGGTTTTGATGAACCCAAAGCTGAACCATACATGCTTTTCCCCTTTTGTGAGATAGCAAGTGCTTGCGTTCCCTCAATCAAACCACTCCTATTCACTCTAGATTGCTCTTCTTGCAAAAGAAGAGACACAACCTCATCAAATGCATACATATTAGTATTTCCTTTTGCAACCAAACGAAGTGTAGTAGCAAAGCTTTGAAAAGATTCTAGTAATCCTTTCAACAATGTAGAAATGAGTGATGCATCCGGAGTGATTGCATCCGGAGTGATCTCATCTATGTTTGCCAATTGCTCTTTCAAATCTTTGATGCGTGTCACATACACATCCACTGACTCATTTTTAGCCATACATACATCGCAAGTTGCTTCCTCAAGTATGCAACACGTGCTTCATTACGCACGGCATACAAAGAAGCAAGAGTGTCCCATGCCTGTCGTGATGTAGAACATGACCGAATGTGTGGAACTATATGACGCTTCACTGAAAGCGCAATCAAAGCATGAGCTTGAGCATCTTTTCCATCCCATCTAAGCTGCTCTTGTGTAGGCGGAGAAGGAGAAACCACTATACTCGAAGAAGAAGCACGTGCTTCATTACGCACGGCATACAAAGAAGCAAGAGTGTCCCATGCCTACCGTGATGTAGAACATGACCAAATGTGTGGAACTATATGACTCTTCACTGAAAGCGCAATCAAAGCATGAGCTTGAGCATCTTTTCCATCCCATCTAAGCTGCTCCTGTGTAGGTGAAGGAGAAACCACTGTACTCGAAGAAGAAGCTCCATCTGTGACAGTAGACTGTGAAGTAGAAGCACCTGTCGGTCTTCGATCTACATCTGCCACTATGTTCCAAAGTTGTTTTGCAACAAGAACATGCTTCATCCTGTAAGACCACATCGGATAGTTGGTCCCATCAAGATTATCTTCAGCTTGAAGCATGCCAAACAAGTCATTACTGCCCGCCAATTTCACTAAGGAATAAGAATGTGACAAAATCTTCACTTTGATGAAAGCTGAAATGAGTGCTGAAATTTCAGCTCACAAACCGTCACTCTGATGGCGATTTTGACTGCATGAATGGCTTCAAGATGGGGGTAAAACCCCAATGCACGTGTTGGAAACGTTTTCGGGCTGTTGAAATTCACACTTCTATGCTCTGAAGTCGATTTGCACTGTTAAAGTGCGAGCGTGCCGCGATGCGAAAATCTGAAACTTGAGAAGAAGTTGAACCTACTCTTATACCACTGTTGGGTGTGTGTAGAAGTGCGAGAGACACACGAGAAGCACACACAAGGAGCACAAACGCAACAAGACGCACGGAGAAGATGATGGATGGAATAGCTCTCTCTATTGATCGATGAGCTGAACTGAAGTAAGAGCTGAATAATATCCCTAAGTACAAAGTACCACCACATATGAGAGTATCAAGTATGTGGTAACATGGGGAAAAAACCTCCAGCACTAGAGTAAAAAGTGCCCATGTATAGGGAAAAGGTTCACATCAAAGCTACTCGAGGAACACATAAGTGTAACAGAGAAGCATGGAGACTCTTCATATTTGAAGGGGGAGAAATGAGAAATGTATCTCTCTATAACTTTGGGTCTCAAACCCTAAGTGATCATGTAGATCTAGTGGTAGTGATTTGCTCTTGGGATAAAACAAACCAAGTAGTTGAGTCCCACTCATGTAGTGAAAAATTCACTTAGCCAACTAGATTGTCCACCTATAAAAAGAGGTAGCAAAGTGTCATGTACATCTTTAGAGCTAACTGATGTCTCCTTAGTACATGAAAGTAATGACGGAATTGCATCCTCCACAGAAACAACATCACGACTAACCAAAATACATTTAGTCTATAGACGATACAAACAATAGCCTTTGCTTTCAAAATTGTACCCAAAAACAATACATTTCAGTGCTTTATAATCCAATTTCCTATGTTGTTGTTCAAGCAATGATGCATATGCCAAACAACCAAAGACATGCAAATGAGCAACCAGTGGCTTGCAACCATGCTAAGCCTCATATGGAGTGATAGATTGCAATGCTTTAGTGGGACACTTGTTAAGTACATATGCTGCACACATAACAACCTCAAGCCAAAAACTATGTGGTAAATCCTAACTCTTGACCATATGCCTCACCATCTCCATGCATGGCTTGTTCTTCCTTTCAACAAATCCATTCCTTTGAGGTGTATATGGAACTTTACATTGATTTTTCATCCCACATTCAACTAGAAATGCATTAAAATCAAAAGACATATATTTCCCCCCTTGATCAAAATGGAGGGTGCCCATTTTACATGCTATCAGATTTTCAGCCAAAACAAAAAGCTTTTGGAAGCACATAAACACTTAGGACTTTGCCTTCAATGGATATACCCATGCATGCCCAGAAAAATCATCATTGAAAATGACTCTAACTAGGTTGGTTTCTATGGCACTCATGTGTGCACTATTGGTCTTTGCTTCATGCTTGGTAGCTTATGCACATCTTGTTTTGTTGGTGTAAATTGCAAGCCTACACATTTGGCTCAAAGGATGCATTAAAGTCTACACATTCATGAAGAAGCATAGGAACATATGCTAGTGGTTAATTACCACTTTACCTCATTGTAAAAGTCAAATTGACTTAGAATCTTTTGTAATCACCTACCAAAGTGAGTCGTGGAAAAGTAGTTCATTTGATTGAAGGAATATCTCCAAGCATTTTGGTGCTTGATCATAGGGAGCCAAAATTTGAATTTGAATTCAAATCTTTGCTCATTACATATAAAAGTGAACATGAAAAGTCGCGTGTAGAGAGATCATTCCCGAGCCTCATTCTACTGATTTGAGTGTGTGCGAGGACTATACTATAGCCTACACCTCTCTCAACCATTAGGCAATGTTATTCATGCCAATGGGATTGTATACAAGTGTTCATTAATAGATACATTTACATCATTCATCTCTGAGTTCTCTATTAGTCTACTCAAAAGTATGTCAACTTGTCAAGGGCATATCGCGGTCAATTCTTCACCAAATCAAGTGATTCAAAGCTTGTTGGATTCAGCTCAAAGGCATCTACATGCTGTCAAAGTTTGAAGTGATTCTATTCAGCCATTTCAGAGAAATCTGCGTCGAGGTGAACTCTGGTCATTTTCTACTATAGTCCTAAAAAGTCGGGGGTATAACTAAACTTGCTAAATTGATTTCTCTTAGCATAGTTTATCTTTTTACATAATTCCACTTGCAAATGGTAGGTTACTAAGCTAGTTAAATAGCCCTAGAAGTAATTTTATCAATTTCTACTGTGTTGGTCACACTGAGTAAAACATCCAATAGGTGTCAAGACATAAATAGAAGGTTTTCTTGAGTTTGTGAACTTCAAAGTTATCTGTTTTGGTTCAATCATTACACACATCACTTCCAAAGTACATAGGCTATTTTCTGGTGTTATTGGAAAGCTAAGAAGGTCTACTTATCAACTCTGAAGCAAAAGAGGGCTGGTACAAAGCAGGTTTAGCAGTACCTACTCAGTCTCTTGGAGCATCCATCCATCTATCCCAACAGTGGTATCAGAGCAATAGAGGTAAAATGGGAGATGGTTTTCCTTCATTTATTGATAAATTGGGCAGGAACAACTATCAAGCTTGGTCTCTAAGGATGAATACCTACTTACAAGGAAGGAGTCTCTATGGATACATCTCAGGAGATGAGGAATTGCCCTCATTCAAAGCAAGATGATTACCAAGCAAGGAAGAACAAGAAAAACTCAACACATGGTGTGCTAAGGATGCATTGGCAAGGTCATATTTACTCAACTCTATCTTTGACTTTCTTTTGCCACATATCAGAAATTGTAAGACATCCCAAGAAACTTGGGAAACCTTGTCATCATACTTTTCCTCCAATACAAGGGCTAGGAAAAATCAGTTGTGGATTGAATTCACAACACTAAGGAAGCAACCTAAGCAAGCTGTTTCAGAATTTGTGACCAAGATCAAAGATGTTGCAGATGAGTTAGCAAGCATAGGAGAAGAGATTGAAGAAGAACAAATTGTAAGGCAAGTGATCAATGGAATCAAGGCTGATGACAAATGGGAAAGCTTCACCACTGCAATGGATCTCTACATGGACATGCACACTCCAGATCTTACAACTCTCATGGGACAACTATTTACACATGAAGCAAAGCTCACCAAAAATGGAGATACATCCAAAGGTAATAACTCTTCTGCCCTATACATTGATAAGAAGTCTAAGGATAAAGGCAAGAGCAAGAAGATGGAAGATGAAGGCTCTACCTCCAAAGCCAACTATGCAGGGAGAGGTAGATCTTCAAGAGGAAGGGGCAAAGGAGGTAAGCAAGGTAGGGGGAGACCCTATAACTCATCACCATGCAGCATTTGTGGTTTATCAAATCATACTATAGATGAGTGTTTCAGGAATTACAAAAATCAGAGAGGAAGAGGCTACCAAAGAGGTGGATACTCACAGTCAAGAGGAAGGCTCAACCATCACCAAGGCCACAACAACAATTACAATGGCAACTACCAAGGAGGATTCAAAACCAGAAAGGACTACAACAACTACACAGAGGAGCAGGATGACTCTCTTCTTATCATGAACATGACTTCAAAGTTAGGTACAAATGATGACCACCTATTCTACATTGATTCAGGGTGCTCAAATCATGTGGCTGGCAATGTAGCACTACTCTCTGATCTTGAGGAACCAAAAGGTAAACATCAAGTCCAAACAGGTGATGATACAAAGCATTCAATAGTTAAAGTTGGAAATGTTAAGACTTGTGATGGTAATCAAAATTTGTTGAGCAGGGTACTCTATGTACCAACCATTACCAAAAATTTGATGAGTGTTGGTCAGATTGTGCAGAAAGGTTTGCAGGTCAGATTCAATCAATATGGAGCATATGTGGAGGACCCAAGACATGGGTTCAAGAGGATTGCTAAAGGAGAAAAATCAAGTAGACTTTTCACTTTTGAGTTGGAAGATACAAAGAATATTGCACTATACAGTTATAAAGATCAAACACTTTCAGAGCTTGAGATTTGGCACAAAAGATTAGGGCACATAGGAGAAAGAACCTTGAAACAAATGTGCAGGGACCAATGTGTGCTTGGGATACCTAATGTATCCAAACAACATATGATTTACAAGTGTGGTGCTTGTCAATTTGGTAAGTCTCACATGTTACCCTTCTCCAAGAAAGGATATATGCATGAAGAATATCTAGAGCTTGTACACACAGATGTTTGGGGACCTAGCAAAGACCCCTCAGTCTCAGGATCAAGGTACTATGTGTCTTTCATTGATGATTATAGCAGATGGACTGTATTATACTTCATGAAGCACAAGGATGAGGTATTTAATTGTTTTAAGAAATATCTTGCATTAGTTGACAACCAGACAGGAAGGAATTTGAAGAGGCTAAGGTCAGATGGAGGAGGTGAGTACTTCTCCAATGAATTTGAAGACTTCTTGCAAGAAAGAGGCATCAAAAGAGAGATAACCACAAGGTATTCTCCTGAACAGAATGGGGTAGCTGAGTGTAGCTCAAGCATAAGCACCACCTCCTTTACTTGTCAATCCGCGGAGACGTGAGGACCGGTATGAAGACCACGAGCAAGTGAAGGCACAAGTGCGTGAGTGAAAGCACACAAACATGCACACACATACACACACACGCGCACAAAGTAAGATCAAAGAGAGGAACAATGGAAAGCTTAGATTGCAAAAGATTTCTCTTACAAAAGTTCTATTCTCTAACAAACTAACCCCAAAAATGAGCTCTCTAGCTCTTTTTATAGTTTTTTGACTAGTTTTGGCCCTGTCCAGACCTAGTGTCCGGCCTAGTTAAAAATTAGGTTCCAGGGCTTATTTGAGGGCTCAAACGAGGTCTAAAAATTATGAAAATTGGTACGATGGTACTTCTAATACTCCTCAAGCTCGAGGACTCCTCGGCTTGAACAAAATGGAGTTACTAAAAATAGATAATGGTATTTACAATGGTTTTTAGTGATGGAAATCACTATTTTTGTAGGGGATTCTTCTGAAATTTTGACATGCACTTCTTGGAGCTCCCTACTTGCTCCCTTTCCTTGTGTGTCCACCTTTTGATGTGCTTCCATGCTTTGTCCTTGACTTTGAGCTTCAACACTCCCCCCCCTCTTGAGTCTGTCGTCCCTGACAGACCCTTGTTGGAAGGGCTGTTCTATGTAGTGCTTTGAGAGGTGGTGTCCATCCATTGTATGAGCTGGTTCCTTGGATTCCAACAAGAATGTGTCGTTGTGAGCTTTCAAAATTGCAAGTTGCTCAAAAGAGGTTGTCAAGAGTGATTTGGAGCAACTACTGGCTTCAATTTGCTTCCGAGATATGGATGTTGTTCCCATGACGTCCGCTAGCTCTTCCAAAGATGATGTTGAGAGCAGTCATGCCAACTACTCATGACCCATAATGAATGATGGGTAAGTGTGTTCATGCCTGGGTTGAACAAAGAATGTGCCTTGTGCACGGCCTTGTAATGTAGCCCTACGCATGCTTACTTGGAAAATGCATTGGAAGAAGTATGGTGCAAAAATTGCGGGTCTTGAGCTAAGTGCTCAAGGGTATGCTGACAAAGAGGTTTCCTAAACTATCATGGTTATGGTGTTTCCAGAGTAAAGATACTTACCATGGGGAAGGTTGATGGATGTTTGTCTCTTCGTGTTGTACACTCGGCCTTTGGGATGGAACCTTGTTGATGAATGTCCATGTTGATTGTCCACTGATGAGATCTTTTGAGTGATGGATCCCCTCTCCTCTTTTCAAAGCAACATTTGTCACTAACAATGTGCATTTCTGAGCTTGGGCTCATGCACGTTCACTTCCCTATATTGACACTCAGAGGAATATTGGACACGTGCCGGTTTCTAAGAGATTACCATGCTGATTGACATAGACCATTCACCAGTGCTACTGTTCCATACTGGTTCAGGAAATACTGAGAATTGAATTGCTTTATATTCCTTGGCAAGCAACATCGGGTAACTACACCAAGCTGAGTTTCACATATTCTCTTTAGCTCACCATATGCAGGAGTCTTCTCCGCCAGAACTACCTTGTGCAGATATCTCCTTGGATACTCTGGTACATGAAGTAGTTAAGCATCACTCCAGTTGCAGACCTTCAAGCTCTTCATTCCTATCATGGTAAGAGAAAATCATAGTTGTAGATGCCATGTTCATGCCAAGTGCTTGTCATCTACCAGATAAGGCAGCAATAATCTCACTGCTGGCCGAGACACACTTCTATCCAAATTGATAAATGCCTAGTAATCAACAGTTCCACCTTCAACTAAGCATGACTCATTCATGTTTCATAAGCCAAACCTGGGAACAAGCTCTCTCCCACTTTTTTTTTTTTTTTTTTTTTTTTTGAGGAAAAGGATATCACCAAACAAGAACACAAAAGTTAGTATCAATAGAAATGTTTGACATATGTGACTGTGCTCTTGTGCATGGGATTCTCAAGTGTGTCTATGCACGGCCGTGTAATGTGGCCCTATATTAATGCATACTTTGGAAATGCATGACCTGAATGGTGCAAAAGACAGGGTTGTGCAAGGAGCACATGGTTGTTGCTCGTTCGAGGCTTTCGATGTTATTTGCGGAGGTTGATGCCGACCTTGGTGGAGGTATCCATTGAGTCTCAAACTGATGTAATCCTCCTTATTGGAGTCCATTTTAGAACAGTATTTGGCACTGTAGAGATCACTTCAGGCGCCTTCCTCTTCGGATGCGTTCTGAACTGTGGTATCTAGTGTGGTTGGCGCTTTGGTTCGATGGAGGCTGCTTGTACTTTTGGCTTCCAAACCCATATCCTTTTTGCACGTCTTCCTACTATTCTTGAAGAGCTGATTTGATCTTCTTTCGGTCTCTGTACGTGGTTCTTACCCTCTTCTCTTTTTGGCTTCTTGGTTGAGACCTTTCGCATGTGGGAGAACATAGGTTGTTGTGGAGGTAAGAGCTTCTTAGGTACCTACATTTGTAATTGCCCTTGTTGAGCTGCAACTAACTTCTTAGGCACCCAAACTTGTTGGATACCTTGTGATTGAGCTTGTCCGAGCTGCTTTCTTCGTCTTCTGACTTGGTTGGCTTGCCTGGATGGGATTTGTGGGGGCAAGGCTGGTGGTTGCTCTCCTTTGCGTACCCAGATCTGCTTCATGCCCGGAACTGCTTTTTTATCGAATGGTGTCTTTCTATTTGATGTAGCAGTTGTCGTGAACGGTTGTGTTTGCTTGTGTGGTGGGCTCACTACTGTGGCTACTTGATTCTTTGGAGAAGAAGAAAGATCCACCCGCCTTCGAACCTGGTCTTCCACGATTGACTCCTTCTGCATCATAGAGCTTTTGACACATACAACATCTTCTTTCATATGATTAGTCTTGGAGGAACTAAGAGAGTGTGTGGTGCCATGATTTAGGAGCATGCAGTTCTCTAATTCTATTGTAATGCATTGTTCATGTACCCAAACTTGAAGAATTTGACTTCTTAGGTTTAAGTTAACTGCATGGTCATAGATCCAATCTTGACCCAAGACAAGTGGTTCTGTAAGGTTCTCATCTTGACATACTAGCGCTTTGAATCTCATTGGAACATCTTGAAGGTAGATGGGAAGTTCCACCTCGCCCAAACAAGGGGTTTCCACACCTCCCAATCCTATGAGATAAGCTTCTATGGGATTGATGTTCAACCCCAAGTCTTGGCAGTAGGAAAGTCTAACTGCACTACTTGTTGCACCTGAGTCAATCAATGCTTTCACCGTCCTTTCACCCTTCCCTTGTCCTATCTCTATGGTCACAAAGGGTCTTCGGTCAATGACCTGAGAAGTCGCTATGCCTGACTTTTGACACATATCCATGTGATATTTTGGGGCTTTTGACTTGACTTCTAGGCCTAATCGCCTTAACTTATTTCTCCTAATACGCTCTCTGGCCTCTACCTGTGCTTCTTCTCTCACTCTTAACTCTTCATCTTTTCGCTTCTTAGCAGTGTTGAGTCTCATTAGCATATCCTCAGTAAGAGGTTCTTGATATAGCTTGACTCTACAGCCACTAATATAGTTTGGCAAGATATCTCCTTCTAGAGTGGCCAACTGCACTACACCACTAGTGGAAATTCTATTAATGATCATGGGTCCGTATCCTCTTTTTTCCAGCTTACGGGCATGTTGTTTTAGTGTGTATACCAACACTAGATCTCCCTCTTTCAATCCCTTATTCTTGATGTGTGCATCAAAGTATGCCTTTTGCCTCTTCTTTGCAGCGTAGATGCCTGCTGCCGCTCGTAGCCTCGTCTCACCCAAGCGTTCGAGATCAAAGATCCTAGAGGATAATTCATGCCCATTCCACTCATACTCTTGTGCTGCTTTTAAGGCAGGGATTAAGAAATCTAATGGTAGCACAGCGTTCTGTCCGAAGACCATCTGAAATGGGGTGGCGTTGAGTACCGTTTTGTAGGCAACCCGATAAGCCCAAACAGCATGATGAAGTTGTTTGTCCCAATCAGAGCGTTTATTATTTACCAGTTTTGTCAATACATTACAGAGGATCTTATTGGTACTCTTGGCTTGTCCGTTGGCTTGTGGGTGATAGGGGGCAGATTTCTTATGTATCACCAAGAATTCTTGGAGAAGATTTTCAATGACTTCATTCAAGAAGTGTGTGCCTCTATCGCTCACCAACTCTATTGGTAGTCCATATCTCGTGAACACATTCTCGAATAAGAACTTAGCCGTAGTCTGAGCATCATTCTTTGTTGTGGCTTTGACTTCTACCCACTTTGTAAGGTAATCTGTGGCTACAATGATGTACTCTGCATGGGAGTTTCTAGCTGGGGGGTTAATAGGACCTATGAAGTCTATGCCCCACTTCGAAAATGCACGTCCTCCCATCATTGGCCTCAAGGGCATCTCGTCTTTTCTCACTGGATATTGTGCACGTTGGCATGTGTCACATTTCTTCACATAGGTATGTGCGTACATATGAAGAGTGGGCCACCAAAGTCCTGAGAATAGAATGGTCTTGATCACTCGGTCAGGACCAAAATGTCCACCTGCAACACCGCTGTGTGCCGTCTCTAAGACCTTTAAATAGTCTGATTCATGAACGCATAGTCTTAAGTAACCATCTTTGCCTCTTCGGTATAGGTTGTCCCCTACTAAGGCATAGCCTTGAGCCTCTTGCTCCATGCTTCGTCTTCTTGCTAGACTAGCCTCTTTGGGTAATCTTCCCGATCTCATAAACTCTACCAATGGAGCACTCCAATCTGGAATTAATGACACTTGATAAAGGGTCGCATGCTCCACTGGGGGTCTCTCTCTGCACCTTGGACAATTCTTAATCCACTCATGTATTTCTTTGTCCATGCTAGGCCAATACACTCCTAAACGCTTTAGATTCTGCAATGTTCGTTGTTTAGAATAGTGATTTCCTAGCATTCCTTCATGGGCTTGTTGCAACCAACTACTATGTTCATCATCCTCCACACAACAAGCTAATACACCCTCAGTATCTTGTTTGTACATGCTTCCTGCTAATATGTGATATTTTTGTGATTTTACAATTTCTTCTTGTGATGTTTTCACATTCTTATTTGCAGGGCCAAAGGTTAGGACTGGTACCAACTTATTTGCCCATTTAGGAACAACTTCTAAATTGAACAAATAAGCATCGGGTAATTCGTCAGACACTCCTTGCGGTGACTCTCCTGAAGTGATGCGAGAAAGGTGATCTGCCCGAAGGTGGGTTCTACCTTTCTTGACAACAACTTCAAAGTCATATTCCATTAGTAAGAGGAACCATCTTACTAAGCGTCCAGTATTGCAAGGTTTATTGACCAAATATAACAAAGCTTGATGATCAGTGAAAAACTTGAACTTGTTGGCCAATAAATAGTGTCTAAACTTCTTTACAGCATATACCATGCCTAAGCCCTCTCGCTCAGTTGTGGTATAGTTCCGTTCAGCTGCAGTGAGGTGTATACTAGCATATGCTATGGGCAAATCTAAGTTTCCTTCACTTGTGGGTTGTGCTAGCACACATCCTATGGCATGATTGGATGCATCCACATGGACATGGAATGGTTTATTCCAATCAGGAGTGGTGAGTATTGGTGCCGTGCACAAACGTTTTTTCAGTTCGTTGAAAGAATTCTCGCATTCGTCGTTCCACTCAAAATTAGACAACAAGGCATAAAGGGGTCTAGCTATGATCGCGTACATGTGGATAAACCTACGGTAGTATCCACAATGGCCCATAAAGGCTTGTACCTCTTTAATATTCCTTGGCCTTGGTAGCTCCGCTATGGCTCGTACCTTATCTTCATCTGTTGAGATTCCATTCTTAGAAACAATATGACCTAAGATTTTACCTTGACGCACCATAAACACACACTTTTCTGGGTTCAGACACACTCGATATTCTCTACACTTGTTGAAGATTTGTCTGAGCTCAGGGATGTGAACCCTTCTTTCTTGGGAATGAGCACATAAATCATCCACATACACTTCTAAGCTCTTTTGCAAGAACTCTTTGAAGACATGACACATGAGCCTTTGGAATGTTGCAGGTGCATTGGTGAGCCCAAATGGCATCACCCGAAATGCAAAGATTCCCCACTCTGTAGCAAAAGCTGTTTTGTGTTGATCTTCTGGGGCAATGGCTACTTAATTGTATCCTGAAAATCCATCAAGGAAGCTATAAACTTCCTTGCCTGCAACACGCTCCAATAGGTGTTCTGTGATTGGAAGTGGATAACTATCTCTAATCGTAGCGGCATTGACTTTTTTAAGGTTAATACACACTCGCAACTTCCCGTTCTTCTTGGGTACCACAACAATGGGGGACACCCATTCGGTATGCTCAATCTCATAGATGAATCCAGCTTCAATCAACCTATCAATTTCTTCTTTTATTTTGGCTGCATAGGTATCATTATATGTGTAGGGCTTCTGTTTGGTGGGTTTAGCATCAGCAGTCATGGGGATAGTATGAGAGCAAATTCTTGGATCTACCCCTTTCAAGTCTCTATAGTGCCATGTGTTGCTCTAAGGGTTGCCCATAATTTTTCCTCACGCTATGGCATCCTTGAGCCCTCATGAAAATACCATCTTTTTGTAAATTAGGAGAGGTCCATATGAACACTCTCCTAAAACCACTTTTTGATAAATCCCTAAGTCTATGGTATTGAAGCCTTTCCTTTTTGAACAACTCCTTTTTGAACAAACCAAAAATCCCACGTAGGAATTCTCCACGCGCCCACTCTCTCTCTAGGTGGTTATCTTTTGAAATTCCCAAATCGCATAAAGATCCTCTTTTTGATTTAGCACATGTGGTCTTTTGACCACATGTTTTTATTCACATATGCCTCTCTTCTCTATATAAAGAAGAGCCTCATTTGTAAAGTGGGAGGTCCCTTGGCCATGGCCTTGGCCTCCATTTTGGTAATGGAAGAAGGTGTCATTTGGCTTCCACATTTCTCCTTGTGTGCTAGGTGATGATCCATGTGTGTGGGTTTGGCACTTGGGGTTGGCTTGTGTGTGAGCATTGCCCTCCCTTGTTCCTTTTGACGTTGGCCATGGTGCCATTGTTCATGGACGTGGGTGTGTGTGCGTTGCTTGCACTTCTTGCAACTCCTCTTGGAAGAGCCCCTCACTTCCATGTGAGGCGGTTTGGGTTGGTTACTCCCCATACTTCAACAAAATTTGGCGCCGATGCCGGGGATGATCGACCTTCAACCGTTGGGTTTTTTCAAGCTTGCCGTGCCTACACTTGGTGGATGCACCTCATGCTTGGATTGAGTTGTGGATCCGTGTGGCCTTTGGTTGGCCTTGGGAACCTCTTCCCTTTTAATTTTTGGAGTAATTTAGATCTTTATTTTTGTTTGTTGCACAAAAACACCCCCTAACCCCCTCTTCTTTCTCTCACTCTTTCACAAACACATACTCACTCTGGCATCACCCTTCATCTTCTTCATTTCTTGAAATTGGTGTTTGCCTTGGATAGAGGGATGGGTACCCTTCTTGATCCCTCCCTCTGTTCAAATAATCAAAAAGACAATGTTAAAAATGAATTTCGAAAAAAAAAAATATACTAGATATGTCACGCATCCGTGGGTACAGGCCCCATTTGGTTTGAAAATTGAAAGGGATAGATCTCTTTCCAAAACGGACAGGTTGGGTGTGAGGTTCAATTCGCAATTCTTCAAGGGACGTGCACATTTGGTATAGCTAATAAATGTCTGCAGGAGGCGGCAGTGTGTGGGGTAGCTGGCAACTTCATGCCCTCCCTCCAGGCTCCCACTATCTCTCATTTCGTGCTGGGGTGAGCCCGCGGGGCTTCCTCTTCTGCCCATTCTCTTGGGTTGTGGGGGGTCAAGCCTTTGGGGCTTCCCGGGTTGCTCTTTCTTGGCCTCATTGCACATGCAGGGGTGAGCTTCATGCTCTCCCTCGACCCATTGGCTAAAGTCGCAAGCTCCTGGACCAACGTCCGCTCGACTTGAAGCTTCTGTTTTGCGTTCATTCATTGACGGCAAGAGCTGTGCAATCACAAGCTCTGCAGAGAAAGTGCGTTCACAATCAAGGTGGATTCTAGATTGCTGCGCCTCTGGATTTATGGTCGACAGTGTGGTGAGCCTTTCTCCCTTGATTCTTCAAGAAATGACCACCAGTTTGGCATTTCCTCTCCACCTTTCCCTACCGTTTGTTAGTTTCTTTTGATGCGTGGTTGAGCTATGGCTTCCTTCTGCATGTAAAGGCATGTGGGTTGAGTCACGTTCTCCCCACATCTTCGCGGAATGTTTGTGGTTAGGCTCCCAGCTCTGCGCATCCTTTCAGTCACTTTGGAACCTCTCGGGCTCTTCTGTTGCATCTGTTGAAGCATTCGATTCACCACTCAGCTCTGAGGAACAGATTTTAGCTTGGATTCCTTTTCTAGATCTACTGCGGGATTGTGCAGTTTCTTCCCTTCTGCCTCCTATTGAGCCATGGCTATGTGGGTTGTGCTAAGCTCCCCACGAAGCTCATCTCATGTCAATTCTTATCACTCAAGTTAAGCATCATGGCTGTTTCCCCCCGACTAATGAATAGACAATCACAAAACCTCATCGTCAAGCCTGGGTACAGATGTGGTGTGAGGTACCTATCGTTTACTGTTGGGGGAAGCTCGAATGCACTTCAAACTCCCTTTTCATCCTTATATGTGTGTAATGGAATGCCCTGTTGCCGGTTGGGGTGTGTTTCGGGATAGGATTGACCCTTCCGACCACATGTGCAGTCTTCTCTCATCTTGTGTATGCTCTTATGTGGGGTTTATGTATTAATAGCTTCCTCGAGCTCCTTCAAACCCTGATTCCACAGGATGCCTACTGCACTTGTCATTTGCTTCCCTGTTCAGTTGAAGTTCTTAAAAAGGAGCACGCCATCTGGTTCCCTTCTATGCCTTAGGGTCGAAATCTTGGTGCTTCTTCTATATCTGTCTCCACCGCCTGGCAACATCGGAGTTTCCTCTCCCCTCCCTCTATCAATGAATGTGTGCATGATTTTGGTGATGTTGTGGTCCTTGCATTCAGAGGGCATTATGAATACATCTGTTTTCCATCGGACGTCGGGTGCTGACGCTTATGCACCTAGAGTTGCGCGAGCACTCTTATGTTTCTCTCTTCAGGAACTCCAATGCCCAGTGGAAATGAGATGAATAAAGGTGGAGCCACGCTTCGCAGTTGCCCCAGAATTGTGGAAGATGGTGGCTAAGCATATGAAGCTATCATGGACCTACTTCCTGTAATGTTTGCATGAGGCAGATTTTGAGGAATTCTTTTTTGATTAACTGTTTTACTGAAAGAATCATGGGTCCTGTTGTAATGGTAATATAATATAAGAATGACTAAATCTTGGATTGTCCTCTTGATTTTGTCTCTGGCAGAAGTTTATGATCTAGTGAGGTGGGCATGAAGGTTTCTGTGACTTCATGGCTATTTTTGTATGAAGGGGAGTATGGGGGCAGCTTGCCTCTTCTCTTCCTTTTTAGAAACACAACTATGCTGGATTGAAGCAACACATGATCTCCTATGCTGCATTGTGATGTTAATTTTTCAAATCATGTTACTCCTACATTGTGCTGGTGGGGTACTTCATCTTAAGAGACTACAAAGATCTCGTTATGGTAATCAATTCTATGGCATTTTAATTTGATTGTAATGTTCTTTTGGGTGAAGGTGCGACGGTATTATGTGCCCCTCTTGGTGTTGTTCATGATGCACCGGAACTCATCATTCATAGATAAGGAAGTCTAAGATGACGGCTAAAACTTTTATAAACACTTTGTTGGTAAGAAGATGCATGCTATACCTGCGAGAGTCGATCGTTTCTGTGTCCCATCAGGTTCTCAATTTCTAAGTGTACTCCATAGTGTTCCTTGGGTTGATAGGGCAGTACAATATCATTGGTCTTGTTCTACCATGTTAGTTGCCATTAGGCATATACTTGCTCGGATTGTTTTCTGTTCTCTCCGGTACCTTCTGTGTACAAGCTCTAGGTGCTAGCATTATGGTCATTCTGCACTCCTCCCCTAAAGCATGAGATGTTTTGTTTCCTCGAGAATGTGTTTGGTTTGATAAGTTTGTGAGACATGACTAGGGTATGTATTGGGCAATGTTTTCTTATGCCATATTCAGGTTGCGGGTGACATAGTTTTGAAAGGGGGAGGTGCTATGGATGAGTGATCAAAATTTTAGGTGGGCCAATGGAAGCCTTTTTTGCCACTCCAAAATATGGCTACATTCGAAGGTTGGTGTTGGCCATTTCATTCTCCTGACTACTCACTTGGGTGCTTTTTGTTAAGAGATTACTAATCTTAAATGAGGATGTGTTTTCACTCCCTCCCACTTTGCAAATCTTGGACATGTACACCTGTATAGTGTTGTCCTGACAATGTGTGTTGCTCTTCACATCGGTTTGAGATTTGGTTCTACTCAATAGAGATTGTATCTAAAAACCCATATTTTGGGATCAACTTTGTTTTGCTACGCATGCTCAAAGAATGATGCTCTCTATATTTTTATTTCATGTGCTTGAAAGCTCTATGAGTTCTTCACAACTTAGGAATAGTCAAATGCAAGTCATCAATATTTCACTCTTCAGTCATAATACTTTCTCTCGTGCGCCACCAAAGTTTGAATGAAAGATTATGAAACTAAAGATAATCATTAACTATGATCTTGAGGTTTTCACAGGTTTTAATGTGTTAGAATAAAAACTTCTCCCTTGAAGACATCTTAATTCTTTCTCTTGTGAATGACCATATGATTGGGAGTGTCATTGAAACTTTGAATTTGTAGATGATGCACTTCAGGGCTTGGAGGCATCAAGCATCTTTCAAACCTTGGGATGTCATATTTGGTGTCCATAGTGTTGTGAGGGTAATGGACACAAGCATGTTAAACAGAGTGTTGTAATCCACTGTCGGTATGCATTGGAAGTCTTGTTTCAGGGTTGTATGGTCAAAATGTTGGAGCTTTCAGGAATTCATAACTTTAAGAAACATGCTAAAAATATGAGCTAAACCTTTCCATTTCAGGATGGCCTTGCTCCTATTTGGGCTGCAAATATTTTGGTCTTGGTTTTTGTGACTGTCCTTCATGGGTGTCAAAGTTGTAGGCTTTATCATTCATAAGGATCATTACATGAGCTTCCACTTGGATGCTGGCACACATGGAGATTTGTACCTGAGAAGCTCATCTTCCAACATGCTTCAAGATCTGCTCTGTCATAACCTTTCAAAGAGGATAAATAATGTTTTGAAATATGGACAAAGCACTAATGAGGTACTTATTTTTGGTTTGGATGTTTGAGATTGTAATAGTTGGGTGACATAATAGAATGCATGAAGACATATTCCTTGTAGAATCTAAACTTCTTGACTTTTCGATGGTGTGGCAACTCCAGGATCTGAGTTGTGAAAAAGCTAGTTCATGGTGTGTTTCTTACTGTTGCAGGCGTTCAGTTGAGCTCTAGGATCTCTTTTTTTTGCAATTGTTCCAATTTAAAAAAGATTATGGTTGTAGCATATACATAAACTTTGAGCTCATGAACTTGGTTTCCTCAATGATGTTTTGTATGACCTGGAATTAGGGAAAGTTCAGAAATAGCTGCACCTTGTGAGGGGTTGTCTTTGGATTATTTTTCACGTAAAAGATTACTCTGACTCTAGATGGCCTTTCCATACTTATGTCCAAAAAGGATTCCTCCCGAATTGGACCACATTTTAGTTGTTTGTTTGTATACTCAGGCCTTGATCAAATAATTATATTTCTACTATCTTATGCTGATGACTCCTCTGGTTGATCTTGTTACTCTTGTATTCTCATGATCACATGAACATATGCAGGTCAATCATCAGATGCATGACAAGAGCAATGTTTATCTCATGTTTTTGTTATTTTTGAGCTAACACAAGTAGGATTGTTAGCATGGAAAAGAATCAAAAGAATGTTTGGATGTCAAGGAATGAGAAATTGTTTTTTGCCAGGGAAGTTATTCTCTGGTTTTCCAATAATGCATCACAGACTTACACAAAATTCCAGCATTGATTCTTTCATGGCTCCTATAAGATGATTTGCAGGAATAGCTTTGGATAAAACTGTTTACATTTCATAAATGCTTGAAGAGTGATAAGAATGCTGGTCACACCACTTAGGGCCCTCTTGAGCCTAGTTGTTGCACTATTGCTTTAATCAAGTTTTGAATGCATACCACTCAATTAGCAACTTTGCTGATATGAGCATAGTCTAAAATGATGGCAGGAACATAAGTTAATCATGACACCACATTCATCTCATTCTATACAATGCAATATGTCACACACTCATTTGGGGATAGCATATTTAAGAATGAAGATATAAGGGATATACAGGTTCTTGAGATGATCTTTGCTCTTTCGTTGTACTCCTTGGATTGCAGGAACAATAATGTTTTCAGGACTTCTCTCCAGAAGAAAGGTCTTGCAGAAGAGGAGGATGCCCCTGAAGTGGAAACTAAACATGGACTTACATTTTGTGGTTGCTTCTTTTCAAATTCAGTCTACTTGTTGTGTATGTTTAAATTTCAGGTATTGGAGCTTTGAAGAGATGACACACTGGAGGAATGCAGGGCTGACTGCCCCCCAAGGGGATTGTGTCGCTCAGCAATATGAAGTTGCAGACTTGAAGACTGACGACTTGCTGATTTGAACAGTTGCAGAGTAGCTGAGTTGAAGACTCCAAACTTGGACCAGTTCGGCATTATATGCTTCTCTCCTAGCTTTGTCGAGGACGACAAAGTCTAGGAGGGGGGGAAGTGTTGCTCTAAGGGTTGCCCATAATTTTTCCTCCCGCTATGGCATCCTTGAGCCCTCATGAAAATACCATCTTTTTGTAAATTAGGAGAGGTCCATATGAACACTCTCCTAAAACCACTTTTTGATAAATCCCTAAGTCTATGGTATTGAAGCCTTTCCTTTTTGAACAACTCCTTTTTGAACAAACCAAAAATCCCACGTAGGAATTCTCCACGCGCCCACTCTCTCTCTAGGTGGTTATCTTTTGAAATTCCCAAATCACATAAAGATCCTCTTTTTGATTTAGCACATGTGGTCTTTTGACCACATGTTTTTATTCACATATGCCTCTCTTCTCTATATAAAGAAGAGCCTCATTTGTAAAGTGGGAGGTCCCTTGGCCATGGCCTTGGCCTCCATTTTGGTAATGGAAGAAGGTGTCATTTGGCTTCCACATTTCTCCTTGTGTGCTAGGCGATGATCCATGTGTGTGGGTTTGGCACTTGGGGTTGGCTTGTGTGTGAGCATTGCCCTCCCTTGTTCCTTTTGACGTTGGCCATGGTGCCATTGTTCATGGACGTGGGTGTGTGTGCATTGCTTGCACTTCTTGCAACTCCTCTTGGAAGAGCCCCTCACTTCCATGTGAGGCGGTTTGGGTTGGTTACTCCCCATACTTCAACACCATGCAAACACATCCCTATATTCCCTTAATAGAGCTATGAGCTCCATTTCTTCTCTTGCACTTAGGTCATCTCCTATATATGTGCATCTCTCTTCGTTCTCTTCAATGGTCACTACAATCCTCTTGGTCTTTTCTTTATTATCATATGATTCTCCTATGATGGCCTCTCTCTTAGGCATTCATACCAAAATTTTGCGGTCGTCAACTTCATATTTCTTGAAGTTTTCTGGTACCTCAAACAATGATTCCTCCTCTTCTTGTTTCACTGCTTTTCTTTTCTTTTTCTTTTGACTGCTCTCACTTCCTTCCTTTGAATTTACTGTTTTAATACTTGTGAGAGGTTCTTCTTCTTTCTGGGTGAACACTCCTATATCTTCTAGATAGTGCTGCTCTGAGTTAAAGCAACTATCCATCACAATAGACTCCAGATCATCGTCATTCTCTTCTTCTTCTATGACATCACTAGGGTCACATTCTTCTAGCAAGGGTTGACACATGAACACTGAGATATCATAACCCTCCTCATCACAATGAGGTGTCCACTGTTCCTCATTGACAGCAATGTCCATGGTGGCTAAGATTTCTGGCCAGCCATGAGGCTCAAACTCCTCATCTGGAAAGATCATCGGTGTGTAGGCTGGGTCTTTAACTGGTCTATCTTCTAGTGAAGTTCCTTCTTCTCTTGCCTTTAAACGTTTTTCCTCTTCCTTTGCGACCTTGCACATCCACAAATGAGTATCTTCATGCAGCCATGATGGATCAGGTGAACTTTCAGAATGCACAGACATGGAATCTTCTTTCGCTTTGTGGATAGAATTCCACTGTAGGGGTGGTACATCTCTGAAGGTGTAATCCTTCAAGTTGACCTTGGTGGTGACCCCTAAGTGCTGTAAGTACAAGGAGTTAGTTCCCCAATCCTGTACTATTTGCAATTGTCGTAGGAAGGGTCTTCCTAGGATCATCTCATAGACATTATTTTTCTCAAAGTCACATATAGCAAATGTGTGCTCAAACTCTACACCACAAGTGGTTAGAGTGATCCCTTCTAGCAATCCTAGAGGTCTTTCGAAATGACCATCAGCCATTTGAAGCTTCATTCTAGTTGGTCTTAATGTGGGCTTGCCCCATTGCTTCCACAAGGAGGTGTTTGCAATAGCAACACCAGCACCTGAATCTATGATTGCTTTGGTTGTGTAACCTTGGTAGGTGATTGGAAGATAAGTATTACCTTCTTCACCCTCACACATGTCCCCTATTTTGTCTAGAGGTATCTTTGGTACCCTTTGCTTGGAGCCTGCTTTTGGCATGTTGGAATCAAGTTCTGGAACCTGATCCTTCACATGATTCCATAACTCAGGTTTTGCTTTGAGCAGCTCTTCTACAGTGAGATGACACTGAACCTTAGTGTTCTTCACGACATCAGTGTTCCTTGGAACCACTGAGTCTTCATTTCTTACCAGTATTGTGGGAGCTCTAATCTGGAGAGATTCAGATTCCCATGGGCCTGGAAATTGAGGCAGTTCTTCTAAGGTATTAGATTCAAAATCTAACCTTTCGTCTTCTTGTTGTTCTGCTTCATCTCCGTAAATAGATGGAATGTCTTGGGGAAATTGATCATGAAGATCATCAATCTCAGGAATAGGAGGGGAATTACCCTTCTCCTTGGCCCATTTCTCTTCTTGTATTTCCCGCAAGAATTCTTGAGAGTACTGTTGAATTGAAGGAGGTATTCCTGGATCCATGGAATTAGGAACATAAGCTCCCATTGGTGGTGAGCTTCCTCTTTCAATAACTGGTTGAGCCTGTGGAGGTAAAGAAACTTGTGGTTTGTTTACCAACTACTCTAATCGTTCTAGTAAGCCCTGGAAATGCAAATCCCCTTTGACAGAGTTTGTCTGATTGAACTTTTGACTAGTCTCAAGTATAGCTTGAGCTTGTTCTACCATTTTCATGCACATTTTCATCCGTTCAATCTCTAAGTCCGCTCTAGGGTAACTCTTGTCTAGGTTTGCAGCTGTAGGCCCTTCTTGAAGTCGAGCCTGGTAGGCCTTGAACATCATGTCCAAGCCTTCTGGGGTTGGATCTGCAAGAACAGACCCTGGTTGCGGTCTAATTACAATGGGTGGTGGGGTGGGATGAGGTGGAGTGGATGGAGTTTCGGCATGCGAGGGGTTTTGAGATGCAATGTCTTCTATTTTTGTTTTTGCGTCTTTCAAGCTTTCTTCTAGTTCCGATAACTTTTTATTCCACTTACGGTTGGCCTTTTCTCTGGTATCCTTCCATGTTCTTGTTTTCCTCTTACTAGGCTCTCCTGATTCACTCGACTCTGATTGCTCTGTTGGTTTATCTTGTTTTAATGCTTGTGCCCTAGTAACTGCCTGTATAGGTGCCACATTACTGCTACTTGAACTTGAATCCGCCACTAAGCCTACCACATTAATGGGTGTAATCTTGGGTGCGCTGGAGGGGTTTCTTGGACAATCTCTAGGGAGATGGTCTTTGCCACAATCAGGGCAAAAAGCCTGTATGGTGATAGCCTGTCCTTGACTCGGAGATGATGGGTGGGGACAGTCACGAATGAAATGATCACCTTGACATCTAAAACCAGATCCTCTAGGGGCTTGTGGTCTCATTTGTCTCAATTGGGGCCTAGGGTTAGGATTTGTGTACATGACATTGGAGTATTCTGGCTCCCAATTTTGCTCCATAGGTGGTGCCTCATATTGATACGAGTAAATCTCGCTATGTTCAGGTGACTCTGTGTAATACGCATGTGGACTACCTTCATGGGAGTAGTCTGAACTATGAGCATGAGAATCATTATCTGGTATCCATGGGGTTAGGGGCACCAATGCTCTATTTGGATTTTCCTCTCCCACAGCATATTTGACTGGAATCACGTTGGCTGGAGCTGGTGGTTGGTTTCCCAAGACAGGTTGTGGCCTATATGGTACCTGATATTGCTGTTGTGGTCTATAATATGGCTGTTGGTATTGGTTCTGATACCTACCTTGTGGGTAAGGTTGCTGATAATTCTGTCTAACAGCCTGCCTATTGTAGGGACAATCTTGAGCCGTGTGGTTTGTGTATTTTCTCTCAATAGTGCAATATGGAGCATTCCTTTCTCTAATGTTTTGGTTTTGCATTGGGCATACATTAGCCATGTGGTCGCCCCCACAAGTATAACACCGATTCACTGGAGTGACTCTCTGTGTTTGTTTATTTTGGACTCCCAGCTTCTTGGCAACTTGCTCAGCTATCTCCTCTATTTCCGTGGAGATTTTTGAAGTATGACTAGTAGAACTATTTGAATCCTTATAGAGTTTGGATAATCCTAACTCCTCACCCAAGTTATCTTCTATGTCGATGCACGTCCGCACGCACTCTTCTATGGATCTAGGCTCTTTCAAGTACACATATGATCTTAACTTTGTGCTCAGTAAGCCATCTAAGAACAAAGCCACTTGTTTAGCTGGTGTGGGTAACTCTGGAGTAGGGCATCTTTCTAGGTACTGTCTGAACCTTCTACCTGCTAGTCGCACTGTTTCTTGGGGTGTTTGCTTGAAATTGTGGATCAGGGACGATGTGTTATGCCTGATACCACTCTTGGAAAATTCTACAATGAATTCGTCTAGCAGTTGACCTACATCGCGATAGTTGCGACTACTCAGTGGTTGAAACCAAGCCAAGGCAGTGCCCTTAAGAGTCAAACCAAATGCCTCGTACTGGGTGAACAAGTCCTCGACCTGTTCTGCTCTTAACACTTGTTTGAACTCGGCCACATGATCATAAGGATCTCCTGACCCGTCAAAATAATTCTTCATTGCCTTGATCACTTGAGTGGGTCTAAGGGTTCTTGGATGCTCTCGGGGTCTAGGCAATGGAAAATCATGTTCATCTCTTTGCTGCCTATGTGCTTGATGTCTCTCTTTTTCAGGTCTTTCATTTTCAAATCCTGATCTATTCCTGCCCACGGTGTGTGCAAAACTTACCTCAGGTCTCTCTCTAGTTCTTTCTCTCTGGGCTTCATGAGCATGGGATGATCCTACTCCTTGGAGACCATGGGAAACATTGGATCTTGGTGGGGGGAAAATCAATTTATTCTTCCGAGTATATGCATGTCTATCATGTTCTGTTACCAAGAAAATTTTCTCTGATGTGTTATTCAGGTAGACCACTTTGCCGGGTATCTCTGGATCCTTGAACTCGTAGATGATGACTATGCCCAATTGGCTAGGTTGATCTGGCTTGAATCTCCAAAAGGCTTCCTCTGTTTCTCTATTCAAAAATAGTTCTATGCTTTTGTTATCTTGAGGGATCCAGTCTGGAGTGATCACTCGGGTCAAAACTGACTTACCTCTAGGAGTCTTGGGTCCTTGTCCTACATTTCCTTGTTCTAGGTCTCCTATTTCATTCTCAGGAATGACATTTCCAAACTCATCAGTCCTATCTGGTAGGTTGGTGACCACATACATGGTTCCTTCCTTATCTATGTATGAACCCTCTTCAAACTTGTCCACCGGGTGTGCAAGTCCAAAGGATTGATCTGGATTTTTGAGTTGGACCACTGATCGCCTCAGACCATCCTCATAGATGCGAGCACCTAATTGGTTGGTCCGAATATATTCCAACTGTGTCTTATAGGGACCTTCTGGTGTTTGTAGATGGGCAGTCCCTGAGCCACCTGCAGGTTTTCCCATACTGAAAGACATTTCTGAATCACTTGTGTCTGAACTTAGTAAAAGATGACCACTTAGTTGTTGTGCCCAAGACTTGGATGTATGGTTGACACTAGCCTCAGACGATCTAATGCTTTGTTTATCCTTGCCTAAGTGTCTACCAGATCTCAGGTTCATAAGCTTTAGTCAAGAGTCCAAATTTTCCCCTTGGTTCCCTAGTCCCACTTGAGGTTCAACTTCAAATTATCCTATCTCAAAATCAACGCGTTATTCTTGAAAAAAACAGTTGAGGTCGTGTAGGATTTGAAACGAGCTTTCCAACGAGCTATAGAGCTCAAAAA
The DNA here is from genome assembly GCA_020310875.1 of Ceratopteris richardii. Classification (NCBI taxonomy): domain Eukaryota; kingdom Viridiplantae; phylum Streptophyta; class Polypodiopsida; order Polypodiales; family Pteridaceae; genus Ceratopteris; species Ceratopteris richardii. The sequence goes on from CM035424.1 coordinate 10,931,200, forward strand.
ATGGACTTTGGATGAAAAAGTTATGCCAATTCAGGCTCCTGGGGGTCAAAACAGGCAAATAGGACCTTTTGAAAAAATCGCGATTTTGTACCTTGAGAATCGTGTTCACAAAATCGTGTTTTCACAAAATAATGTTTTGAAAATCGCGATTTTGATCACAAAATCGTGTTTCTGAAAATCGCGTTTTTTGACATGAAAATCGCGATTTTGATCACAAAATCGTGTTTCTGAAAATCGCGATGTTGATCACAAAATCATGTCTCTGAAAATCGCGTTTTTGACATGAAAATCGCAATTTTGATCACAAAATCGTGTTTCTGAAAATCGCGATGTTGATCACAAAATCGTGTTTCTGAAAATCGTGTTTTTTGACATGAAAATCGCGATTTTGATCACAAAATCGTGTTTCTGAAAATCGCGTTTTTTGACATGAAAATCGCGATTTTGATCACAAAATCGTGTTTCTAAAAATCGCGTTTTTTGACATGAAAATCGCGATTTTGATCACAAAATCGTGTTTTAGAGAATCGTGTTTTTTGACATGAAAATCGCGATTTTGATCACAAAATCGTGTTTCTGAAAATCGCGTTTTTTGACATGAAAATCGCGATTTTGATCACAAAATCGTGTTTCTGAAAATCGCGATGTTGATCACAAAATCGTGTCTCTGAAAATCGCGTTTTTGACATGAAAATCGCGATTTTGAGCACAGAATCGTGTTTTAGAGAATCGTGTTTTTTGACATGAAAATCGCGATTTTGAGCACAGAATCGTGTTTTTGAAAATCGCGATTTTGACTCAGAGAATCGTGTTTTTTTCACAAAATCGTGTTTTTTTGCTGAAAATCGTGATTTGTGAGAACCGCGATTTTGAGCCCGCTGAAAATCGTATTTTCTCAGAATCGTGTTTTTGGCATGAAAATTGCGATTTTGAGCACAGAATCGTGTTTTAGAGAATCGTGTTTTTTGACATGAAAATCGCGATTTTGAGCACAGAATCGTGTTTTTGAAAATTGCGATTTTGACTCAGAGAATCGTGTTTTTTTTTCACAAAATCGTGTTTTTTTTTCACAAAATCGTGTTTTTTTGTTGAAAATTGTGATTTGTGAGAATCGCGATTTTGAGCCCGCTGAAAATCATATTTTCTCAGAATCGTGTTTTTGGCATGAAAATCGCGATGTTGAGCACAAAATCGTGTTTCTGAAAATCGCGATTTTGAGCAAACAAACGTGATTACACAGAATCGCCTATTTTCTTCACAAAATCGTGTTTTTTTACTGAAAATCGTGATTTGTGAGAATCGCGATTCTGAGCACAACCACAGAATCGTGATTCTGAGAATGACCACAGAATCGTGATTTTTTCAGACAACTTTTAGGCGGGAAAACAGAAAATCGTGATTTTTTCAAAAACTTTTGAATTTTCACAGAATCGCGATTTTCATCATAGAATCGCGTTTTTTGGCAGGAAATTCAAATTTTTGAGCGCCGGCTATGGCGAGCTCTGTATGAGCAGAAAATCATGAAAAAAACACAGCGCTTGCTCTCCCTTGCTTCTCCTAACTCCTTCCCACACAATAATGCATGAAAAATGGTATGAAGATGGTGAAAATGCACTAAAAAACAAGAATTTTCTATGAAGAAGAAGGTGGAAGAAGGTGGAGATGATGATGATGATGAAGATGAAGAGGAAAAAACAGAAAATGAACTGAAATGACAGTTTTTTTTACCTTCCAACGTCGCAAATCTACGATCTTACCATCACAACGCTCGTCCTCGAAGCTCTCTCCCCGGCAACGGCGCCAAAATTTGGTGTAGCTCAAGCATAAGCACCACCTCCTTTACTTGTCAATCCGCAGAGACGTGAGGACCGGTATGAAGACCACGAGCAAGTGAAGGCACAAGTGCGTGAGTGAAAGCACACAAACATGCACACACATACACACACACGCGCACAAAGTAAGATCAAAGAGAGGAACAATGGAAAGCTTAGATTGCAAAAGAGTTCTCTTACAAAAGTTCTATTCTCTAACAAACTAACCCCAAAAATGAGCTCTCTAGCTCTTTTTATAGTTTTTTGACTAGTTTTGGCCCTGTCCAGACCTAGTGTCCGGCCTAGTTAAAAATTAGGTTCCAGGGCTTATTTGAGGGCTCAAACGAGGTCTAAAAATTATGAAAATTGGTACGATGGTACTTCTAATACTCCTCAAGCTCAAGGACTCCTCGGCTTGAACAAAATGGAGTTACTAAAAATAGATAATGGTATTTACAATGGTTTTTAGTGATGGAAATCACTATTTTTGTAGGGGATTCTTCTGAAAATTTGACATGCACTTCTTGGAGCTCCCTACTTGCTCCCTTTCCTTGTTTGTCCACCTTTTGATGTGCTTCCATGCTTTGTCCTTGACTTTGAGCTTCAATACTGAGAGAAGAAATATGTTAATTGTTGAGACAACTAGATCTATGCTTAATGAGAAGAAGTTACCTAACTATCTATGGGCAGAGAGTGTTTCCACTACCACTTACCTCATAAACAGGTTACCATCTAAGTCACTTGATGGTATGACACCCTATGAAGCATGTCGTGGTAAGAGACCATCATTAGATCACTGCAAAATATTTGGATGTGTAGCATATGTGCACCTTCTCAGATAAGAGGTAAGCTAGACCCAAAGGCTGAAAAATGCATTTTCATTGGGTATGATTTAAATAAAAAGGTTACAGGTTTTATAACCCTACCAATAAGGGATTTATGGTAAGCAGAGATGTGATCTTTGATGAAAATGATTCTTGGTATGAGAATGAATGCAGGAAGGTTAAACTGCCCTATGACTTGGAAGAGGAATTTCCAAAACTTGAAAAGGAGGAACCTATTCAGAATGAAGTCTCAAGTTCAGATGATGAAGACACTATCAACCTTAAAGAATTCAAGGCATGGAAGTCCAAGGGCAAAATGAAGATGAAGAAGCTTGAAGACATACCTGAATCTTCAACTCAATCAATCAAAAGATCTCAAAGAGAAAGCAAGAAACCCATCAGATATGGGTATGATACATCTCTTGTTACTAAACATTCAGTTTATCTTGCCAAACATTTGTCAAATGAAGAACCAGGATCATATGAAGAAGCAATAACCAAATCAGAATGGAAAGAAGCTATGGATGAGGAGATTGAAGCACTCAAGGAGAGTGACACATGGGAGTTAGTACCTAAGAAGGATTCTATGAAAGTAATAGGATCCAGATGGATCTATAAGTTGAAAAGAAATTTTGATGGAACAATTAATAGGTACAAAGCCAGATTGGTAGCCAAGGGTTTTGCACAAACCCAAGGCATTGACTATGAAGAGACATTTTCTCCTGTGGCCAAGATGCCAACAATCAGAGTATTGGTAAGTGTGGCTGCATCAAAGAATTGGAACATGTACCAATTGGATGTCAAGAATGCTTTCTTGAATGGATGGATTTCAGAAGAAGTTTATATGTCACAACCTCCTGGCTATGAGGACCCTAAGAAGGTAACTTATGTTTGCAAATTAAAAAAGGCATTATATGGATTGAAGCAAGCACCTAGGGCATGGAATTACAGGTTAACTACATACCTCCAAGACCAAGGTTTTGTCATGAGCAAGGCTGACACTTCTCTGTTCATTAAGAGAAGTAATTCAGAAGTAATATATCTCTGTGTTTATGTTGATGACATCATCATTACAGGTAATGATGTCAATGGAATCGGGTATATTAAAAGCCAGATGATGAAGGAATTCAAGATCAATGATCTTGGTTTATTGAAGTATTTTCTAGGGCTTGAATTAGTTTACACTAATTCAGGGATATACATTACTCAGAAAAAGTATATACAGGATATGTTGAAGAAGTTTCACTTGCAGGATGCTAAAGTAGCAAGCACTCCAATGGAGGTAAACCTAAAGCTAAGTGTCCATGAAGGTGATGAAGTCAAAGACATTACAGGTTATCAAAGTATGGTGGGTAGCTTGAACTATGCTACTCTTACAAGAATTGATATTGCGTATGGAGTTAGTGTGCTAAGTCAATTTATGCACAAGCCAAGGATACCTCACTTAGAGGCTGCCAAGAGAATCTTGAAGTATCTCAAGGGTACACAGAATCATGGTTTGTATTTCCCTTACACTTCAGATATTGATATCAAAATTTATTCAGATGCAGATTGGGCAGGATGCAAGGATGACAGGAGGAGCACTTCTGGATATATCTCTTTTGCAGGTGACAAACCAATTTCATGGTCTTCAAAGAAGCAACCTACTGTTGCTTTGTCTTCCACAGAGCCAGAGTATAGAGGACTGGCTAATGCCACACAAGAAGCAATTTGGATTAAGATTTTGTATACAGAATTGGGTTTGTATACTAGGTCACCAATTATCTTTGGGGATAATACAAGTTCTCTTCACCTTGCCGTTAATCCTATCTATCATGCTAGGACCAAACACATAGAGGTTCATTACCATTATGTGAGAGAGAAATTGATAAGCAAGGACATTCAACTTACCTATGTATCAACCAACATGCAATGTGCAGATTTGCTGACTAAAGCTTTGGATGGAACCAAACTTTGCAGGTTTAAATGCATGATTGGATTGCAGGATATACTTGAATATTGAAGATGAAGACTTAAGCCAAAATGTTTGGCTTGAGGGGGAGCTATTGGTGTAAATTGCAAGCCTACACATTTGGCTCAAAGGATGCATTAAAGTCTACACATACATGAAGAAGCATAGGAACATATGCTAGTGGTTAATTACCACTTTACCTCATTGTAAAAGTCAAATTGACTTAGAATCTTTTGTAATCACCTACCAAAGCGAGTCGTGGAAAAGTAGTTCATTTGATTGAAGGAATATCTCCAAGCATTTAGGAGCTTGATCATAGGGAGCCAAAATTTGAATTTGAATTCAAATCTTTGCTCATTACATATAAAAGTGAACATGAAAAGTCACGTGTAGAGAGATCATTCCCAAGCCTCATTCTTCTGATTTGAGTGTGTGTGAGGACTATACTATAGCCTACACCTCTCTCAACCATTAGGCAATGTTATTCATGCCAATGGGATTGTATACAAGTGTTCATTAATAGATACATTTACATCATTCATCTCTGAGTTCTCTATTAGTGTACTCAAAAGTCTGTCAACGTGTCAAGGGCATATCTCGGTCAATTCTTGACCAAATCAAGTGATTCAAAGCTTGTTGGATTCAGCTCAACGTCATCTACATGCTATCAAAGTGTGAAGTGATTCTATTCAGCCATTTCAGAGAAATCTGCGTCGAGGTGAACTCTGGTCATTTTCTGCTACAGTCCTAAAAAGTCGGGGGTATAGCTAAACTTGCTAAATTGATTTCTCTTAGCATAGTTTATATTTTTACATAATTCCACTTGCAAATGGTAGCTTACTAAGTAATTAAATACCCCTAGAAGGAATTTTATCAATTTCTACTGTGCTGGTCACACTGAGTAAAACATCCAGCAGGTGTCAAGACATAAATAGAAGGTTTTCTTGAGTTTGTGAACTTCAAAGTTATCTGTTTTGGTTCAATCATTACACACATCACTTCCAAAGTACATAGGCTATTTTCTGGTGTTATTGGAAAGCTAAGAAGGTCTACTTATCAACTCTGAAGCAAAAGAGGGCTGGTACAAAGCAGGTTTAGCAGTACCTACTCAGTCTCTTGGAGCATCCATCCATCTATCCCAACATGTTTGAGCAAGAAGCAACCTACTTTGGCCTCGTCTAGTTGTGAGGCTGAGTATAGGGAAACTTTCAGAGCGAGTATTGAGTGTGTGCGGCTTAGAGCCCTTATGGATGATTTGGGTGTTGGTCAATCTTTTGTCACCACCATCATCACGAATAGTTAGACCACATAAGAACCCTGTGTTCGAACCCTGTGTTCCATGCTTGCGCTAAGCACATTGAGGTGCACTATCATTGTGTGAGGGAGACTATAGCTCAAGCATGAGTACCACCTCCTTCACTTGTCAATCCGTAGAGACGTGAGGAGTCTATGAAGATCGTGAGCAATTGTGGTGAGCAAATGTGAGTGACAAGCACATACATGCATGCACACACACAGAAGGAAAGATAGCAAACATAGGAATGATGGAAGCTCTATTAGCAAGCTCAAAGAAACTTTACAATGCTCAAGAATAAGTTCACTCTCCAACTAGCTAACCCCAAAAGTGAACTCTCTAGCTCGTTTTATAGTTTTTTGACTAGTTTTGACCGTGTCCAGACCTACTAGAGCAAGTTCTTGGCAAGCCTATGTGACGGCTTGAGTACCACAACATCATGTAGTCTTGAAGAAAATGCTTAAAGTGATGAAGAGTTCTCTTGTGAACTCACTCTTGTAGTTTCTTGAGTATTCACCTATTGTAAAAGTAAAAGAATCAAAAGTGATTGAAGCCACCTGATGTTAGGCAAAAAACTCCACAATTTTGTAATGGAATCTATTGCTAGAATTTAGGAAAAATGTTTTAGGTGAGCATGAATTCAAATTCAAAATATGGCTCCAAGACACATTATGTATGTGTGACTTATGTAATCACGAAAAACACACTCCTTAGCAGAGCTTCTTGTCAAATTTGAGTGTGATATGAGAGCTCCTACATGTATCAATAAGTCTATTGTACTTTCCATGTAATTTAAATTTGAGTTCATACATATTTCTTGCCATAACTTCAAGTCTATGTGAGTGTACTATTCACTATTTGTGATCTCATTTTTTAGTCTGATTGCGAAAATGATTTCTTTGAGCATGGTTCATCTTTTTCAATGATTTAACTCAGTAATTGTATCTCTCTGAATTTCTTTTCACATCACAAAGTTTCATTGCATTTGGGTCTTTGAGTTGTGAGAAACAGTCATGAGAATCTGATTGTGTATTTACTTCTATTGCTTCCTAAAAAGTTAAGATCACATACATGATTTGTTAATTTGATTTCTCTCAATATAGTCAGTCATTTTCATAATTAGCTTCCTCTAAAGAGCTCTCTATTCAATTTTAACTAGAGAAGGAGCATTGAGTAAAATACTAGTAATGTTGAATTGAAAGAGGTTTTTCCCCATCCGTGGAATCACGAACATAAACTCTTGTCCGTGGTGAGCTTTCTCTTTCAACCACGTGTTGAGCTGGTTGAGGTAAAGAAACTTGCGGTTTGTTTACCGATTGCTCTAATCTTTCTAATAAGCCTTGGAAATGCAAACCCGATTTGATAGAATTTGTCTGATTGAATACTTGAGTAGTCTCGAGCATAGCCTGAGCTATTTCTACCATTTTCATGCACATTTTTGTCTGTTCAATCTTTAAATGTGCTCTTAGCTCTTATCTAGGTTTGCAACTATTGGCCCTTCTTGACGTCAATCCTGGTAGGCCTTGAACATCATGTCCAAGCCTTCTGGGGTTGGATCTGCAAGAATAGACCTTGTTTGTGGTTTATTTACAATGGGTGGTGGGGTGGGATGAACTGGAGTGGATGGAGTTTCGGCATGCGAGGGACTTTGAGATGCAATGTCTTCTATTTTTGTTTTTGCATCCTTCAGGCTTTCTTCTAGTTTAGATAACATTTTATTCCACTTGCGATTGGCCTTCTCTCTAGTATCCTTCCATGTTCTTTTTTTCCTCTTACTAGGCCCTCTTGATTCACTCAACTCTGATTGTTTAGTGGACTATCTTCATAGGAGTAGTCAGAATTCTGAGCATGATGGTCATTTTCTGAGACTAATGGGGTCATTGGTACCAACGCTCTATTTGGGTTCTCCTCTACCACTGCATACTTAACTGGAATCATGTTGACAAGAGCTCGCGGTTGGTTTCCTAGGACCAGTTGTGGCTTATATGGTGCCTAATATTGCTATTGGTATTGAAGTTGATATTATTGTTGTGGCCTATAATATGGCTGCTGATATTGGTTTTGATACCTACCCTGCTGGTAAGGTTGCTGATAATTTTTTCTGATAGCCTACCTATTGTATGGACAATCTTGAGCCATGTGGTTCATGTATTTTCTCTCAATTGTGCAATATGGAGCATTCGTTTCTCTCACATTCTGGTTTCGCATTGGGGATACGTTAGTCATGCGGTCCCCTCCGCAAGTATGACATCGGTTCAATGAGGTGACTCTTGGTGTTTGTCTATCTTGGACTCCTAGCTTCTTCACAACTTTCTCAGACATCTGCATTGTCATGCCTTGTGCTTGACCTTGAATGCTAATAGAACCCCAAGAGGCAGATTCAACAATCAAAATAGCTACAACAACAACAACTCATACAACAACAATAATTATCAAGGAGGATACAATGGAAGGAGAGAGTGCAACAATTATGTAGATGATCAAACTCAAGAGGACTCATTACTTCTTATGAATATGTCTATGGAGCAAGGTAAAGTAGATGAACATGTATTCTATAGAGACTCAAGTTGCTCAAATCATGTAGCAAGGAATGTGGCTCTACTCTCAGATTCGGAGGATCCAAGGAATAGACATGAAGTCCAAACAATAGATAACACAAGGCATCCAGTGGAAAAGATAGGAAATGTAAAAACTTGAGATGTTAATATGAACCTATTGAGCAAGGCATTGTATGTGCCTACCATAAACAAAAATCTCATAAGTGTTGGGAAATCTATTGAAAAAGGATTGCAGGTGAGATTTGCAAAGAATGGAGCATTTTTTGAGGACCCACATTAGGGATTCAAAAGGATAGCAAGAGGTGAAAAATCAGGTACACTATTTACATTTGAGCTCCAAGATACTAGGAACATTGCTTTGTTGAACTATTGCAGTCAAACATTATCAAAATTAGAGATTTGGCACAAAAGGTTAGCTCATATAGGTGAAAGGTCTCTAAAGCAAATCAATCAGGATCAGAGTGTGCTTGGTTTACCAAATATCTCCAAGGAACGCATGATTTATAAATGCAATGCTTTTCAATTTGGCAAGTCTCATAGGCAACCATTCACCAAGAAGGGATATATTCATAGAGACCTATTGGAGCTAGTCCATATAGATGTATGGGGGCCAAGAAAGCAGCCTTCAACCAATGTACCCAAGTATTATGTGTCTTTCATTAATGAGTGTAGAAGATGGACAATACTATACTTTATGATGCATAAAGATGAAGTGTTCTCTTGTTTCAAGAAATATCTTGCATTAGTACAAAATCAAACAAGAAAGACGTTGAAGACGCTAAGGTCAGATAGAGGGGGAGAATATTTCTCCCATAACTTTGATGCTTACCTCCAAGAGAGAGGAACAAAAAGCGAGATTGCAACCAGGTATACTCCAAAGCAAAATGGAGTGGCAGAAAGTAGGAATAGAACCATAGTGGAGGCTGCAAGGTCAATGCTAAATGAGAAGAAGTTGCCCAATTACCTATAGGTAGAAGTTGTATCTACAGCCACCTATTTGATCAATACAATCCCATCAAAAGCATTAGATGGGATGACACCTTATGAAGCATGGAATGGAAGAAGACCTAGCCTTGACCATTGTAGGATGTTTGGGTGCATAGCATATGCACACTTACCTTCACAAATCAGAGGCAAATTGGACCCAAAGGTAGAGAAGTGTATATCCATTAGTCATGATCTTAATTAGAAAGGCTATAAATTATATGATTCAAGTAATAAAGGTTTCATTGTTAGTAGAGATGTTTTCTTTGATGAAAACAAATCTTGGTTTGAAGATGATTGTAGGAAAATTAAACTTCCCTATCACATAGAGGAAGTCTTTTCAACATTGACAAAGAGGAATGAGCATATACATGAAGGCTCAAGTCATTCTGATGATGATCAGAAGACTCCAAGAAGAGAAATCAATTCTTAGAACTCCAAAGGCAAAGCTAAAGTGCAGGGGATGAGAGATGTGGTAGAATCATATCAACAAACTATAAGAAGGTCTACTAGAGAGAAAAGGAAGTGAGAAAGGTATTGTTGTGACACATCCTTGGTCACTAAAGATTCTGTTTACATTGCTCAATATACAAACTCAGAAGAACCCTCAACATATGAAGAATCCAAGAAGAAACCACAATGGAGAGATGCCATGGAAGAAGAGATAGAAGCTCTTCAAGAGAATCAGACTTGGGAATTGGTTCCCAAGAAACCATCTATGAAGGTCATAAGATCAAGATGGATTTACAAGGTAAAGAAGAATTATGATTGCTCAATTCACAGGTACAAAGCAAGGCTTCTGGCTAAAGGCTTTGCTCAAACCCAAGGTATAGACTATGAAGACACATTCTCACCTATGGCAAAGATGCCTACAATTAGAGTACTCATGAGTGTAGCATCTTCTAAGAATTGGAATATCTATCAAATGGATGATAAAAGTGCTTTTCTAAATGGTTGGATTTCAAAGGAGCTATACATGGCTCAACTTCTTGCCTTTGAAGATAAATCATATCCTTAACATGTATGTAGGTTAAAGAAAGTCTTATATGGCTTGAAACAAGCTCCTAGAGCTCAGAATCATAAGTTAGTCACTTATTTTGAGGATAAAGTCTTTATGGTGAGCAAGGTAAATCCTTCCCTCTTCATAAAGAGGAATCACTTGGAGGTCATATACCTCTATGTATATGTGCATGATATAATCATTACAGGTAATGTTGCAGATGGAATCAAGAGGATCAAAGCTCATATGAAATAAGAATTCAAGATCAATGATCTTGGTCTACTCACTTACTTCCTAGGTTTGGAAGTGGTATATATAGAGAGAGGTATGTTCCTAACTCAGAGAAATTACATTGGAGACATGCTCTCCAAATTTAAGAATACAAAGGTTGTAGGTACACCCATGGAAGTAAATAATAAGCTAAGTGCTCATGAAGGTGAGCTAATTGAAGATGTGAATAGTTACCAAAGCTTATTTGGAAGCTTGAACTATGCTTCTTTGACTAGGGTAGCTATATGATATGGAGTTAGTGTGCTAAGTCGATTTATGCACACAGTGTTAGACATTGATCCATAGGGATCAGTGCATGTGGTCCATAGGGATCATTGGTCCACAGGGATAAGTCTATTTGATCCATAGGGATCAATCCATGTGTGTGAGGGACAAGGGCCAGCTAGCCAAGGTCCCAAGCTCGGGGGATACCGTAAGGTACTTTGGTAGTAATGGGAACTGCTTGGGTACTAATGAGAATAAGTGTTGCATGATGGCCACATCTTCACACTAGACTATTCCAGATCATTGCTATTTTTAGAGTATACCATCACTATTTTTAGAGTACAAGAGGGTATATATGGATGGGAGGAGAGTCACACACAGATCATTCATGCCTTTCCCACACTTGGTATCAGAGCCATAGGTCTTCTTGCGTGATCTTTCGGTCGGGTCTGCATTTTGTTTTTTTTCTTGAATCGGCTTCTTCTTCACGTTTTTTGTCGAGGAACCGTCGGCGTCGGACTTTTGCGGAGTTCTACAGTAGAGAGAAAAAAGGATAACACGGTGGGAACCCCTCCATTCCCATGGGAAAGAACCCCTGAAGACTCACATGTGCACGGCTCTCTTTTTTGTGATTGTGCATATGGCAAAGACGTTTTCTACGTGCGCCTTCTGTGAGCGTTTGCACGTGCATCTACCTAGAGATGACATGTGGTGCCTGCGTTGTCTGCCACATACATAGTGAACTTTTTTACTATACAGCTGACCAGTCTTTCAGGCGTTTGTCGGTTGCGCTCAGGGTGCTGCCTTTCTCTTGGAGACGTTGTCTGTTCAGCTTTCAAGCTACTGACATGACAACAAACATCTTGCTACATATATTAAGTCTCTCAAATAAACATGATATATGGGATTATATGGCATTGCGCATCTCACAGAAGTATATGCCATGTTTATCAACCATTCTATATGGGATTCTGAACTACCCTGCCATCGTCACCATGCATATGTGCGCTCTGGACTGAAGGGTGACCAGATTCGGGCTTATTTCTTCAAGGTCCATAACTTTAGCTTTGCTAATCTAGCCAAGTTCACCCTTTTTTTTTCCACCTCTGTAGCCATAACTTAAGCCTTCCATATCCAATTTTGAAGATTTTTCTTGCTATGGAAAGCTCTCTCAGAGTTCTTTCCAGTATGTGGCTGGACGTCATAGCTTGCAGTTTACCCGTTCATCCATCAATGATCGTCTTCTAATTATCGTTTTGAAGTACAACCTATCGGGAGAGACTTGGAAAGCTATTCCAACGAACCATGGACCATCTTCCGCACCTACATATACCTGTAGATTATTTTTTTGGATCTCCAGATAAGTCCCTTATTGATTTATATGCATTTTTGCTCTCTTTTTGCATCAAATTGCATATAGACCACACATTTTTTCATAGCACCTAGACTATACACGTAGTTTAGATGCGAGTTCGTGTTGTACGGTGCATGTATTCTTCTTGCAAGGAAAGGTAAGTATTTTTCTTGCAGGTTCGCACGGAGAAAAAAAAAATTGTCAGGGTGTGTATCCCTTTTTGATCTACTTGTAGTTATATTATGCTTGTCGGCATTGCAAAATTTGTCAGGGTGTGTAATCCCCTTTTGGTCTATTTGTAGATAGATTATGCCTGCCGGCACCATTATCACAGAAATGCTTGTCATAATTTTTTCGATTTTCAAAATTACACCGTTATGCTGCCAAAATTTCTAGAAAATTAGTATGCATATGCATGCAAGCATATAGAGCATACTAAAAGTTTCTTATTTTTTTCATGTTCCATTGAGCAAAGGCTTGTAATAATTTCTTTTCCGCTGCTACTTACTTGCTTTGAGAATACAGAGAATATTCAAACTATATAATGATCAAGATGAATGATTAGTAGCATTCTGATCAAAGACAAGTATAAGATGTGGATATCTAGTAGATATCATTGATTGGAGTAATTAATTCAAATATAAGACCAAGGGAAGTCTTAAGACAAAGGCAAATGTTGCCAAGGTCATTAGAATGAGGAACTTAGTAGTTCACAAGTTCGAATTCTAAGATATCTAGTTAGAACCTAGAATAGAGGATAGTTAATCCTCAAAGATTTCATGATCAAGAAAGAATGCAATTAGCATTATCATCTAAAGGAATAAATTCAAGCTTTAAAAGGAAAATATTTAAAGCAATACATTTAGAAAGAGATGAGAATTTTCAAGTAAAAATACTTTCTCTTTTGTACCAAGAACAAAGTGAGACAAGCGTTAGTTTTTACCAAGGTCTCATGAGTTAGAAAGTTAGAGGTAAGAGGTCTCAAGGTAATTTGACACCTTAGAAGAGAACTCGAAGAACACCTACAAGTTTAGGATGCTTATCAATTAAGTATCTAGTTCATAAGTAGTTACTATAATTTCATAGCTATGAGTTCTAGTGCATATTTCTATGTGTATAGAACAAAGAAGTTTATTCCACCAGAAGTATAGACTTCCGACTTGTGGAATTAAAATGACAAATCAAGTTTGATTAGAATGCCATAGTTAGAAATAGTAAAAGAAAAGTTATATAAGAACTTCCTAGATTTGGAGGTTGAGACATAGACTTTAGAGTTCCTAGCTTTATCGAAGGAATCATATCTTGATTCTATAATAGTTTAGTATCGGTAGATTGGGTAGTTCTATCTATCTACCTAAACGTAAAGAATTGAGATCCTAGGTGGATTCATCTTCATTAAGCAAGTAAGGCAAGTCTGTAGGCCAAGAACTCTAGAATGGCCAAGATACATAGAGCGGCAAGGTTTGTAGTGAGCAAGCGAGGCAAGTGTGTACGTCAGATACTCAAGAGTGGCCAAGATATACAGAAAGGCAAGGTTTGCAAAGAGTAAACCAGGCAAGGCTATAGTCTAAGTCCCTAGCAGGAAGTGAGACAAGGTTATATAGCACGGCATGGTTTGCATTTATTAGACAAGGCAAGGTTGTCTCCAGTAGGGAGTGATTATACAACAATTAAAGGTTTACAAGAAAGTTAGTTCCAAATGGAAGACAAGTTGAGAAGTAAGTTTGATGTCTCTATTTATATTTATATCATAAATAGTGACCAAGTAAATTGATCAAGTTTGAGCATGAGGGGAGGTGATTACTGATCCATGGAGAATCAGATCTCCAAGAGACGTGATTAGTTATTGCTACCAAGTTGCTTAAAATTGTTTTTTAGTTTATTTATTTTCTATATTTTATGCATTCATCGTGTAATATGTTGAAGTTATATAGGCATGGAGACTCTAGTTGGAGCGCTTCAGCACTTTCAGTGAAAGTGCGAACAAAATTCCAAGAGTTGTACTTGAAAGAATTACATAAAAGGGCTGATTAGACCCAGCTATTCACCCTTTGTAGTATCAGCTCTTCTAGTGAAGAAGAGAGACAGATCTTATAGGGTGTGCATCGACTATCGAGCACTCAATAAGATTGCTATCAGACACAGATATCTTATGCCTAGGATTGATGATCTTTTAGATGCTCTAGGCGGAGCTATTGTATTTTAGTAAAATAGATTTCATAAGTGGCTACCATCAGATTAGAGTAAGAGATCATGATAAGACTCAGTTAATCCAAAGAAGACTTAGTTGTTTCATTCGAGGATAGAGTATCTACTGATGGGATTCAGATGGATCCCAAGAAGGTTTTAGTTATGTTATTTTGGCCTACTTCTCAAGATGAGGAGCAGCTATGATCATTTCTAGGATGTTCCGCTTTTGATCGGAAATTCATCTCTTTTTATTTGTCGCTAGTAGTACCTATGACGAAATTGCTTCAAGGCAAAGTTCCATTTGCATGGAAGCAAGCGCAGTAAGATAGTCTTAATCCTCTGAAACAAGTTGTTTCAGAGGCTCCGATACTCAAAGTGGTAGATTCACAGATCCTCTTTGAGTTAGAGACAGATGTTTGTGGCATCGCCATAGGGACAATTATGCACCAAGATGACAGGCAAGTGTAAGAACAGGAGTTGTATGCAGTGGTGTCTGCACTTAAAGTCTAGAGACACTATCTTTATGGTGTAGACTTTAAGGTATACACAGATCACCATACACTTGAGTATTTTTTCTAGTCAACCAGAGCTTCGAGGCAATCAGGTTCATTGGACTGAGCTCATATAGGAGTTTCACATGGAAATCTTGTATAGAAGAGCAAAGAGAATATAGTTACTGATGCATTATCATGGATAATGTATCAAATGAGCTTTATAGTTCTAGAAAGCTCATTGCTTCAAGAGATAAAGGAAGCACAGGTGGAAGATCCACATTCGAGCCATCAGTGATGACTCTATTATAGGAGACGGGACAGTTTCAGCTGTTTCTTCCCTTAGTAGAGCGAACAAGTCCATTCTGTATTCCAGTTTCTCATAGGAGAATGGAATAGTTAGATGGAAATTAGGAAAGGTTTGCGTACCAGATTCCCAAGATTTGAGAAGAAAAGTCATGCATGATCACCATGATGTGCCTTGTGCCTTGTACAGGACATCGAGGTGTTGAAAAGACGATACACCTTGTTAGACGAACATTTTGGTGGCCTGGATAGCCAGAGATGTTCACACTTATGTTCAACAAGCTTTATGTGTCAAGTCAACAAAGCAGAAAGGATAAAGACTCCAAGTCTTTTGTATCCTTTACAGATTCCAGATTACAACTAGGAGAGTGTATCCCTGGACTTCATAGTCGGGTTACCACGGACCCAAAGGAAGTGGGATACTATCCTAGTTATGGTAGACAGATTGATGATCCATAGGGATCATGACTTTGGTCCATAGGGATCAATTCACACCCATGCAGGAGATGATAGAAACTCCACACAAGGATCAGAGTGTCAGATCTTGATCCACAACGATTAGTACATGTGATCCACAGGGATCATTGATCCACAGGGATCACTCCATTATGATCCATAGGGATTAGTCCATTATGATCCACATGGATCAGTCCATTTGATCCATATGTAGTGGAGTTGTTTATCCAGCATGTCTTCAGATTGCATGGGTTGTCGACATCCATAGTTCTAGATAGGGATGTTAGATTCACAGGACCAAGCGGGTCAACCATTTTTTAGGGGACATATTGAGGGCATATATGTCTGAGAGACAGATAGATTGGGATAGTATTTGGTACTAGTTACATTTCCTTTTGAGATGAACTATGGCATGAGTTCCAATGCTCTCAGTACCATAGGTATATCACAAAAATGTCCTAGACCTTTGGAGTTCTCATCGAAAGTCCAAGAAAATTTAGAAATAGATAAAGCCAAGATGTAGCAAGCACCTGATAAGGCTAAACAGTATGCTGCTAGAAAGAGATCTCTTAGATCCTTTGAGGAGGGAGATAGATACTTTCTTCAAATACTAGCTAGATCTACTTCACTATCCATAGGGAAGTGTAGTAAGCTATCACCAAGGTTTTGTGGACCTTGGAAGATAGTTAAAAAGCTAGGTGAAGTTGCATACCGATTAGATCTTCCTCCAGATTGCAGATTTCATCCAATGTTTCATGTTTCTAGGAAGGATAATCTAATAGAAGTTATTGTTTCTTTGCAAGAAAGTAAAAGCACGAATCATTCTCCAGACAGGATACTAGATTGGAGAGAGAAGCAATTATGGAATCGTGTCATCCAAGAGTATTTAATAGCTTGGAGAGGATTACCACTTATTGACTCTACTTGGGAATCAGAAGCTCTGGTTCGCAAGTACTTTTCCTCATTGATCATTGACGATAATGATCTTTAGATGGGGGAGAGAGTGTCAGACATTGATCCATAGGAATGAGTGCATGTGATTCATAGGGATCATTGGTCCACAGGGATCGGTCTATTTGATCCACAGGGATCAATCCATGTGTCTGAGGGACAAGGGCCAGCTAGCCAAGGTCCCAAGCTGAGGGGATACCCTAAGGTACTTTGGTAGTAATGGGAACTGCTTGGGTAGTAATGGGAATAAGTGTTGCATGATGGCCACATGTTCACACTAGACTATTCCAGATCATTGCTATTTTTAGATATACCATCACTATTTTTAGAGTACAAGAGGGTATATATGGATGGGAGGAGAGTCACACACACATCATTCAAGCCTTTCTCACACACACCAAGGAAGCCTCACTTGGAAGCAGCCAAAAGAAGTGTGAAGTATTTGAAGGGCACACCACACACACCAATCACAGCACACCCACTCTCCTCAATACACTTTTCCACAATCAATTTCAGCATCCACTCCTCCCTACCCCCTTCCCATTCCCTTTGCATCTCACTCTCAAAAGCATTGCACCATGCATATCACTCCTACGCTCTCATCATATGTGGTTGATAGTGCAATAAAAAAAATGCTTACTTGTATGCATCAAGTGAGGGATGAGTTGTCATCTTTACGATAGACATACCATTCTTTGTATTAGACCACGAATGAACTCTAGGCTAACCTCAATTCCCTAACTATAGAAAATGCTTCTCTTAATGCATGTTACCAAGAGATTAGGGATTGATATCATACCATGGAGCTTGAGCTCTAGAGGAAAGCAAAAGAGGAAATAGTAGAGACTAAAGACTAGCTTTGCCAATAGGTGACACAAAATGCTCAACTCACAAGAAATATGGGACTTCTCCGCTATCACCTAATAGCAGCAAACGAAGAAAATTGGGCCCTCCAAGAGAGGAATCGGTAGAATTTTGAAACTTCCATGGAACATCCAGAAGAGCCACTTAGCCCTAGTTGCTTCAAAGCTCTTCCTTCAAAAACTATAAAGATACTCCTAGAGGAACATGCACAATTATTAGAGGACTACCATCGTTTATTAGAAGATCTCAATCTTCACAATTTTTTATGGAGTAAAACTCTGAATCAAATTATGTGCTTTTTTGTAGAGTTGTAATTATCCATGTAAGTTACATACACAACATTAAATTGCATCACTCCAAGCTTTTCCACTAGATTTATGGCTGAAGTATCAATGTGCTATCAAGAAGATGCCGACATGCACATTCACCTCTTGTACCCAAGGCTTCCATTGAAGCTCCTTGCACACAACCTTCAACAAAGTCTAATCTCAACAAAGGCCTTTTGTGGGATGAACAAGAAAAGCAAGGAGGATATGGAGGGAGAGGGAGGAGAAAAGATAGCCTCTTAAAAGAAGAAAGTGTGTACCTAAAAACTATTTGTATTTGATACATAGAGATATTTGGGGTATTTTGAAAGATCCCTCCATTGTTGGGAACATGAATTTTATCAAATTTATTGATTACCTTAGTAAAAGTTTTATGTTTACATATTTTGCATGAAACAAAAAGCAAAGGTGTTCAGAATGTTCATAAAATTCAATGTGCAAGTCGACAAAACTCAATATATAAGGACATTGATGTTTCATGGATACGGGGAGTATTTCTCCAAGGATTGTATTATTTGTTGCAAGAGATTCAAATCAAAACACAATTTACATGTAGGCATACTCCTCAAAAAAATGGCATTGAAAAAAGAAAGAATAGAAAAAATCTTAGAGGTAGCTAGGTGCATGTTCAATGAGAAACATGTTCCATTATTTTATTAAGTTGAAGTTGTAACAATAGGAATTTACCTTACAAAAAGGTCCACATCCTCTAGGGTAGATGATATAACCCTTGATAAAGTATTTTTAAGTAAAAGGCTAGATTGAACTCACATAAGAGTGTTTGTGTGTGTTTTGTTTTATTCATGTTCCATAGGAAGTTAGAACAAAGATGGATCCTAAATACGAGAAGTTTATTTTTGTTTTCTATTCATGTGAGAAAAAGGGTTACAAGTTTTGTGACCCCAGAGCTTTGTGACTAATCATATCCATGGTATGGTGATGAGGGCAAGAAAATTTTATTTAGGATGATTGTAATGACTACGCACATTATGTTAATCAGTATATGTAGCATATAAGCACCCAAATTATACATCCAAAGGCTTTAACATCAAGTGGATGAAGGTTAACAGGGAGGGGGAGATTAAGAGCACGTTCATCATCCCCAAAGTCGAGATAAAGTAGGACACAAGTTGCATATCATGCACAAGGATGAGTATGAAGAGCTTCTTCACAAGACCCCAAATATCTCCATGTATCAAACTCACAAGGATAAGGAAGAAATATACAAAGGTCAATGAAAAAAGTCATACAAGAAAGATGTATCTAGTACAAAGTCTCATTTATGATAACTTTATTGCAAAGAATTTTGCATATATTATGCAGGTACTAAGGATTAAGAAAACTATGAGAAGGCTAGCTCATTCAAGAAATAGAAAGTTGTAATAAATGAGGAAATCAAAGCCCTCATTGACAACAAGACATGGGATCTTGTATCTAAAACGCCAAGCATGAAGATAGCATCCAAAAAATTGGCCTTTAAAGTAAAAAGGGATTCTAATGGAACACTAGCAAGGTATAAAGCTATGTTAATTGTTAGAAGGTTCATGCAAACCTCAAGTATAGATTAGAAAGATCTATCAGTCTAGTGGCTAAAATGATTATAATTAAGATCACGAGTTATTAATGCTTCAAAGAAACTAGCCATTCTATCAGTTGGACATCAAGAATGCTTTCTTGAATAGAGATTTGCTATAATAAGTATACATGCTTCAACAAATGGGATATGAAGATAAGAAGCATCCAAATTTGTTTTCCATGTCAAGTCAAGCTTAGTATGGACTCTCTTGAAATAAAAGGCTAGTATAATACCTTAGGAATGTGGATACCCACAGCTCAAAGTAGAGAGTTATATAAGGAAGACTAAAGGCAAATGGACTTTTGATGAAGACGTTATGTCAAATAACGCTCCTAGGGGTCAAAAGAGGGAAACAAGATGCTATGAGAAAATCACGATTATGAGTGAAAATCGTGATCTTGAGACAACTTAGAAATCATGATTTTACTTGAGAATCGTGATTTTGAGCAACACAATTTTGAGTGAGAATCATGAAAAAGGCAATTTTGAGTGAGAATCGTGAAAAGCGTGATCTTTAGTGAGAATTGTGAAAAACACGATTTTGAGTGAGAATCGTGAAAAACACGATTTTGAGTGAGAATCGTGAGAAATGCGATCCTCATAGGGAATCGTGTTTTTTGTGAGAATTGTGATTTTGAGAATGACCTGAAAACCATGATTTTGACTAAAAATCGTGTTTTTTACCTGAAAATCGCGATTTTGAGAATTACCATAAAATTGTGATTTTGATTGAAAATCATGTTTTTTCATAATCCTATTTTTTACCAGAAAATTGTGATTGTGATTGAGAATTGTGTTTTCTCAAAATCGTGTATTTTACCTGAAAATTGCAATTTTAAGAATGACTAGAAATTCGAGATTTTGATTCAAAATCATGTTTTTTACCAGAAAATCACGATTTTGATTGAAAATCCTATTTTGTCAAAATCCTGTTTTTGACCTGAAAATCTCGATTTTGAGAATGGCTAGAAAATTACGATTTTGATTGAAAATCATGTTTTACCTAAGAATCGTGTTTTCTAAGAATCCCGAAAAAAAACCCAATTCTAAGAATGACTAGAGAATCGTGTTTTTGAAAAACTTAGAGAATCCCGATTTTGAGCACAACTAGAGAATTGCAATTCTGAGAATGACCTCAGAATTGTTTTCTTTTTTAGGATGCTTTTAGGTGGGAAATTCCAAAAGTAAGAAAATCACGATTTTCAAAAAATTTGAATTTTTCACAAAATCATAATTTTCACTATAGAATTGAATTTTTTGGGATTTTTGGCAGGAACTTCGAATTTCAGCAGCGAGGTCTACATGTCGAGCTTAGGGTCATGGAAATCACAGAAACTTGCACACACAAGCACTTTGCCTCTCCCTCTCTCCTTCCACACCCACAAATGAAAAATGAGGTGAAAATGTGGAACATATAGTGAAAAACAAAAAATTTCTATGGAGAGGAAGATGGAAGGAGATGGAGATGATGACGATGATGAAGATGGAGAAGAAAAATCAGAAAAATAATAGAAAATGACTAGATTTTACCTTTCAACACCGCAAATCTACAATCTTACCATCACAACGCTCGTCCTCGAAGCTCTCTCCCCAGAAATGACGCCAAAATTTGGTGTATCTCAAGGGTAAGTACCACCTCCTTTACTTGTCAATCCACAGAGACGACCTTGAGCAAGCAAAGGTACAAATGTGTGAGTGAGAAGCACACTAGCATGCACACACATACACACACGCACACAAGGCAAGATCAAAGAGAGGAACAATGGAAAGCTTCGATTACAAAAGAGTTCTCTTACAAAAGCTCAAATCTACAATAAGCTAACCTCAAAGATGCTAACCTCAAAAATGAGCTCTCTAGCTCTTTTTATAGTTTTTTGACTAGTTTTGGCCCTCTCCAGACCTAGTGTGCAGCCTAGTTAAAAATTAGGTTCTAGGGCTTATTTGAGGGCTCAAATAGAGTCTAAAAATTATCAAAATTTGTAGGATGATACTTCTAATACTCCTCAAGCTCGAGGACTCCTCCGCTTGAAAAAAATGGAGTTAGAAAAATATGAAATGGTATTTAAAATGGCTTTTAGTGATGAAAATCATTATTTTTATAGGGGTTCCTTTTGATAATTTGACATGCACTTCTTGGAGCTCCCTACTTGCTCCCTCTTCTTGTGTGTCCACTTCTCTAATGCATTATCATGCCTTGTTCTTGACCTTGAATGCTAAGAGAACCCAAAGAGGCAGATATAAAAATCAAAATAGCTACAACAACAACTCATACAACAACAATAATTATCAAGGAGGATCCAAAGGAAGGAGAGACTACAACAATTATGTAGATGATCAAACTCAAGAGGACTCATTAATTCTTATGAATATGACTATGAAGAAAGGTAAAGCAGAAGGAATAGACATGAAGTCCAAACAGTAGATGACACAAGGCATCTAGTGGAAAAGATAGGAAATGTAAAAACTTCATATGGTAAAATGAACCTATTGAGCAAGGCATTGTATGTGGCTACCATAAACAAAAATCTCATAAGTGTTGGGAAAATTGTTGAGAAAGGATTGCAGGTTCGATTTGCAAAGAATGAAGCATTTTTTGAGGATCCACGTCAGGGATTCAAAAGGATAGCAAGAGGTGAAAAATCAGGTACACTATTTACATTTGAGCCCCAAGATACTAGGAACATTGCTTTCTTGAACTATTGCAATCAAACATTATCAAAATTGGAGATTTGGCACAAAAGGTTAGCTCATATAGGTGAAAGGGCTCTAAAGCAAATCAATCGGGATCAGAGTGTGCTTGGTTTACCAAATATCTCCAAGCAACACATGATTTACAAATGCATTGCTTTTCCATTTCTCAAGTCTCATAGACAATCATTCACCAAGAAGGGATATATTCATGGAGAACTATTGGAGCTAGTCCATACAGATGTATGGGGGCCAAGAAAGTAGCCTTCAATTGCTGGATCCAAGTATTATGTGTCTCTCATTGATGAGCATAGAAGATGGACAATACTATACTTTATGATGCATAAAGATGAAGTGTTCTCTTGTTTCAAGAAATATCTTGCATTAGTAGAGAATCAAATAGTAAAGACTTTGAAGAGGCTAAGGTCAGATAGAGGAGGAGAATATTTCTCCCATAATTGTGATGCTTACCTCCAAGAGAGAGGAACAAAAAGAGAGATTAGAACCAGGTATACTCCAAAGCAAAATGGAGTGGCAGAAAGGAGGAATAGAACCATAGTGGAGGCTGCAAGGTCAATGCTAAATGAGAAGAAGTTGCCCAATTACCTATGGGTAGAATTTGTATCTACAACCACCTATTTGATCAATATACTCCCATCAAAAGCATTAGATGGGATGACAACTTATGAAGCATGGAATGGAAGAAGACCTAGCCTTGACCATTTTAAGATCTTTGCGTGCATAGCATATGCACACATACCTTCACAAATCAGAGGCAAATCGGACCCAAAGGTAGAGAAGTGTATATTCACTGGTCATGATCTTAATCCGAAAGGCTATAGATTAGATGATTCAAGTAATAAAGGTTTCATTGTTAGTAGAGATGTTTTTTTTTATGAAAACAAATCTTGGTTTGAAGTTGATTGTAGGAAAATTAAACTTCCCTAAGACCTAGAGGAAGTCTTTCCAACATTGACAAAGAGGAATGAGCATATACATGAAGACTCAAGTGATTTTGATGATGATCAGAAGACTCCAAGAAGAGAAATCAGTTCTTAGAACCCCAAAGGCAAAGCTAAAGTGCAGGAGATGCGAGATGTGGTAGAATCATCTCAACAAACTATAAGAAGGTCTACTAGAGAGAAAAGGAAGCCAAAAAGGTATGGTTATGACACATCCTTGATCACTAAACATTTTGTTTACATTGCTCAAGATACAAACGCAGAAGAACCCTCAACATATGAAGAATCCAAGAAGAAACTAGAATGGAGAGATGCCATGGAAGAAGAGATAGAAGCTCTTCAAGAGAATCAAACTTGGGAATTGGTTCCCAAGAAACCATATATGAAGGTCATAATATCAAGATGGATTTACAATGTAAAGAAGAATTCTGATAGCTCAATTAATAGGTACAAAGAAAGGCTTCTGGCTAAAGGGTTTTCTCAAACCCAAGGTATAGATTATGAACCTATGGCAAAGATGCCTACAATTAGAGTACTCATGAGTGCATCATCTTCTCATAATCGGAATATCTATGAAATGGATGTTAAAAATTCTTTTCTAAACGGTTTGATTTCAAAGGAGGTATACATGGCTCAACCTCTTGGCTTTGAAGATAAATGATATCCTGAACATGTATGTAGGTTGAAGAAAGCCTTGTATGGTTTGAAACAAGCTCCTAGAGCTTACAATCATAGGTTAGTCACTTATTTTGAGGATAAAGTCTTTATGGTGAACAAGGTAGATCGTTCACTCTTCATAAAGAGGAATCACTTAATGGTCATATACCTCTATGTATATGTGGATGATATAATCATTACGGGTAATGTTGCGGATGGAATCAAGAGGATCAAAGCTCATATGAAATAAGAATTCAAGATCAGTGACCTTGGTCTACTCACTTACTTCCTAGGTTTGTAAGTGGTATATATAGAGAGAGGTATGTTCCTAACTCAGAGAAAGTACATTGGAGACATGCTCTCCAAACTCAAAATGGAGAATACACAGGTTGCAGGTACACCCATGGAAGTAAATAATAAACTAAGTGCTCATGAAGGTGAGCTAATTGAAGATGTGACCAGTTACCAAAGCTTAGTTGGAAGCTTGAACTATGCTTCTTTGACTAGGGTAGCTATATGCTATGGAGTTAGTGTGCTAAGTCAATTTATGTACACACCAAGGAGGCCTCACTTGGAAGCAGCCAAAAGAATCGTGAAGTATTTGAAGGGCACACCACACACACACACCAATCACAGCACATCCACTCTCCTCAACATGCTTTTCCACAATCACTTTCAGCATCCACTCCTCCCTACCCCCTTCCCATTCCCTTTGCATCTCACTCTCAAAAGCATTCCACCATGCATATCACTCCTCCGCTCTCATCATATGTGGTTGATAGTGCAATCAAACGAATGCTTACTTGTATGCATCAAGTGAGGGATGAGTTGTTGTTGGAGCAAGTCTATGACAAGCCTAAGTATTGGCTTGAGTCCCACAAAGTCATAGAAAAAGCCTTAAAATGAAGACTATGTAAAGTTCACTTGTGAACTACCTCTTGTAACTTTTGAAGAGTTTACTTAATGTAAAAGTAAGAGAATCTTAAGTGGTTGAGTCCACTTGATCAAGAATGGAAAGAGGAGCCACGAATTCATGATTTGTGGTAGGTAGAGAATCAAATCAATCATTGACTGATTGGAGAGTGATTGAGGGAAGTTAGCCTCCCAAACTCAACTATAAATAGATGGCAGTTTTAGTCGTGGTTAGAGAGACCTATGTGAAGACCTCCAAGAGCTGAGCTTTATGCCATATCAAGGTGTGATTACAAGGCACACATATGTATCAATAAGTCATTGTATTGTACAAGCAATATACTTTCAATTTCATGATTATTTGAGTTCATCTTTCCATGTTCTTGTGAAGTGTACTACTCACTGCCATTACTATCAGTTTTTCTCAGTCAGCTTGCAGAGATGTTTTCTCTGAGCTTGGTGCATCATTTTCAGTGATTTAACTTGGTAAAGTTATCTCTATAAGTCTACTATATGCTCACAAATTTTCATGTCATTTGGATGTTGCCATCTTCAGTTATGTTCATTTGAAGTCAACAAGGTCTGTTCATTTTCACTTCTCTGTCAGGTACCTGACTTTTTCACTCATCTTGTCAGAGGTGTTTCTCAGTGGTTACTTATCCAAATTCAGTGATTTAAAGCTTGTTGTGGATTCAGCTTACTGTCTAGTATAACCATACAAATTTTCATAATCATTGGAGTCCTAGATTTTGAGTTATGTTGATTTTTCTGCTCACTGGTCTCAAACTGTAGCAGCCCGTGAAAATCGGGATGATGTCATCAGTTGTTAAAACTCATTCTCAGTGTGTGGTTCATTATTTTTTATGATATTACTCTTGAAAGTTAGCTCTTTAAGTTACCTAGACTTCCCCAAGAGGAATTAAGCTAATTGCTGCTGTGCTCAGAGAAGTATGTAAAACACTGGACAGGTGTATGAACCAAGAATAGCAAGTTTTCACCTCTAAGCTAACTCCAACTTATCTGTTTTGATCTATCTTTTTTAGAGTGATTTTCCAAGGTACATAGGGTGTCTAATACATCCATTGGCAAGCTAAAAGGGCCCACCATATACTTCTGGAGTTCATTTGGCTGGTGTAGATCAAGGATTTTGCAACACCTCTTCATCTTCAAGCACATACCTATCCATCTCTTCACAGTTGTCGTCTTTAGGATAGAGATACCATGCTTTGTAGTAGACCACAAATCAACTCCACGCTAACCTGAATTCCCTAACTATAGAAAATGCTTCTCTTAATGCATGTTACCAAGAGATTATGGATTCATAGCATACCATGGAGCTTGAGCTCTAGAGGAAAGAAAAAGAGGAAATAGTAGAGACCAAAGACTAGCTTTGCCAATAGGTGATAGAAAACGCTCAACTCACAAGAAATATGGGACTTCTCCGCTATCACCTAATAGCAACAAAAGAAGAAAATTGGTGCCTCCAAGAGAGGAATCGATAGAATTTTGAAACTTCCATGGACCATCCAGAAGAGCCACTTAGCCCTAGTTGCTTCAAAGCTCTTCCTTCAAAAACTATAAAGATACTCCTAGAGGAAAGCCACTTAGCCCTAGTTGCTTCAAAGCTCTTCCTTCAAAAACTATAAAGATACTCCTAGAGGAACATGCACAATTATTAGAGGACTACAATCGTTTATTAGAAGATCTCAATCTTTGCAAGTTTTTATGGAGTAAAACTCTGAATCAAATTATGTGCTTTTCTACAAAGTTGTCATTATCTATGTAACGAGCCTTCAACAAACTATAATCTCAACAAAGACCTTTTGTGGGATGAACAAGAAAAGCAAGGAGGATATGGAGGGGGAGAGAGAGAGAGAGAGAGAAAGAGACAAGATAGCCTCTTAAAAGAACAAAATGTGTAACTAAAAACTATTTGTATTTGATACATAGAGATATTTGGGGTCTTTTGAAAGATCCCTCCATTGTAGGGAACATTACTTTTATACATTTATTGATTATCTTAGTAAAAGTTTTATGTTTAGCTATTTTGAATGAAACAAAAAGGAGCGGTGTTCAGAATGTTCATAAAATTCAATGTGCAAGTCAAGAAAAAAAAAATTAAATATATAAGGACATTAATGTGTCATGGATAAGGGGAGTATTTCTCCAAGGATTGTATTATTTTTTCAATAGATTCAAATAAAAAGACAATTTACATGTAGGTATACTCCTCAAAAAAATGGCATTGAAAAAAGAAAGAATAGAAAAAATCTTAGAGGTAGCTAGGTGCATGCTCAATGGGAAAAATGTTTCATTATTTTATTAGGTTGAAGTTGTAACAATAGTAATTTACCTTACAAATAGGTCAACATCCTCTAGGGTAGATGATATAACCCTTGATAAAGTATATTTAAGTAAAAGACTAGTTTTTGGGTGTGTTTTGTTTTATTCATGTTCCATAGGAAGTTAGAACAAAGATGGATCCTAAATACGATAAGTTTATTATTGTTTTCTATTCATGTGAGACAAAGGGTTACAAGTTTTGTGACCCAGAGCTTTGTGACTAATCAAATCCATGGTATGGTGATAAGGGCAAGAAAACTTTATGTAGGATGATTGTAATGACTATGCACCTAATGTTAATCCGTATATGTAGCATATAAGCACCCGAATTGTACATCCAAAGGCTTCAACATCAAGTGGATGAAGGTTAACAGGGAGGGGGAGATTAAGAGCACGTTCATCATCCCCAAAGTCGAGATAAAGTAGGACACAAGTTGCATATCATGCACAAGGATGAGTATGAAGAGCTCCTTCACAAGACCCCAAATATCTCCATGTATCAAACTCACAAGGATAAGGAAGAAATATACAAAGGTCAATGAAAAAAGTCATACAAGAAAGATGTATCTAGTACAAAGTCTCAGATATGATAACTTTATTACAAATAATTTTGCATATATTATGCAGGTAGTGAAGGATTAAGAACCCAAAACTATGAGACGGCTAGCTCATTCAAGAAATAGAAAGTTGTAATAAATGAGGAAATCAACGCCCTCATTGACAAAAAGAAATGGGATCTTGTATCGGAAGATAGCATCCAAACAATTGGCCTTCAAAGTAAAAAGGGATTCTAATGGAACACTAGTAAGGTATAAAGCTATGTTAATTTGTTAGAAGGTTCATGCAAACCTCAAGTATAGATTAGAAAGAATCTATCAGTCTAGTGGCTAAAATGATTATAATTAAGATTATGAGTTATTAATGGTTCAAGGAAACTATCCATTCTATCAGTTGGACATTTGCAATAATAAGTCTACATGCTTCAACCAATGGGATATGAAGATAAGAAGCATCCAAATTTGTTTTTGAGGTCAAGTCAAGCTTAATATGGACTCTCTTGGAATAAAATGCTAGTATAATACCTTAGGAATGTGGATACCAACCGCTCAAAGTAGAGAGTTATATAAAGAAGCCTGAAGGCAAATGGACTTTTGATGAAAAGTTATGTCAAATCAGGCTCCTAGGGGTCAAAACAGGGAAACACGATGTTATGAGAAAATCACGATTTTGATTAAAAATCGTGATCCTCAAACAACTTAGAAATCACAATTTTTAACGAGAATTGTGATCTTAAGCAACCCCAAAAAACGCGATTCTAAGAGAGAATTATGAAAAACACGATTTTGAGTGAGAATCGTGAAAAACGCGATTTTGAGTGAGAATCGTGAAAAATACGATTTTGAGTGAGAATCGTGAAAAACACAATTTTGAATGAGAATAGTGAAAAACACGATTTTGAGTGCAAATCGTGAGAAACGCGATGATAGAGAATCGTGTTTTTGTGAAAATCGTGATTTTGAGAATGACTTGAAAATCACAATTTTGACCAAAAATCGTGTTTTCTCAAAATCGTGTTTTTTAACCTGAAAATCATGATTTCAAGAATATTTAGAAAATCATGATTTTGATTGAAAATTGTGTTTTGTCATAATCGTGTTTTTTACCAGAAAATTGCGATTGTGATTGAAAATCATATTTTCTAAAAATCGTGTTTTTTACTTGAAAATCACGATTTTGAGGATGACAAAAAAATCGTGATTTTGACTCAAAATCGTGTTTTGTCAAAATGGTTTTTTCTACTAGAAAATTGCGATTTTGATTGAAAATCATGTTTTTTCAAAATCATGTTTTTTACCTAAAAATTACGATTTTGAGAATAACCAAAAAATCACAATTCTGATTGAAAATCGTGTTTTAACTGAGAATCGTGTTTTCTAAGAATCACCAAAAAAAAACTCGATTCTAAGAATGACCAAAGAATTGTGTTTTCAAAAAACTTAGAGAATCTCGATTTTGAGCACAACAAGAGAATTGCGATTCTGAGAATGACCTCAGAATCGTGTTCTTTTTGAGGATGCTTTTAGGTGGGAAATTCCAAAAGTAAGAAAATCACAATTTTCAAAAAAATTGAATTTTTCACAAAATCGTAATTTTCATCACAGAGTGGCGATTTTCTATGATTTTTGGTGGGAACTTCGAATTTCAGCACCGAGGTATGCGCATCCAGCTTAGGGTCATGGAAATCATAGAAACTTGCACACACAAGCACTTTGCCTCTCTCTCTCTCTCTACTTCTTGCACACCCACAAATGAAAAATGAGGTGATAATGTGGAATATATAGTGAAAAACAAAAAATTTCTATGGAGATGAAAGTGGAAGGAGATGGAGATGATGATGATGTTTAAGATGGAGAAGAAAAATCAGAAAAATAACAGAAAATGACTAGTTTTTACCTTCCAAAACCGCAAATCTAGGATCTTACCATCACAACACTCATCCTCGAAGCTCTCTCCCTGGCAACGACACCAAAATTTGGTGTAGCTCAAGCGTAAGCACCACCTCCTTTATTTGTCAATCCACAGAGATGTGAGGACTATTGAGATATCAAGCTCAACATGTGATGATCCAAGATGACACATATCACTTTTTCATTTCTCTGACATGTATAGTGGTCACACCGGTATATGTCAGGGACACTTCATTGAGCTTTATTAGATTTATCTATCGAGAGTGATGACACATTTGTTTCTTGCCAGCTGACTCATTTGCAGACATTAGGTTTTTCCTTATGTACTAGTCTTTATATATTGCACTTGTCGTATTCTTGTTTAAGGTCATTCTTGTACATTCTTTTTCATGTAATAGAAGAAGAAGAAGATCATTCTCTTCCTTGCCTCAATCTGAGTGTGTGCTTCTCTTTGATTGTGAGAGTGTGTGTGAGCTCTCTTTCTTATCTCCTTCTTTGTGACATGGTATCAGAGCCAGCGTGGCTGTAGGGAGCTCATGGAGAAGGTGACGGTGAAGAGTACGCAACAAGGCATGGAGAAAACGTGATTCACAAATGATCTCCGTTTGCTACGAAAATCAGCATGAAGGTAGAAGACATCTCGGAGCCATCTTGACCTTTGTTTTGAGCACGCAAGGTGGGGCCCACAAAAAAACCAGGTCAGTTTTAGAAATTGTAACTTGTGTTGTGTTCAGCAACGCTCATAAGGTGGAAGTATGCCTTTGTAGTTTAGGAGCTACATATAAGCAGTTCAGAACTTCTATACAGACCAGGGAAAATATTCCAAATTTTGCTGACTTGGTATCTATGCTGATTATTGAAGAAAAGAATCTTGGTGAGGATTCAAACTCCCAAGGAAAGCCCAGTTCTGAGCAAGTATTCTACTCTGGTAGAGGAAGAGGCAGAGGTAGAGGTTTCGAAAGTGGAAGAGGAAACAATAACCAAGACCAAGGTCAACAACAGAATCATGCAAGAGGAAGAGGATAGTTTCGAGGCAGGGGGAGCCAAAGAGGTCGCAGAAATTTCCAAAGAAATGATTCAGGTAATGATAGTGAAGGATGTTGGAATTGTGGTAAACTTGGACACTTTGAACGTGATTGCAGGTTGAAGAATCAAAATAATAGAAGGAAGCAAAACAACTATGCATCCACAAGTGGAGATGATTCTAAGAAGTTGTTCCTGGTTCAACATCACATGATGAATACGTTGTTTGATGGTGTTTTAAAATCGAATGATAATGTCTGGTATGTTGATTCAGGTGCTTCAAATCACATGAACAGTCATGAGAAATTGCTAGTCCTTGGATATGTTGAAACAGGTGATAACACATCACACCCTATCGAGCATACAGGAAACATAGCATTGTCTATGGAGGACGGGAAGGTAAAACATCTTGCTAATGTGTTGCATGTTCCAAACATAACAAAGAATCTGGTTTTTGTTGGACAAACCATTGACCAAGGATTACAAGTCAAGTTCAATGCTGATGGCTTATATGTAGAAGAATTCAAACGGGATGGAAGATTGATTGCCAAAGGAAACAAAGTGGGTAGGATGTTCACCTTAAATGTGAAAATTCCTAAAATGAATGCATCCATGTTTGCAAAAGGTGCAGGAGTTATTGCTGATATAGAGATGTGGCACAAACGGATTGGATATGCAAACTTGCAAAGGCTGAAATTGATGTAGTCAAAGGAGATTGTCCATGGAATACCAAATTTCAAGGTTGTAGAGATGCAAAAGGTATGTGCAGCATGTCAATTTGGTAAACAGTCAAGATCATCATTTCCACATGACAAGCATGTTAGTGAGAATGTGCTAGAAATAGTACATACAGATGTCTGGGGTCGTGCAAAGACCACATCTATGGGAGGTTGCAGGTTTTATGTTACTTTCATTGATGACCATACATGGAAAGTGTGGGTCTATTTCATGAAAGAGAAGAGTGAGGTATTCACTCACTTTCAGAATTTTAAAGCTATGGTGGAAAAGCAAACAGGGAAGTATATTCAGACATTAAGATCTGATGGAGGAGGTGAATACATGTCGAATGAGTTCAATTTTCTAAAAAGTCATGGAATTCGATATTAGTTTTCATGCAGGTACACACCACAACAGAATGGTGTTGCTGAATGCAAAAATAGACATATTGCAGAAATAGCAAGAGCCTTGATGGTTGAGAAGAATATGTCTCATTGTTATTGGGCAGAAGCTGTTCATACTGATGTATACATCATGAATAGAACTCTGACTATTGCTGTACATCAAGTTACACCTGAAGAGAAGTTTACGGGTAAAAAGCCAAACTTATCACATCTAAACATTTTTGGCTATATTGCATATGTACATGTTCCAGATGAATTGAGGATGAAGCTTGATCCAAAAGCAGAAAGGTATGTCTTCATTGGATACTCCCTTGAGCAAAAGGGATATAAATGTTATAACCCACTCATATGACAGGTGAAGGTGAGCAGAGATGTGGTATTTGATGAAATGTCAAGATTCTATGCAGATGCGAAAGAAGGACTGAATCTTGAACCAAATGACAAAGAAAATGCTAAAAATTCAAGTGCAGAATCTCAAGTTTTGATGGACCAGATGCATCACCAAGCAATAGTTCCAACTCAAATCCATGGAGTGGAAGATTGCGTGGAAATTTCAGTCTAGCAAATTCATCAAATACATCCAAGAAAGGTAAAGATAGGCTTTCTGCTGGTCATAAAACATGTGCAGGTTTTGAAGATGTTGATGGAGATTCAAGTGGTTCAGAAAAGATTCTTGATGAGGAACTTGTATTGCCCTCCATAAAGAATCCAAGAGTTAGAAAGTCACATGCAAATGATACAAGGAGAAGTGACCCAGAACCAAGAAGATTTGGGAGGATGCGGAATTTTATACAATGATTCACATATGATAGTTACATGGCTCGTCATTGTCCCTACATGACAAAGGTAATACAAGATGATGAACCTTCTTGTTTTGAAGATGCAATTGGAAATGCAGATTGGGAAAAAGCTATGGATGAGAAGATGGATGCACTTTATGGAAACAAAACATGGAAGTTGGTTCCATTGCCGCAAGGAAAGAAACCCATAGGCTGCAAATGGGTTTACAAGGTAAAGCATAATGTTTATGGTAGCATAAGCAGGTATAAAGCACGATTGGGAGCTAAAGGATATGCACAGACATATGGTATTGATAATGAGGAAACATTCAGCCCTATAGCTAAAATGTCTACTGTCAGAACACTTGCTGCATTAGCTACAGCAAAAGGACGGACTTTGCATCAGATGGATGTGAAGAATGCTTTCCTACATGGTGAGTTACAGGAAGAAGTATATATGGACCAGCCACAAGGATATGAAGATTCAAAGCATCCAGAATATGTTTGCAGGTTGCAAAAGGCTTTGTATGGGCTGAAGCAAGCTACTCGTGTGTGGCATGCAAGGATTTCTGATTACTTAACTAGCATTGGGTTTTCTATGTGTGATGCAGATCATTCACTATATGCAAGGAAGGCTGATGATGGCATCACGATTGTAGATATTTATGTTGATGACCTGATTGTAGGTGGTGATAATGAAGAAAACATTAAAGAGGTAAAGCAACTTCTTATGCAGGAATTTGATATGAAAGATCTTGGTGTGTTGCACTATTTCTTGGGCACTGAGTTTATTCATATAGAAACAGGTATATGGATGTCACAAAGGAAATATGCCTTGAATATGCTGCAAAAGTATGGTATGGGTGATTGTACATTTCTATGCCATTAGATCAGAATTTGAAGTTAGATACTACGTAAGGTGAAGCATTGAAAATTGCTACTATGTATAGGAAAATTGTGGGAAGCTTGATATATCTCACAATTACGAGGCATGATCTACACTATTGGACTTGAAAGTTAGTTTATGCAGGTTTCGAGGAAGCCACACTTGGATGCTCTAAGGCGCACTCTATGTTATGTGAGTGCTACTTTGGATTATGCATTGTTTTATGAAGCTGGTGTAGATTTGCAGGTTCATGGATACACTGATGCAGATTGGGCTTGTAGTACTCCAGATAGAAGATCTACTAGTGGCTTTCTATTCTCACTTGGAGGTACAGCTATTACATGGAGCAACAAGAAGCAACCCACTGTTGCTTTGTCGAGTACAGAGGCGGAATATAGAGGTGCTGCAATGGCAGCATGTGAGGCATCATGGCTGGAGATGTTACTTGCAGATTTAGGTGTGGAAGTGCAAACGCCTATCACTATCTATTGTGATAATCTTAGTAGCATACAATTAGCACGGAACCCTATTTTTCATGCGAGAACAAAGCATATCGAGGTACATTATCACTTCATCAGAGAGAAGGTATTAGCAGGTGATATTGATCTTCTTTATGTGGGAACAGATGAACACACTAATTTTTTCACCAAAGCACTTGGAATTGAGAAGTTGAAGAAGTTTTGGGAGACGATTGGATTACAAGATATGACATTGAGATTGAGGGGGAGTGTTGAGATATCAAGCTCAACATGTGATGATCCAGGATGACACATATCACTTTTTCATTTCTCTAAGATGTATAGTGGTCACGCCAGTATATGTCAGGGACACTTCATTGAGCTTTATTAGATTTATCTACTGAGAGTGATGGCACATTTGTTTCTTGCTAGCTCACTCATTCGCGGATATTAGGTTTTTCCTTATGTATTGGTATTTATATATTGCACTTGTTGTATTCTTGTTTAAGGTCATTCTTGTACATTCTTTTTCATGTAATAGCAGAAGAAGAAGATCATTCTCTTCCTTGCCTCAATCTGAGTGTGTGCTTCGCTTTGATTGTGAGAGTGTGTGTGTGAGCTCTCTTCCTTATCTCTTTTCTCGTGACAAGGACAGGTATGAAGACCATGAGCGAGTGAAAGCACAAATGTGTGAGTGAGAAGCACACTAGCATGCACACACATACACACACGCACACAATGCAAGATCAAAGAGAAGAACAATGGAAAGCTTCGACTACAAAAGAGTTCTATTACAAAAGCTCAAATCTACAATAAGCTAACCTCAAAGATGCTAACCTCAAAAATTAGCTCTCTAGCTCTTTTTATAGTTTTTTGACTAGTTTTGGCCCTGTCCAGACCTAGTGTCCAACCTAGTTAAAAAGTAGGTTCTAGGGCCTATTTGAGGGCTCAAATGGAGTTTAAAAATTATGAAAATTGGTAGGATGATACTTCTAATACTCCTCAAGCTCGAGGACTCCTCGCCTTGAACAAAATGGAGTTACAAAAATATGAAATGGTATTTACAATGTCTTTTAGTGACCAAAATCACTATTTTTATAGGGATTCCTTCTAAAAATTTGACATGCACTTGTTGGAGCTCCCTACTTGCTCCCTCTTCTTGTGTTTACACTTCTCTGATGCATTCTCATGCCTTGTGCTTGATCTTGAATGCTAACAGAACCCCGAGAGGCAGATTCAACAATCCAACTACAACAACTCATACAACAACAATAATTATCAAGGAGGATAGAAAGGAAGGAGAGAATACAACAATTATGTGGATGATCAAACTCAAGAGGACTCATTACTTCTTAAGAATATGACTATGAATTAAGGTAAAGCAGATGAACATGTATTCCATATATACTCAAGTTGCTCAAATCATGTAGCAAGGAATGTGGCTCTACTCTCAGATTCAGAAGATCCAAGGAATAGACATGAAGTCCAAACAATAGATGACACAAGGCATCTAGTGGAAAAGATAGGAAATGTAAAAACATCAGATGGTAATATGAACCTAGTGAGCAAGGAACTGTATGTGCCCTACCATAAACAAAAATCTCATAAGTGTTGGGAAACTTGTTGAGAAAGGATTGCAGGTCAGATTTGCAAAGAATGGAGCATTTTTTGAGGACCCACATCAGGGATTCAAAAGGATAGCAAGAGGTTAAAAATCATGAACACTATTTGCATTTGAGCTCCAAGCTACTATAAACATTGCTTTGTTGAGCTATTGTAGTCAAACATCATCAAAATTGGAGGTTTGATCCAAAAGGATAGCTCATATAGGTGAAAGGGTTCTAAAGAAAATCAATCGCGAGCAGAGTGTGCTTGGTTTACCAAATATCTCCAAGCAACACATGATTTACAAATGCAGTGCTTTTCAATTTGGCAAGTCTCACCATTCACCAAGAAGGGATATATTCATGGAGACCTATGGGAGCTAGTCCATACAGATGTTGGGGGCTAAGAAAGGAGCCTCCAATCGTTGGATCCAAGTATTATGTATCTTTCATTGATGAGTGTAGAAGATGGAGAATACTATACTTTATGATGCATAAAGATGAAGTGTTCTCTTGTTTCAAGAATATCTTGCATTAGTAGAAAATCAAACCGGAAAGACTTTGAAGAGGCTAAGGTCAGATAGAGGGGGAGAATATTTCTCCAATAACTTTGATGCTTACCTCTAAGAGAGACGAACAATAAGAGAGATTACAACCAGGTATACGCCAAAGCAAAATGGAGTGGTAGAAAGGAGGAATAGAACCATAGTGGAGGCTACAAGGTCAATGCTAAATGAGAAGAAGTTTCCCAATTACCTATGGATAGAAGTTGTATCTACAGCCACCTATTTGATAAATAGACTCTGATCAAAAGAATTAGATGGGATGACACCTTATGAAGCATGGAATGGAAGAAGACCTAGCATTGACCATTGTAGGATCTTTGGGTGCATAGCATATGCACACATACCTTCACAAATCATAGGCAAATTGGACCCAAAGGTAGAGAAGTGTATATTCATTGGTCATGATCTTAATCAGAAAGGCTATAGATTATATGATTCAAGTAATAAAGGTTTAATTGTTAGTATAGATGTTTTTTTTTATGAAAAAAATCTTCGTTTGAAGATGATTGTCACTTTTCCACAATCACTTTCAACATACACTCCTCCCTACCCCCTTCCCCCTTTGCATCTCACTCTCAAAAGCATTCCACCATGCAGATCACTACTACGCTCTCATCATATGTGGTTGATAGTGCAATCAAAGGAATGCCTACTTGTATGCATCAAGTGAGGGATGAGTTGTCTTCTTTAGGATAGAGATACCATGCTTTGTAGTAGACCACGAATCAACTCCAAGCTTACCTAAGTTCCCTAACTATTGAAAATGCTTCTCTCAATGCATGTTACCAAGAGATTAGGGATTCATATCATACCATGGAGTTTGAGCTTTAGAGGACAGCAAAAAAGGAAATAGTAGAGACTAAAGACTAGCTTTGCCAATAGGTGACAGAAATTGCTTAGCTCATTTGGAGGATAAAGTCTTTATGGTAAGCAAGGCAGGTCCTTCCCTCTTCATAAAGGGGAATCACTTAGAGTTCATATACCTCTACGTATACGTGGATGATATAATCATTACAGGTAATGTTGCAGATGGAATCAAAAGGATCAAAGCATATATGAAATAAGAATTCAAGATCATTGATCTTGGTCTACTCACTTACTTCCTAGGTTTGGAAGTGGTATATATAGAGAGAGGTATGTTCCTAACATTAAGAAAGTACATTAGAGACATGCTCTCAAAATTCAAAATGGAGAATACAAAGGTTGCAGGTACACCCATGGAAGTAAATAATAAGCTAAGTGCTCATGAAGGTGAGTTGATTGAAGATGTGACTAGTTACCAAAGCTTAGTTGGAAGCTTGAACTATTCTTCTTTGACTAGGGTAGCTATATGCTATAGAGTTAGTGTGCTAAGTCAATAGGAAGCCTCACATGGAAGCAGCCAAAAGAATCGTGAAGTATTTGAAGGACACACCACACACACATACCAATCACAGCACACCCACTCTCCTCAACACACTTTTCCACAATCACTTTTCAAGATCCACTCCTCCCTACCCCCTTCCCATTCCCTTTGCATCTCACACTCAAAAGCATTCCACCATGCATATCACTCCTACGCTCTCATCATATGTGGTTGATAGTGCAATCAAACAAATGCTTACTTGTATGCATCAAGTGAGGGATGAGTTGTCGTCTTTAGGATAGAGATACCATGCTTTGTAGTAGACCACGAATCAACTCCAAGCTAACCTCAATTCCCTAACTATAGAAAATTCTTCTCTCAGTGCATGTTACCAAGAGCTTAGGGATTCATATCATACCATGGAGCTTGAGCTCTAGCAGACAGCAAAAGAGAAAATAGTAGAGACCAAAGACTAGCTTTGCCAATAGGTTATAGAAAATGCTCAACTCACAATAAATATGGGAGTTCTCCGCTATGAGCTAACAACAACAAAAGAAGAAAATCGGTGCCTCCAAGAGAGGAATCGATAGAATTTTGAAACTTCCATGGACAATTTAGAAGAGCTACTTAGCCCTAGTCACTTCAAAGCTCTTCCTTCAAAAAATATAAAGATACTCCTAGAGGAACATGCACAATTATTAGAGGACTAAAAAAGTTTATTAGAAGATCTCAATCTTCGCAAATTTCTATGGAGTAAAACTCTGAATCAAATTATGTGCTTTTCTGCAGAGTTGTAATTATCTATGTAAGCTACATATATAACATTAAATTGCATCACTCGATGCTTTTCAGCTCAAGTTATGGCTGAAGTATCAATGTGCTATAAGGAAGATGCTGACATGCACATTTACCGCTTGTACCCAAGGCTTCCATTGAAGCTCCTTGCACACCAGCATTCAACAAACTCTAATCTCAACAAAGGACTTTTGTGGGATGAACAAGAGAAGCAAGCACGATATGGAAGAAGAGAGAGGAGACAAGATAGCATCTTAAAAGAAGAAAATGTGTAACTAAAACCTATTTGTATTTGATACATAGAGATATTTGGGGTCTTTTGAAAGATCCCTCCATTGTTGGGAACATGAATTTTATCACATTTATTGATTATCTTAGTAAAAGTTTATGTTTAACTAGTTTGCATGAAACAAAAAGTAGAGGTGTTTAGAATGTTCATAAAATTCAATGTGGAAGTCGAGAAAGAAAAAACTAAATATATAAGGACATTAATGTTTCATGGATAAGGGGAGTATTTCTCCAAGGATTGTATTATTTGTTGCAAGAGAGTCGAATCAAAAGACAATTTACATGTAGGTGTATGCCTCAAAAAATGGCATTGAAATAGAAATAATAGAAAAAATCTTAGAGGTAGCTAGGTGCATGTTCAATGAGAAAAATGTAACAATAGTAATTTACCTTACAAAAAGGTCCACATCCTCTAGGGTAGATGATATAACCCTTGATAAGTAAAAGACTAGATTGAACTCACATAAGAGTGTTTGGGTGTGTTTTGTTTTATTCATGTTCCATAGGAAGTTAGAACAAAGATGGATCCTAAATACCAGAAGTTTATTTTTGTTTTCTATTCATGTGAGAAAAAGGGTTACAAGTTTTGTGATGCTAGAGCTTTTTGACTAATCGAATCCCTGGTATGGTGATAAGGGCAAGAAAATTTTATTTAGGGTGATTGTAATGACTATGCATCTTATGTTAATTAGTATATGTAGCATATAAGCACCCAAATTATACATCCAAAGGCTTCACTATCAAGTGGATGAAGGTTCACAGGGAGGAGGAGATTAAGAGCACGGTCATCATCCCCAAAGTCGAGATAAAGTAGGACACAAGTTGCATATCATGCACAAGGATGAGTATGAAGAGCTCCTTCACACGACCCCAAGTATCTCCATGTAACAAACTCACAAGGATAAGGAAGAAATATAAAAGGTCAATGAAAACGTCATACAAGAAAGATGTATCTAGTACAAAGTCTGAGTTATGATATCTTTATTGCAATGAATTTTGCATATATTATGCAGGTAGTGAAGGATTAAGGACCCAAAACTGTCAGAAGGTTAGCTCATTCAAGAAATAAGTTGTAATAAATGAGGAAATCAAAGCCCTCATTGACAACAAGACACTGGATCTTGTATCTAAAACACCAAGCATGAAGATAGCATCCAAAAGATTGGCCTTCAAAGTAAAAAGCGATTCTAATGGAACAGTAGCAAGGTATAAAGCTATGTTAATTGTTAGAAGGTTCATGCAAACCTCAAGTATAGATTAGAAAGAATCTATCAATCTAGTGGCTAAAATGATTATAATTAAGATTACGAGTTATTAATGCTTCAAAGAAACTAGCCATTCTATCAGTTGGACATCAAGAATGATTTCTTGAATAGAGATTTTCAATAATAAGTCTACATGCTTCAACCAATGGGATATGAAGATAAGAAGCATCCAAATTTGTTTTCCACGTCAATTCAAGCTTAATATGGACTCTCTTGGAATAAAAGGCTGGTATAATACCTTAGGAATGTGGATACCCACTGCTCAAAGTAGACAGTTATATAAAGAAGCCTGAAGGCAAGCTCATATATATTTGCAAATATGTAGATGATCTTATAATCATAGGAAATGTTTTTGTAGGTAATAAAAACATTAAAAGGAATCCCACTAATGATTTCAAGGTCTATGATCTTGCATATCTAAAATATTTCTTAGGTGTAGAGGTATTATATGGGGAAAGAGGTATCATAGGAAATAGAACTTTTAGGATTTTACATCATATAGGATTATCATAGAGTCTTTAATCTATGCAACCATCACAAGACCTAATTCATGTTATGTGGTCGGAGTCATTTCACAATTTATGCATGCTCTAAGTAGTGAACACCTTAATTCAGCTAAAAGAGTGCTTAGATACATCAAACACATAATCAACCATGCTCTATTTTATAGTTATGGTGAAGAATCATAAGTAAAAGGTTATAGTCATGCTCATTGGCAAACTTCTAAAGATGATGGAAGGTTTTCGTCAAGTATTTGTTCATGATAGTGAGAAAGCATATCCCTTGGATATAGTTGTTAGTATATGATCAATGTCTACCCCTCATGATTATATGCACATTTTGTAAGGCCCCCATTATGAGGAGAAGCCAAGCATGCATTACCCAATTGATGGGAATCTGAACTTGTATGTTGGATGAAGGTCATATTGGACCATGTAAGGTATTGTAAGGAAAGGGAGTTACCAGGGTCCCCAATTGTGGGGTCTGGGGCAACGGTGAGCAACCCTGGCTGGGGGGTCCAAGGGGGCCAATGGGCCCCCTGGCTGGGGGTGCGAGGGGGCAAGCGGGCCCCCTGGTGGGGGTCTGGGGGCAGTGAAAGAACTTAGAGAGGCTTGTAGAAGGTAGAAAAAAGTGTTTCCAAGCGACGAAGTTTGGTCTAGCCAACCGGCACAAGACCAGCCCTTGAGCTTATGAAGACACAAATATACCTTATAAGCATGTGATAAGTGCAAAGAAACACACTATGTACTTTGATCATCAAGGAGAATGAGTCGATACAAAACAGATAGGTTCGCAGGTCGAATAGCTAAAAAAAACTTACTATCTATGGAAGAGACAATGAACTTTAAATGCCCATAGCGACCAGCGTGATTACAATTAGAAAAAATCCTTTTATAGGAGTGATACACATAGGGTTGAGTGTATAGAATGCACACAATTATAAGGAATAAGAAAAATATGCTATAGGAATGAATCAGACATTCACCAGTGGTACTTCCTATTTTTCAGGAATACATAGAGATTGACCCTGAGACAAAAAAGCTCCGATTTTGCCCAATCTACTGAACCAAATACTTGAAACTTTATAGGCATAAACTAGACACTAATACCTTTCCAAGGAGTCATCTTTCATTTAATTTGGAGCTCTGGTGAGAGAGCAACAGCCTCTGCAAGATTACTATTGGCGAAGAAGATGATGCAAAGAATTGAAGGAGCAAGACAATGATGGTCACAAGTGTATGTATATTGCTTCCATGTAATGTACAAGTGATTTCAAGTCTTTATATAGACTCTAAAATTATTCCACGACTTCTACAAGTGAAGTTTGAATTCAAATGAATGTGGGAATGCTTGTTGGAGGGAATCAATTCACTTTCCTACAATCTAGGAAAAGTGAAGATCTAGTTTGATCTACTTTTAGGTGATTTGATTGCTTGATTGAATGCAACTTCAACCACCACAAATTCGTGGGATTTGGGCTCTATCTTGCTACCTTTACATGTGTAAAGCTCAAGGCTTTTACAATTGTAAATGAACCATCAAAAATCTCTCAAAAAAATACAGTAAATGAGATAAGAAAAAGAACTCTCCAATGGATATTCTTTCGACGCTATAGCCTTTGATGTAGATCAAATCCACCTCAAGAATAATTTAAGCTTGATGTTCCAACAAGTCCCCCTCAAGCTAAATTATGCTTGAGTCTTCATTCTCTGATAGGTTGAATACCTGCCATAGCTTTGAATCTACAAAGCTTTATTCCATCAAGTGCCTTCGTCATCATATGTGTTACTTGCTCTTCAGTTGGAACAAAAGAAATGTCAATCTCCTTTGCCATGAGCTTCTCCCTGATGAAGTGGTAATGGACTTCTATGGACTTGGTTCTTGCATAGAAAATAGGATTTGCCGCTAGATGCATGGAACTTACATTATCTCCAAATATGTGAGGTTTGGAACTCACAAGTCCCAAATCTGTATACAATGCTTTTAACCATATTGCCTCTTGAGTTGCTATGGTCAAGCCTCTATACTCTGCTTCAGTTGAGGATAAAGCAATTGTTGGTTGCTTCTTGGAACTCCATGACACTAGCTTCGAACCTGCAAATGCTAAGTAACCAGATGTACTTTTTCTATCATCCTTAGCTCCTGCCCAATCTGCATCAGAATAGATTTTGATATCCAAATCTGAAGAATAAGGATAGAATATACCTTCGTTGATTGTACTTTTGACATACTTAAGTACTCTCTTAGCCGCATCCATGTGTGGTCTTCTTGGTGAGTGCATGAACTGACTAAGCACTCCCACACTATATGAGATGTCTGCCCTTGTATGAGTAGCATATATCAAGCTACCTACAAAGATTTGATACTCTTTAATGTCTTCAATTTTCTCACCTTCATAAACACTTAGTTTATGATTCATCTCCAAAGGTGTACCTATAGGTTTAGTGTTCTCCATTTTGAACTTGAGAAGAAGAGCTTGAATGTATCTTCTCTGAGTCAAATACATTCCTTCATCTGTATATATCACCTGCATACCTAGGAAATATGTCAGCTCACCTAGGTCATTGATTTTGAACTCCTCTTGCATGTGTCTCTTGATCCTTTGAATGTCATTTAGATCATCACCTGTCACAATAATATCATCTACATATACACATAGATAGATAACCTCATTGTGATCCCTTTTGATGAATAAAGAAGGATCTGAGCTGCTAGTTTTGAACCCTTGATCTTGAAGATATGTAACCAACCTGTAATTCCAAGCTCTAGGAGCTTGTTTCAATCCATACAATGCTTTCTTAAGTCTGCAAACATAAGATGGATGATTAGGGTTTTCAAAACCTAGTGGTTGTGACATGTATACCTCTTCACTTATCCAACCATTTAAGAATGCATTTTTCACATCAAGTTGGAGGAGTCTCTAATTCCTTGCAGCAGCTACACTTATCAGTGTCCTGATTGTAGTCATCTTTGCAACTGGTGAGAATGTTTCCTCATAGTCTATACCATGAGTTTGTGAGCATCCTTTGGCAACTGATCTTGCCTTGTACCTGCAAATTGATCCATTTGAGTTTCTTTTAACTTTATATACCCATCTACAACCAATTACCTTTTGATTTGGCAACACTGGAAACAAATCCCAAGTGTCCATTTCCTTCAATGTATTTATCTCTTCTTTCATGGCTTTTTCCCAATTAGGGTTTCCCTTTGCCTCTTCATAGGTTGAGGGTTCCTCTGAAATAGAGTCTTTTGCCAAGTATATTGAATGCTTTGTAACAAATGTGGAATCATATCCATACCTTTCTGGTTGTTTCTTCTCTCTTGCTGATCTTCTAGGTATTTGTTTGGAGCATTCTCCAACCTCTTGCATCTTTGCTTTGCCTCTTGAATTCCATAGCTTGTAATCCTTTCCTCTTTCATCTTGGTCATCGTTTGTATCACTTCTTGGATCGTGGACCTGTGTATCATGCTTGCTTCATAATTGATGAGAGTCAGAATCAAGATCATATGGTAGTGTTACCTTTTGTTTGTCTTCATCATACCAAGATCTATGTTATTCAAACACAACATCTCTACTTGTAGTGAATTGCTTGGCTGAAGGATTGAAGAACCTGTAACCCATCTGAGTTGAATCATATCCAATAAACACTGCCTTCGTCGCCCTTTCATCTAGCTTACCTCTTATTTGTGATGGTACAT
The DNA here is from genome assembly GCA_020310875.1 of Ceratopteris richardii. NCBI lineage: Eukaryota > Viridiplantae > Streptophyta > Polypodiopsida > Polypodiales > Pteridaceae > Ceratopteris > Ceratopteris richardii. The sequence goes on from CM035424.1 coordinate 10,974,991, forward strand.
GAACATAAGCTAAACAACCAAAAACCTTGCAATGTCCAAGACTAGATTTTCTTCCATGCCATGCTTCATAAGGAGTCATACCTTGAAGTGATTTGGATGGTAGTCTATTGACAAGGTACACAGTAGTTGAAATAGCTTCTGCCCATAGATAATGTGGCAACTTCTTCTCTTCAAGCATTGTTCAGGCTAATCCAACCAGTGTCTTGTTTCTCCTCTCCGCAATTCCATTTAGTTGAGGAGAGTACCTAGTAGTCACTTCCCTTTTGATACCTTTGTCCTGCAAGAACTCATCAAACTCTTTGGAGAAGTATTCTCCCCCTCCATTAGATCTGAGCTTCTTTAGTGATCTACCTGTATGATTCTCCACATGTGCAAGATACTTCTTGAAGCAATCAAACACTTCATTCTTACACTTGATAAAGTATAGAACAGTCCATGTAGCTCAAGCGTAAGCACCACCTCCTTTACTTGTCAATCTGCGGAGACGTGTGGACCGGTATGAAGACCATGAGCAAGTGAAGGCACAAGTGCGTGAGTGAAAGCACACAAACATGCACACACATACACACACACGTGCACAAGGTAAGATCAAAGAGAGGAACAATGGAAAGCTTTGATTGCAAAAGAGTTCTCTTACAAAAGCTCTATTCTCTCATAAGCTAACCCCAAAAATGAGCTCTCTAGCTCTTTTTATAGTTTTTTGACTAGTTTTGGCCCTGTCTAGACCTAGTGTCCAACCTAGTTAAAAAATAGGTTCCAGGGCTTATTTGAGGGCTCAAACAAAGTCTAAAAATTATGAAAATTGGTAGGATGATAGTTCTAATACTCCTCAAGCTCAAGGACTCCTCGACTTGAACAAAATGGAGTTACAAAAATAGAAAATGGTATTTACAATGGTTTTTAGTGATGAAAATCACTATTTTTATAGGGATTTCTTCTGAAAATTTGACATACACTTCTTGGAGCTCCCTACTTGCTCCTTCTTCTTGTGTGTCCACCTCTTTGATGTGCTCCTGTGCTTTGTCCTTGACCTTCAGCTTCAACACTCCCCCCCCTCTCGAGTCTGTCGTCCCTGACAGACCCTTGTTGTAATGGTTGTTCTAGGTTGCTTTGAGAGGGAGTTTCCATTCGAAAGAACCAGAGCCGTCTCTCTTCCAAATGTGACAAGGTTGGTTGTCTGGTTCTTCATTTGTTACTGCGAGCCTTTGCAAGTTTTAGTCCCTTGGTAGGTGCTTCTGCCTTGGAATCCAGCATGATTGTGTCTGTGTGAGTCTCCATTGATGACATCAGATCGTCCAAAGATGATGTTCATAGTAGTCATGCCAAGTGCTCATAACCCATAATGGATGATGGGTAAGTGTGTTCGTGCATGGGTTGAGGAAAATATGTGCCTTGTGCACGGCCTTGTAATGTAGCCCTATACATGCTTACTTGGAAAATGCATTGGAAGAAGTATGGTGCAAAAATTGGGGTCTTGAGCTAAGTGCTCAAGGGTATGCCGATGAAGAGGTTTTCTAATCTATCATGGTTATGGTGTTGTCAAGGTAAAAGATACTTAGCATGGTGAAGCATCGATTGATGTTTATCTCGTCCTGTTGTGCTCCCGGCATTTGTGATGGACCTTGTTGATGAATGTCGTTGCGGACCTTCAAGCTCTTCACTCCTACTATGATAAGGGGAAACCATAGCTGTGGATGTCATGTTCATGCCAAGTTCTTGACATCTACCAGATAAGACAACAATTATATCATCTGCTAGCCGAGACACACTTCTATCCAAACTGATAAATGCCCAGTGATCGATGGTTCAATCTTCAACTAAGCATGACTCATTCATGTTCCATGAGCAAAACCTGGGAACAAGTTCTTTCTCTTTTTTTTTTTTGGGAACAATGTCACAAAACAAGAAGACAAAGTTTAGTATCACAAAATGGTTTACATGTGTCAATGTGCTCTCGTGCATGGGACTCTCAATTGTGTCTATGCACGGCCATGTAATGTGGCCCTATATTAATGCATACTTTGGAAATGCATGACCTGAATGGTGCAAAAGACAAGGTTGTGCAAGGAGCACATGGTTGTCGCTCATCAAGGCTTTCGATGTTATTTACGGATGTTGATGCCAGCTTTGGTGGAGGTATCCATTGGGTCTCGAACTGATGTAATCCTCCTTATTGGAGTCCATTTTAGAACAACATTTGGCACTATAGACATCACTTCAGGCATCTTCCTCTTTGGATTCTTTCTGAACTGTGGTATCCAGTGTTGTTGGTGCTTTGGTTCAGTGGAGGCTACTTGTACTTTTGGCTTCCAAACCCATACCCTTTTTACACGTCTTCCTACCATTGTTGAAGAGGTGATTTGATCTTCTTTCAATCTCTGTATGCGGTTTTTACCCTTTTCTCTTTGTGGCTTCTTTGTTGTGACCTTTCGCATGTGGGAGAACATAGGTTGTTGTGGATGTAAGAGCTTCTTAGGTACCCACATCTCTAATCGCCCTTGTTGAGCTACAGCTAATTTCTTAGGCACCCAAACTTGCCGGATACCTTGTGGTTGAGCTTGTCCAAGCTTCTTCCTTCGTCTTCTGGCCTAGTTGGCTTGCCTGGATGGGATTTGTGGGGGCAAGGCTGGTGGTTGCTCTCCTTTGCATACCCAAATGTGCTTCATGCTCGAAACTTCTTTTTTGTTGAAGGGTGTCTTTCTATTTGTTGTAGCAGTTGTCTTGAATTGTTGTGCTTGCTTCTGAGGTTGAACTACTATGGATGCTTTACTCTTCAAAAAAGAAGGAGGGTTTGCTTGCCTTTGCGACTCTCCTTCCATGATTGAGTCCTTCTAGATCATAGAGCTTTTGACACATGTAACATCTTCTTCCAGATGATTAGTCTTAGAAGAACTAAGAGAATGTGGGACATCTAGATTTGTGAGCATGTAGTTCTCTAATTCTAATGTAATGCATTGTTCCTGTACCCAAACTTGAAGAATTTGACTTCTTAGGTTTAAGTTAATTGCATGGTCATAGATCCAATCTTGACCCAAGACAAGTGGTTCTGTAAGGTTCTCATCTTGACACACTAGCACTTTGACTTTCATTGGAACATCTTGAAGGTAGATGGGAAGTTCCACCTCGCCCAAACAAGGGGTTTCCACACCTCCCAATCCTATGAGATAAGCTTCTATGGGATTGATGTTCAATTGCAAGTCTTGGCAGTACGAAAGTCTAACTGCACTACTTGTTGCACCTGAGTCAATCAATGCTTTCACAGTCCTGGCACCCTTTCCTTGTCCTATCTCTATGGTCACAAAGGGACGTTGCTCAATGACTTGAGAAGTAGTTATGCCCGATTTTTGGCACATATCCATGTGATATTTTGGGGCTTTTGATTTGACATCTAGGCCTAGTCGCCTTAACTTATTTTGCCTAATACGCTCTCTGGCCTCTGCCTCTGCTTCTTCCCTCACCCTTAACTCCTCTTCTTTTCGCTTCTTAGCAGTGTTGAGTCTCGTAAGCATATCCTCTGTAAGAGGTTCTTGGTATAACTTGACTCTACATCCACTAATATAGTTTGGCAAGATATCTCCTTCTAGAGTGGCTAACTGAACTGCACCGCTAGTGGAAATTCTATTAATGATCATGGGTCCGTATCCTCTTTTTTCCAACTTACGGGCATGTTGCTTTAGCGTATAAACCAGCACTAGGTCTCCCTCTTTCAATCCTTTATCTTTGATGTGTGCATCAAAGTATGCCTTTTGTCTTTTCTTTGCAGCATAAATGCCTGCCGCCGCGCGTAGCCTTGTCTCACCTAAGTGTTCTAGATCAAAGATCCTAGAGGACAATTCATGTCCCTTCCACTCATGCTCTTGTGCTACTTTTAAGGTTGGGATGAGGAAGTCTAATGGTAGTACCGCATTCTGTCCAAAGACCATCTGAAATGGGGTGGCATTCAGTACTGTTTTATAGGCAACTCGATAATCCCAAACAGCATGATGTAGTTGTTTGTCCCAATCAGAGCGTTTATTATTTACCAGTTTTGTCAATACGTTACAGAGGATCTTATTGATGCTCTTGGCTTGTCTGTTAGCTTGTGGATGATAGGGGGCAGACTTCTTATGTATCACCAAGAATTCTTGGAGAAGATTTTCAATGACCTCATTCAAGAAGTGTGTGCCTCTATCACTCACTAACTCTATTGGTACCCCATATCTCGTGAACACATTCTTGAATAAGAACTTAGCCGTAGTCTGAGCATCATTCTTTGTTGTGGCTTTCACTTCTACCCACTTTGTAAGGTAATGTGTGGCTACAATAATATACTCTGCATGGGAGTTTCTAGCTGGGGGGTTAATAGGACCTATGAAGTCTATACCCCACTTCGAGAATGCACGTCCTCCCATCATGGGACTCAAAGGCATCTTGTCTTTTTTGATAGGATATTGTGCACGTTGGCATGTGTCACATTTCTTCACATAGGTATGAGCATCCATATGAAGAGTGGGCCACCAAAGTCCTGAGAATAGAATGGTCTTCATTACTCGATCAAGACCGAAGTGTCCACCTGCAACACCGTTGTGTGCAGTTTCTAAGACTTTCAAATAGTCTGATTCGTGAACGCACAATCTTAGATAACCATCCTTGCCTCTTCGATATAAGTTGTCTCCCACCAAAGCATAGTCCTGAGCCTCTTGCTCCATGCTTCTTCTTGCTAGACTAGCCTCTTTGGGTACGGTTCCCGTTCTCATAAACTCTACCAATGGAGCACTCCAATCAGGAATTAATGACACTTGATAAAGGGTGGCATGCTCCACTGGTGGTCTCTCTCTGCATATTGGACAATTCTTAATCCACTCATGTATTTCTTTGTCCATGCTAGGCCAATACACTCCTAAGCGTTTTAGATTCTGCAATGTTCGTTGTTTAGAATAGTGATTTCCTAGAAATCCTTCATGGGCTTGTTGCAACCAGGTAGTATGTTCGTCATCCTCGACACATCAAGCGAGTACACCCTCCGTATCTTGTTTGTACATGCTTCCTGCCAATATGTGATATTTTTGTGATTTTACAATTTCTTCTTGCGAGGTTTTCACATTCTTATTTGCGGGTCCGAAGGTGAGGACTGGTACCAACTTATTTGCCCATTTAGGAACAACTTCCAAATTGAACAGATAAGCATCAGGTAGTTCATCAGACACTCCTTGCGGTGACTCTCCTGAAGTAATGCGAGAAAGGTGATCTGCCCGGAGGTTGGTTCTACCTTTTCTAACAACAACTTCAAAGTAGTATTCCATTAGTAAGAGGAACCATCTTACTAAGCATCCTGTATTGCAAGGTTTATTGACCAAATATAACAAAGCTTGATGATCAGTGAAAAACTTGAACTTGTTGGCCTATAAATAGTGTCTAAACTTCTTCACAGCATAAACCATGCCTAAGCCCTCTCGCTCGGTGGTGGTATAGTTTTGTTCAGCTGTAGTTAGTTGTCTGCTAGCGTATGCTATGGGTAAATCTAAATTTCCTTCACCTGTGGGTTGTGCTAGCACACATCCTATGGCGTGATTGGATGCATCCACATGGACATGGAATGGTTTATTCTAATCAGGAGTGGTCAGTATTGGTGTTGTGCACAAACATTTCTTCAGTTCATTGAAAGAATTCTTGCATTCGTCATTCCACTCAAAATTAGACAACAAGGCATAAAGGGGTCTAGCTATGATTGCGTACATGTGGATAAACCTACGGTAATATCCACAATGGCCCATAAAGGCTTGTACCTCTTTAACATTCCTTGGCCTTGGGAGATCCACTATGGCTCATACTTTATCTTCATCTGTTGAGATTCCATTCTTAGAAATAATATGACCTAAGATTTTACCTTGACGCACCATGAACACACACTTTTCTGGGTTCAGACACACTCGATATTCTCTGCACTTGTTGAAGATCTGTCTGAGCTCAGGGATGTGGTATCTTCTTTCCTGGGAATAAGCACATAAATCATCCACATACACTTCTAAGCTCTTTTGCAAGAACTCTTTGAAGACATGACACATGAGCCTTTGGAATGTTGCAGGTGCATTGGTGAGCCCAAATGGCATCACACGAAATGCAAAGATTCCCTACTCTGTGGCAAAAGCTGTTTTGTGTTGATCTTCTGGGGCAATGGCTACTTGATTGTAACCTGAAAATCCATCAAGGAAGCTATAAACTTCCTTGCTTGCAACACGCTCCAATAGGTGTTCCGTGATTGGAAGTGGATAACTATCTCTGATCGTAGTGACATTAACTTTTTTAAGGTTAATACACACTCGCAACTTCCCGTTCTTCTTGGGCACCACTACAATGGGGGACACCCATTCAGTATGCTCAATCTCATAGATGAATCCAGCTTCAATCAGCCTATCGATTTCTTCTTTTATTTTGGCTGCATATGTATCATTATATGTGTAGGGCTTTTGTTTGGTGGGCTTGGCATCAGCAGTCATGGGGATAGTATGGGAGCAAATTCTTGGATCTACCCCTTTCAAGTCTCTATAGTGCCATGCAAACACATCCCTATATTCCCTTAATAGAGCTACAAGCTCCATTTCTTCTCTTGTACTTAGGTCATGTGCATCTCTCTTCGTTCTCTTCAATGGTCACTACAATTTTCTTGGTCTTTTCTTTATTATCATATGATTCTCCTATGATGGCCTCTCTCTTTGGCATTTGTACCAAAATTTTGCGGTCGTCAACTTCATATTTCTTGAAGTTTTCTGGTACTTCAAACAATGATTCCTCCTCTTCTTGTTTCACTACTTTTCTTTTCTCTTTCTTTTGACTGCGCTCACTTCCATCCTTTGAATTTACCGTTTTAATACTTGTGAGAGGTTCTTCTTCTTTCTGGGTGAACACTCCTATATCTTCTAGATAGTGCTGCTTTGAGTTAAAGCAACTATCCATCACAATGGACTCTATACCATCGTCATTCTCTTCTTCTTCTATGACATCACTAGGGTCACATTCTTCTAGCAAGGGCTGACACATGAACACTGAGATATCATACCCCTCCTCATTACAATGAGGTGTCCACTATTCTTTGTTGACAGCAATGTCCATGGTGGCTAAGATTTCTGGCCAGCCATGAGGCTCAAATTCCTCATCTAGAAAGATCATCGGTGTGTAGGCTGGGTCTCTAACTGGTCTATCTCCTAGCAAAGTTCCTTCTTCTCTTGCTTTTAAACGTTTTTCCTCTTCCTCTGCGACCTTGCACATCCACAAATGAGTATCTTCATGCAGCCATGATGGATCAGGTGAACTTTCAGAATGCACAGAGATGGAATCTTCTTTCGCTTTGTGGATGGGATTCCACTATAGGGGTGGTACATCTCTGAAGGAGTAATCCTTCAAATTGACCTTGGTGGTGACCCCTAAGTGTTGTAAGTACAAGGAGTTGGTTCCCCAATCTTGTACTATTTGCAATTGTCGTAGGAAGGGTCTTCCTAGGATCATCTCATAAACATTATTTTTCTCAAAGTCACATATAGCAAATGTGTGCTCAAACTCTACACCACGAGTGGTTAGAGTTATCCCTTTGAGCAATCCTAGAGGTCTTTCAAAATGGTCGTTGGCCATTTGAAGCTTCATTCTAGTTGGTCTTTATGTGGGTTTTCCCCATTGCTTCCACAAGGAAGTGGTCGCAATAGCCACACCAGCACCTGAATCTATGATTTCTTTGGTTGTGTAACTTTGGTAGGTGATCGGAAGATAAGTATTACCTTCTTCACCCTCACACATGTCTCCTATTTTATCAAGAGGTATCTCTAGAACTTTGTGCTTAAAGCTTGATTTTGGCATTTTGGAATCAAGTTCTGGAACCTGATCCTTCACGTGATTCCATAGTTCAGGTTTTGCTTTGAGAAGCTCTTCTACAGTGAGATGACACTGAACCTTAGTGTTCTTCATGACATCAGTGTTCCTTGGAACCACTGTGTCTTCGTTTCTTGCCAATATTGTGGGAGCTCTTATCTGAAGAGATTCAGATTCCCATGGGCCTGGAAATTGAGGCAGTTCTTCTAAGGTATTAGATTCAAAATCTAACCTTTTGTCTCCTTGTTGCTCCACTTGATCTCCGTAAATGGATGGAATGTCTTGGGGAAATTGATCATGAAGATCATCAATCTCAGGAATAGGAGGGGAATCACCCTTCTCCTTGGCCCATTTCTCTTCTTGTATTTCCCGCAAGAACTCTTGAGAGTATTTTTGAATTGAAGGAGGTATTCCAGCATCCGTGGAATTAGGAACATAAGCTCCCATTGGTGATGAGCTTCCTCTTTCAATAACTAGTTGAGCCTGTGGAGGTAAAGAAACTTGTGGTTTGTTTACCAACTGCTCTAATCTTTCTAGTAAGCCCTGGAAATGCAAATCTAGTTTGACAGAGTTTGTCTGATTGAACTTTTGACTAGTCTCAAGTATAGCTTGAGCTTGTTCTACCATTTTCATCCGTTCAATCTCTAAATCCGCTCTAGGGTAACTCTTGTATAGGTTTGCAGCTGTTGGCCCTTCTTAAAGTCGAATCTGGCAGGCCTTGAACATCATGTCCAAGCCTTCCGAGGTTGGATCTTCAAGAACAGACCCTCGTTGCGGTCTATTTACAATGAGTGGTGGGGTGGGATGAGGTGGAGTAGATGGAGTTTCAGCATGCGAGGGGCTTTGAGATGCAATGTCATCTATTTTTGTTTTTGCTTCCCTCATACTTTCTTCTAGTTCTGATAACTTTTTATTCCACTTGCGATTGGCCTTCTCTTTGGTATCCTTCCATGTTCTTGTTTTCCGCTTGCTAGGCTCTCCTGATTCACTTGACTCTGATTGTTCAGTTGGCTTATCCTGTTTTAAGGCTTGTGCCCTAGTGACTGCTTGTACAGGAGCCACATTACTGCTACTAGCACTTGAATCTGCCACTAAGCCTACCACATTAATGGGTGTAATCTTGGGTGCACTAGAGGGGTTTCTTGGACAATCTTTGGGGAGATGGTCTTTACCACACTCAGGACAAAAGGCTTGTATCGTGATGTTCTGTCCTTGGCCTAGAGTTGGTGAGTGGGGACATTCACGAATGAAATGGTCACCCTGACATCTAAAACATGGTCCTCTAGGGGCTTGTGGTCTTACTTGTCTCAATTGGGGCCTGGGGTTGGGATTCGTATACATGACATTGGAGTATTCTGGCTCCCAATTTTGTTCCATGGGTGATGCCTCATATTGATACGAGTAAATCTCACTATGCTCACGCGACTCTGTGTAATAAGCATGTGGACAACCATCATGGGAGTAGTCTGAACTATGAGCACGAGAGTCATTCTCTGAGATCGGTGGGGTCACTAGCACCAATGCTCTATTAAGGTTCTCTTCTGCCACTGCATACTTAACTGGGATCACATTGGTAGGAGCTGGTGGTTGGTTTCCTAGGACCGGTTGTGCCCTATATGGTGCCTGATATTGCTGTTGTGGTCTATAATATGGCTGTTGGTATTGGTTCTGATACCTACCCTGTGGGTATGGTTGCGGATAATTCTGTCTAACAGCCTGTCTATTGTATGGACAATCTTGAGCCGTATGGTTTGTGTATTTTCTCTCAATAGTGCAATATGGAGCATTCCTTTCTCTCATGTTCTGGTTGTGCGATGGGCATGCATTAGCCATGTGGTCGCCTCCGCAAGTATAACACCGATTCAATGAGGTGACTCTTGGTATTTGTCTATTTTGAACTCCTAGCTTCTTGGCAACTTGCTCAGCTATCTCATCTATTTCCGTGGAGATTTTTGAAGTATAACTAGTAGAACTATCCGAATCCTTCTAGAGTTTGGACAATCCTAACTCCTCACCCAAGTTGTCTTCTATGTCAATGCAGGTCCGCACACACTGTTCTATGCTTCTAGGCTCTTTCAAGTACACATATGATCTTAACTTGGTGCTTAGTAAGCCATCTAAAAATAAAGCTGCTTGTTTGGCTGGTGTGGGTAACTCTGGAGCAGGGCATCTCTCTAGATACTGTCTGAATCTTCTACCTGCTAGCCGCACTGTTTCTTGGGGTGTCTGCTTGAAGCTGTGGATCAGGGATGATGTGTTATGCCTGATACCACTCTTGGAAAATTCTACAATGAATTCGTCTAGCAATTGACGTATATCGCGATAATTGCGACTACTTAGTGGCTGAAACCAAGCTAAGGCAGTGCCTTTAAGGGTCAAACCAAATGCCTCGTATTGGGTGAACAAATCCTCAACCTGTTCAGCTCTTAATACTTGTTTGAACTCGGCCACATGATCATAAGGATCTCCTGTCCCATCAAAATAATTCTTCATTGCCTTGATCACTTGAGTGGGTCTAAGGGTTCTTGGGTGCTCTCGGGGTCTAGGCAATGGAAAATCATGCTCATCTCTTTTTTGCCTATGTGCTTGATGTCTCTCTCTTTCAAGTCTTTCATTCTCAAATCCTGATCTATTTTTGCCCATAGTGTGTGCAAAACTTACCTCAGGTCTCTCTCTATTTCTTTCTCTCTGGGCTTCATGATCTTGGGATGATCCTACTCCTTGGGGGCCATGGAAAACATTGGACCTTGGTGGAGGGAAAATCAATTCACTCTTCCAAGTATAAGCATGTCTATCATGTTCTGTTACCAAGAACATCTTCTCTGATGTGTTATCCAGGTAGACAACTTTGCCAGGTATCTCAGGATCTTTGAATTCATAGATGATGACTATGCCCAGTTGGATAGGTTGATCTGGCTTGAGTCTCCAAAAAGCTTCCTCTGTTTCTCTATTCAAGAATAGTTCTATGCTTTTGTTGTCTTGAGGGATCCAATCTGAAGTGATCACTCTAGTCAAAATTGACTTACCTCTAGGAGTCTGGGGTCCTTGTCCTACATTTCCTTATTCTAGGTCTCCTATCTCATTCTCATGAATTATATTTCCAAACTCATCAGTCCTATCTGGTAGGTTGGTGACCACATACATGGTTCCTTCCTTATCAATGTATGAACCCTCTTCGAACTTGACTACTAGGTGTTCAAGCCCAAGGGATTGATCTGGATTTTTGAGTTGGACCACTGATCGCCTCAGGCCGTCCTCATAGATGCGAGCACCTAATCGGTTGGTCCGAATATATTCCAATTGTGTCTTATAGGGACCTTCTGGTGTTTGTAGATGGGAAGTTCCTGAGCCACCTGAGGTTTCCCCATGCTATAAGACATTTCTGAGTCACTTGTGTCAGAGTTTAGTACGTAAGGACAACCACTTAGTTGTTGTGCCCAAGACTTAGCTGTATGGTTGACACTAGACTGAGAAGATCTAATGCTTTGTCTATCCTTGCCTAGGTGTCTACCAGATCTTAGGTTCATAAGCTTTGGTTAAGAGTCCAAAATTTCCCCTTGGTATGGTTCAAAATCCTTTGGAGTCCCCTTGGTTCCCTAGTCCCACCGGAGGGTCAAATCAGGCTCCTGGGGGTCAAAACAGGGAAATAGGCACTTATGGAAAAATCACCATTGTGTGTGAAAATTGCGATTTTGTGAAATCAAGAGAATCGTGATGCTGTGAATCTCAAGAGAATTGCGATGCTCTGAATCTCAAGAGAATCGCGATGTTGTGAATCTCAAGAGAATCGCGATTTTGTGAAATCAAGAGAATCATGATTTTGTGAAATCAAGAGAATCGCGATGCTGTGAATCTCAAGAGAATCTCGATGCTGTGAATCTCAAGAGAATCGCGATGCTGTGAATCTCAAGAGGATCGCGATGCTATGAATCTCAAGAGAATCGCAATGCTGTGAATCTCAAGAGAATCGCGATGCTGTGAATCTCAAGAGAATCGCGATGCTGTGAATTTCAAGAGAATCGCGATGCTATGAATCTCAAGAGAATCCCGATGCTATGAATCTCAAGAGAATCGTGATGCTATGAATCTCAAGAGAATCGCGATGCTATGAATCTTGAGAGAATCGCGATGCTATGAATCTCAAGAGAATCGCAATGCTGTGAATCTCAAAAGAATCGCAATGCTGTGAATCTCAAGAGAATCATGATGCTGTGAATCTCAAGAGAATCGTGATGCTGTGAATCTCAAGAGAATCGTGATGCTGTGAATCGCAAGCGATGCTATGAATCTCAAGAGAATCGCGATGCTATGAATTTCAAGAGAATCGTGATGCTCTGAATCTCAAGAGAATCGCAATTTTCAGCAGAGAATCGTGTTTTTTGAGAATCGCAATTTTGAGCCCACTGAAAATCGTGTTTTTGACATGAAAATCGCGACTTTGTATGAAAATCATGTTTTTTTTTTTGAAAATCACGATTGCCAACAGAGAATCGTGTTTGATCACAATCGTGTTTTTGGCTGAAAATCGTGATTTGTGAGAATCACGATTTTGAGCACATCCAGAGAATCGTGTTTTCGAAAAACTTAGAGAATCGCGATTCTGAGCCCAACCAGAGAATCGTGATTCTAAGAATGACCACAGAATCGTGTTTCTTTTAGAAAGCTTTTAGGCGGGAAATAGAAAATCATGATTTTCAAAAAAATTTGAATTTTTCACAGAATCGTATTTTTTGGCGAGAAATTCAAATTTCTGAGCGCCGAGCAATGGCGAGCTCCGTATGTGCAGAAAATCATGAAAAAACACAGCGGTTGCTCTCTCTTGCACCTCCTAACTCCTTCTCAGACAATAATGCATGAAAAATGGTATGAAAATGGTGAAAATGCAGTAAAAAAAAGAAATTGCTATGAAGAAGAAGATGGAAGAAGATGGAGATGGTGATGATGATGAAGATGAAGAAGAAAAATCAGAAAATGAACAAAAATGACAGTTTTTTTACCTTCCAACGTCGCAAATCTACGATCTTACCATCAGAACGCTCGTCCTTGAAGCTCTCTCCCCGGCAACGGCGCCAAAATTTGGTGTAGCTCAAGCGTAAGCACCACCTCCTTTACTTGTCAATCCGCGGAGACGTGAGGACCGGTATGAAGACCATGAGCAAGTGAAGGCACAAGTGCGTGAGTGAAAGCACACAAACATGCACACACATACACACACACGCACACAAGGTAAGATCAAAGAGAGGAACAATGGAAAGCTTCGATTGCAAAAGAGTTCTCTTACAAAAGCTCTATTCTCTCATAAGCTAACCCCAAAAATGAGCTCTCTAGCTCTTTTTATAGTTTTTTGACTAGTTTTGGCCCTGTCCAGACCTAGTGTCTGGCCTAGTTAAAAAATAGGTTCCAGGGCTTATTTGAGGGCTCAAACAAAGTCTAAAAATTATGAAAATTGGTAGGATGATAGTTCTAATACTCCTCAAGCTCAAGGACTCCTCGGCTTGAACAAAATGGAGTTACAAAATTAGAAAATGGTATTTACAATAGTTTTTAGTGATGAAAATCGCTATTTTTATAGGGATTTCTTTTGAAAATTTGACAGACACTTCTTGGAGCTCCCTACTTGCTCCTTCTTCTTGTGTGTCCACCTCTTTTATGTGCTCCTGTGCTTTGTCCTTGACCTTCAGCTTCAACAGTCCATCTACTATGGTCATCAATAAATGAGACATAATACCTTGATCCTGCCAATGAAGGTTCTTGACTTGGTCCCCATACATCTATATGTACTAAGTCCAATAAGTTGTTGTTGATGTAGCCTTTGTGGTTGAATGATTGTCTTTGTGCCTTCCCAATCTGACATGCATCACACCTGTTGATCATGTGTTGCTTTGATATGTTCGGCAGTCCTAGAACACTTTGATCCCTGCATATATCCTTCAAGGTTCTTTCATTCACATGAGCAAGTCTCTTATGCCACACTTCAAGCTCACTTAGGGTTTGCGACCCAAAGTTGAATAGAGCTATGTTCCTAGTTTCTCCTACTTCAAAAGTAAAGAGCCTACCATGCTTCTCACCTCGGGCTATCTTTTTGAAGCCTTGACATGGATCTTCCACAAAAGCTCCATGTTGGGTGAACCTAACTTGCAAGCCCTTTTCAACTATTTGGCCTACACTTATTAGGTTTTTAGTGATACTGGGTACATAGAGAACCTTACTTAGAATGTTTATCCTGCCATTGGAAGCTTTGACATTACTAATCTTCTCCACATTGTGCTTTGTGTCATCCCCTGTTTGCACTTCATGTCTATGCTTTGGACTTTCCAAATCAGATAGAAGAGCAATGTTGTCTGCAACATGATTCGAACATCATGAATCTATGTAGAACAAATGATCATCTTTTTTACCTTCTTTGTGGGTTAGATTCATAAGAAGCAATGAGTCTTCATGTGGTTGATCTTCTGAATAATTATTGTAGTCCCTTCTATTATAGCTTATATTCTTATTGTTGAAGTTGTGTCCACCTCTGCCTCTATTGCTGCCATATCCACCTCTTCCACTTCCTTTCTGGGTCTTCCAATTGAACCAGCAATTCTGAGTGGTGTGGTTGGTGTTATCGCATATTGCACAAGGTTGAACATTCTGATCTTTGGCTTTGTCTTGCTTTGGTCCTTTCTTCTTCTCTTTCCACTTGCTCTTGCTTGCGAAGTTGGCTTGGGACGTCTCTTCTTCATCTTCTTCCTTCTTCTTCCCTTTCTGCTTCTTATCCTTCTTATCTGCATATAGAGCACTAGTTGAATTACCATGATAAGAGTTACCTTCCTTTATGCTATTGTTGGCTTCTTGATTGAAGATTTGTCCAGGAAAGATGTTGAAGTCTGGAGTTTGCACATCCATGATGAGATCATAAGCCGTCATGAAGGATTGCCATTGCTTATCACTTCAAATGCCATTGAGAATTTGCCTCATGATGACCTCTTCTTCAATAAGCTCTCCAATGGATGCTAACTGATCCGCAACCTCCTTGACCTTGGTAACAAACTCTGTGATGGTTTGTTTAGGTGTCTTCTTCATTTGGTTGAACTCGTTCCAAAGATGATTCTTTCTTGCTTTGGTACTAGCAGAAAAGAAAGTCTCGAGGGCATCCCAAGTCTCTTGAAATGTCTTGCATCCTCTAATATGTGGTAATAGAAAGTCAGAGATAGAGTTTAGTATGTACGACCTTGCTTGAGCATCCCTTGTGCACCAAAGTGTGAGCTTATCTGTCTCCTCTTGTGTAGGTCCTCCTTTGGATCTTGGAATAGGCATAGCATCATCACCTGCTACAATTCCATAAACATTTCTACCTTGCAAATAGGCCTCAATTTTGATTTTCCAAGCTGCGTAGTTGTGTCGATCAAGCTTCTCGATCATTGAGGAAAAGCCTTCACCCATCTTGATCTAGCTCTGATACCATTGAAAGAACTTGGAGAAGCTTGTAGAAGGTAGAAAAAAGCGTTTCAAAGTGATGAAGTTTGGTCTAGCCAACCGGCACAAGACCAACCCTTGAGCTTATGGAGACACAAATAGATCTTATAAGAATGTGATAAGTGCAAAGAAACACACTATGTACTTTGGAGCAGCAAGGAGAATGAGTCGATACAAAACAGATAGGTTCGCGGGTCGACTAGCTCAAAAAACTTACTATCTATCAAAGAGACAATGAACTTCAAATGCCCATAGCGACCAGCGTGATTACAAATAGAAAAAAATCCTTTTATGGGAGTGATACACATAGGATTGAGTGTATAGAATGCACAAAAGTATAAGGAATAAGCAAAATATGCTATAGGAATGAATGAGACATTCACTGGTGGTACTTCCTATTTTTCAAGAATACATAGAGATTGACCCCAAGATAGAAACACTCTGATTTCTCCCAGTCTATGGAACTAAATGCTATGCAAATTTATAGGCATAAACTAAACACTATTACCTTTCCAATGAGCCATGTTGCATTCAATTTGAAGCTCTAGAGAGAGAGCAGCAGCCTCTGCAAGATTACTATTGGCGAAGAAGATGATGCAAAGAATTGAAGGAGCAAGACAATGATGGTCACAAGTGTGTGTATATTGCTTCCATGTAATGTACAAGTGATTTCAAGTCTTTACATAGACTCTAGGAGTATTCCACGACTTCTACAAGTGAAGTTTGAATTCAAATGAAGGTGGCAATGGTTGTTGGAGGGAATCAATTCACTTTCCTATAATCTAGGAAAAGTGAAGATCTAGTTTGATCTACTTTTAGGTGATTTGATTGCTTGATTGAATGCAACTTCAACCACCACAAATTCATGGAATTTGGGCTCTATCTTTCTACCTTTACATGTGTAAAGCTCAAGGCTTTTAGAATGGTGAATGAACCATCAAAAATCTCTCAAAAAAATACAATAAATGAGCATCAGAAAAAGAACTCTCCAATGGATATTCTTTCGATGCTATAGCCTTTAATGTAGATCAAATCCACCTCAAGCATAATGTAAGCTTGATGTTCCAACAGGCAGCATCCCCGGTGCGACGGTAAAGGGAATATTCCATGGAATATTCCCTATCCGAGTCAGAAATCATTTATATTTCTTAGGTCGGTTCAACCGGTCTAAGTCGTGTATGGCGATTACGCTGACGGTGGCCACCCATGCTCTACCGCCCATGTATAACCGTCCATGGAAGGCCACCCATGATCCTATATATACATGACTTCTGCACAACATGAGACATTGAATTGAGCCAGCATACCTCT
Organism: Ceratopteris richardii; assembly: GCA_020310875.1. Taxonomy (NCBI): domain Eukaryota; kingdom Viridiplantae; phylum Streptophyta; class Polypodiopsida; order Polypodiales; family Pteridaceae; genus Ceratopteris; species Ceratopteris richardii. The sequence continues at coordinate 10,991,599 of CM035424.1, forward strand.
ACCTTGTATCTCCCTATCTAGAGTTGTCTAGATCACCATTTAAGCTCTACCTTGAGAGCGCACGGGTGGACAATGTCATCATCTTTGTACTTGCTGCTAGTAGAAAAATTGTTGAGATTCTCCTATATCTATTATCTTCTCTGCTACTGCTCCTATGTTATAGTGCATAACTATTTTCTTACAATAGTTGCATTATCTTCGGTAGAGAATGAGTATAGAACTCTAGCATTTTCTACTCATGATTCCATGTGGCTTTAAAACTCCTATATGAGTTTGATCTACAAGTTGAAACGACTCCAATTCATGGAGAGAACATATCGAGCATAAATTTGGATAACAATCCCTATTTCCATGCTAGGAATAAGCATATTGAAGTTTATTATCATTTTATTGGGGAGAAGGTGTTGAGAAAGATGTGGATATAAAGTTCATAAAGATCAAATAAAAATTCATTGATATGTTCACAACGTTTTTTGGTGCTACAAAGCTCAAGAGACTGAAATACATCATCAACTTGAAGGACATAAATCAACATAAATCCTATGTGCGCTTGAGGAGATTGTTGAAGAATAGTTGGAAACTCATGCACCTCGAACGAAAAATAGATAAAGTAACAAAGGATAATTGTTAGAATAAAACAAAAATATAGGCCCTTACCCAAAAAAGTCCATATGGATCACGTAAAGACATAATCAACAGCTACAAAAAGTGAAAGGATGAGACAATCATGTGAAGAGTGTAGAGAGTACGCACGCGGAAGCAAAATGAAAAGTAAAGTACTCTCACAAAACAAAGAATGTGTGAGACACAAAATGAGTAGACCATGAAATGGGTAAACTCATGTGGATTAGAAATGAGCTTGCCAAGAGCATGGATTAGGGTCCTCAAGCTTCTAACCAAGTACGAATGAGAGGAGAGGCCCTCCTTATATAGATTTGGGAGGGGCTCTCAAAAGTACATCATATGTGGGATAAGTTTCCTAAAAGGAGAATGAATACAATTGGTAGAAGCACATGGAAAGGTACCCAAATACAAAGGAAATACAATATGAAATGGAAATAGACTAGAAATGGAGTGCCTTCTGGATACAAAATGGAGATGCACTCATGCGGATACAAATGTAGATGAAGTAGGAGCAATCATGTCGTCAACACCCCCTCTGCAGCTCCATTTTGGAGTGTATGGAGGCTACTAGGGTATGTGAGAAAGGTCCACCAAGAATGTATCAGTAGCAGCAGCATGAGCACCAGGAAGTCGACGTCTTGGAATCCATAGCCTCCAAGTGGTATCGATCATGCGAGATTGCCAGGTACTCCATAATATGTCCACTAGATGGATCAAGCGAATGCTCTAGAGGTATGCCATCAACGAGGTACAGGAACGAAAGAAGATCTCACTGGACAAGATCACCTCCATGTGAGAGAGATAGGATGACTCCATGTGGTACATAGGAACCTTCAAAACTTTGACAATGTCCACTACTCTATGTGTATCGCCAAGAAGTAGGTCCTGCAAGAGTAAAACATAAAGCATGAAGCATAAAATCATAGTCACATGGTAGTACATTTGTATGTTGTAAGCCTCCATGGAGTGGACAAAGTCCTGTTGTGTATCGGTAGGACCATGGAAGCCCCCTCTGAACTGAGAAGCTAGCTCAGAATCAGATCCAACTGAGTGACGAATCCAAGTAGATGCAGGAGTGTCCTGTGGTTACTGAAAAGATGTTGGACTCCATGAATGGAAAGGTACATGCTCAGAATGTTGCTGTAGACGAGGTATGTGGACTCTCAAAGATAAGGATGGAAAATGACGAGTCACTGATCCTGGAGTAATGCCCAACTAAAGCTGAGGTGAAATATAAACCTTCGATGATATGATAGGTTGATCCATTTGAGGTAAAAGCTGAGATGATATCTCTGATTCCTTATGCTCCAAAACTGTACCATGATCAGGAAAGTCATGTACAAAGAGAGCATGCTCCACATAGTGTGACTGTTCAAAACTGGAATGATCCCCCTCTGAATCGGAAATGGGAGGATCCAAAAGGGATGAATACTTAGAGTATTCATCAAAGGTGCAATCTTTGGTTACTGTAACTGAGTGACTCTTTGGGTCGTAGAGTTTGTATGCCTTTTGTCGCTCACTGTACCCAATGAAAATGTACTGCTGAGGCCGATCATCATCATGATCATGGACGTTGTCCACTCCTTAAACTTGGAAATGGCATCTTCTTTATGCTTGAGTGAATAAACCCATGTGTATCTAGTGAAGTCATCTACAATCAGGAAGAAATAAATTGACCCACTTAGATGAGTTGTACTCATTGGTCCACAAATGTCAATATGGACTAATGCTAAGGGTTTATTTGCCGAAATGGATGCTTCTTTAGGCAAAGAGAAAGCTGATTGCTTGTCACATGCTTTGCAATTCAATGCCACTTGTGCGATCCTGGGTAGACTTTTGATAAGTTGATTGGAAGAGATCTGAGCTAAGTAAGAAGTGTGACCAAATCTTTGGTGCCAGAAACTTGAGGTTGATTCTTTGGATTCAAAGCAAGATAGTTTTTAGAGGCCCTTTTCTTCAATACCTTGAGCAATGGCATCCTTTGTATGGGGATCAACTACCTTTACTGAGGTGTTATCAAACCATACTTATTTGTCCTGATCTATAATGGCCTTGACGGAAAGTAGATTCATACATAATTTTGGAACAAAAAGAACATTGGATAAAGACTTTTCATTCACCTTCCTGAAAGGAGTCCTTGTCTTTGCACATATGGGAGGTAGCTCCGCTATCAAAGATCCACTCATGTGGGGAGCTAGAAGTCACTAGTACATTGGCTTCTGTGGAGATGAAAAGTTCCTCACTCAAACAGTGGGATCTATGTTGGGAGCCTGTGGATGCTTGCCTAGACGTAGAAGCCTTCGATGATTGTTTCTTCTTATAGCAAAACTTTTCTAAGTGTCCTGATTTTCCACAGAATTTATAGGTGAACTTCTTCGATGAATTATGCGATCCTTGCTTAGATGCATTGTTAGCATGATGACTTGTGGTTTTGCCCTTATTGAATGGGCCTTTGGCCTTCATGGCTGACTCTTGTGAGGAAGTCGCTTTGGCTCACGAGTCGTGAAGGAGCAATAGTCGATGAACCTCTTCCCAAGATAAGACTTGGTCGCGATTATACAAAGTTGTGACAAATGTCTCGTATGACTTAGGTAACTTGTTAAGAAGCCGAATGGCCATGTCTTCACTAGAGATCTGTCTACCACATAGTGCTAATTTACGCTGGTAATCCTCAAATTGTGCTACGACCTTGGTAATTGTATCGTGTGGCCTAATGGTCAAATTATGAAACTTGGCCTCTAATGCATATATTTTTGAAGGGGTCTTGTCTTCATACAAAGCGGCTAATGTATCCAAGCATCCTTGGATGTCTTGCAAGCAGCAATATGTCCTTTCGTCAGTTCGTCGAATGCAAGTAACAGCTGACCTAAAGCTCTTTTGTCCTTGACATTCCACACATGCCAATTGTCTAAGTTGGTATCCCTATTGGGTTCGGGGTCTGTCTCGTCTACTACCTCATGAAGAAGATTCGTATAGAGATAGGCGTGCATGACATCTTTCCATAGATTGTAATTTTGTCCATTGAGGCATTCATCCTTAGGCATAAAAATAGGGGTGAAAGAGGGTAAAAAGTTAGCCATAGATGGTGAGCTACCTTCACTTTTGATCATTACAAATCTTTGAAGATAGAGTGTTTAGAAACACTACCAAAATCTTCGCCAAATGCACAAGCTTTGAAGATAAAGTGTTTAGAAACACTACCAAAATCTCTTTCCAAAAATGCTGCTTCAAAATAACTGCAAAGCTTGAAATGAACGACTCGATACCACACTTAAAATTCTTCGGGAGGGGGGGGGCTTAGAGTAGCCCTTCACTTTGGCAAAGAGAGACACCGTGGAGTGGGGAGAGTCGATGCTCAAAGAGAACTTGTGGGTGGGCTTACACTAGCCTCCAATCCCACAATCACACACACACTAAAGATTCGTCTTCTTATATTCTTGGGCGTACAAAGAGGGAGGCACTTAGTGCCAAATGATATGATTTGGTGATTACAATAAGTGGCGCCAAGTTAGGTGCTAAGTCAATGATCAAGTGCCTTGGGATATACAATATATGGGCTAGTAAAATTCAAGGGTAAACCCTTGGAAGAGATACAAAATGATGCCAATTGAGGATAAAAGCCGTTTGAGGAATTACAAAATAGTGTCTTGATGTTGGATGCTCAAAAAGGCAACTGTTGTGCCACAAACTAAAGGCAAAACCTAAATACAAAATGATAAGTTAATAAGTTAACCATAAGAGAAATGGTCAAAAATCTTGATAAGAAGTAAAGATGATGTGTGTAAATAATGTACGCCAGGAATAGCATCAATATTGTATGGCACAGCTGCAGTCATCAATATACATCACATGAATAAACGCATGCCAAAACAGAAGGAAAGCTATAACAATTATGGACATGGCCACGTGGCTGCAGTTTCATGTGATCACAGATGAGCTTCAGAGCCAAAATATTCTCACAGAGCACCGCATTAATGAGGCGTTGCAATCTCGAGCATTGTTTGAAAGATCTGAGTCATGATGCACTGAACCTTTAGCCTCTAGGGTGGATGAATCACTGGCTTTCTCTCTCGCTTTCTCGGGCATTGTTTGAAAGATCTGAGTCTGCAAAAGCTGGTAGGATATCCTATCTTTGGGCCAAGACCTGCCTATGACAGTTGTTTACGCTCTCTCTTAGAGCTCCATTTCGATCATGCTGAAGGCGCAATTCTCTGTACCTATGTAGGTGCAATTCTCTATACAACTCCTCAGCACAAACTTCTCTGATGAAGTCGACCGCCCTTCAGATCTGCTCGGGTCACCGCTCCTCACTTTCCTCTGCTAGTATGCCTCTGCCACTCACAGTTTGCAAGCTTCCTCCATCGAGCTTGCCTAGCAGCTGCAGGTGCGGACGGTCGAAGCTCGCTTGAGAGAGGCAGTCAGTGCTCTACTCATTCGTCTACTCAACTCCTAACAGGCGACTTCTCTCTTCCTTTCCTCAGCGACAATGCCGGCCCATAGCGCAGCCACGTTTCCTCCTTGCGTTCAGAGGTTCAGGCCCTGCTCTTGCTCTCTCTTGATTTGATCTCCACTCCTATCGATCTGCTTCGATCTTCTCTTGTATTTCTCTGATCTATTTGGTCCGAAGACCAAGTTCGTGTGTGGTCACCCTTGTTTCACTGATCACCTTTGTAGGTTTCTGCTAGACCGAGTTTTGTCATGTGAGTTGCTGTTCTTTGCAAGTTCCGCTCCGCTTTGGAAGCAGATATGGGCCGTCAACACCGTGAGAACTACAGAGAAGGCTATAGCTTTGTTGTTTCCATTATTGCTTGCAGATGTCGACTTAAGCTGGAGGTTCCTTTTGTCTTCATGGCCGTCCCTGCGAGTGGTCGCTACTACAAGATGCTGTGCGCTTTCACATTCCTACAATTACGTGCTTCTTTTGACTTGTAGATGACTTCGAGCTAGGCTGCCGCCAATGAAATTCAAGAGTTGATAGACGGTAATATTTCATCTTACTTGAGCTACTCTAACTCTGCACTCAATAGCACATGCATGTTCATTACTCACTTTTGTGATGCGTGCACTCAAGAAGGGATGGCTTAGACAACATATACAATGGAACAAATAAATATAATAAATCACTATAGTTCTTTGACGAGCATGTGCAGCGCCGGAGAGGTGCAGACGACAAAGAGAGATCGTTTGCTGTGTTATTGAATATCTTCCTCGAGAATGTAATCCGTGATGTTGTGACCTACACCAAAGAAGGCTTCTCTTGCAGTTGAATGCAATAGATTTGTGATGCCTTGATCATCCAGGGTAGAACTTCAAAGGCTCGAACTATGGAACAAGGTGCTATACACAACAACACATGAACGCCACCGAGAGACCTGAGATAAATGCAGTGAGCTCAAGAAATTGCCATGTTGTATGACACAACAATATAGTCTCCACACGAAGGTTACAATAATGAACCACGAAATGAGCACAAAATGCCACCAAATGCAAGGGTGGGAAGGAGGTAAAGAGTGATAGAAAAGGTGGGAGGGTGGGAAAATGGGCAAAATGAGGCCTCAAAGAGTAGCTATGATTGCAAAAGCCTCTATAATTGAGGAGAAAGCAAAGCCACCACCACTCAAACACCACCACCACCAAAATGACCACCAAACGCACCACCAAGACCTCCACCTAGCGCTCTGATACCATGTAGAGAGTACGCACGCGGAAGCAAAATGAAAAGTAAAGTACTCTCACAAAACAAAGAATGTGTGAGACACAAAATGAGTAGACCATGAAATGGGTAAACTCATGTGGATTAGAAATGAGCTTGTCAAGAGCATGGAGTAGGCTCCTCAAGCTTCTAACCAAGTACAAATGAGGGGAGAGGCCCTCCCTATATAGATTTGGGAGGGGCTCTCAAAAGTACATCATATGTGGGATAAGTCTCTTGAAAGGAGAATGAATACAACTGGTAGAAGCACATGGCAAGATACCCAAATACAAAGGAAATACAATATGAAATGGAAATAGACTAGAAATGGAGTGCCTCCTGGATACAAAATGGAGATGCACTCATGCGGATACAAATGTAGATGAAGTAGGAGCAATCATGTCGTCAACAAAGAGTCAATAGGAAGATGAGTCACATGAGTACTCTAGAATTTACACGTCTATATAAGAAGGATTTCATGAACAAAACATGAATGTAAAGACAATACAAAGTACAGAAGCATCTTGTGAATTTCCTTAAAGCATAGGACCTCACAAATACCTCATTTCATGTTTATTTAGTTCACAAGGTATTTTTAGTTAGCATTATATATATATATAGTCCTCTTCTTAGAATTGTTACTCTTTGTATATGTATCTGGTTCTTGTAATCAAGTACGCATTGAAAATTTTATCTTGTCAATGTTTGCAATCTAAGGGAAATCTATTCAACACAAGAACCTAATTTTTGCATAACTTTAGTTGACCATCCACATGTCGTTTCGAGTGATCTAAATGCTAGTAGAAACTTTGTAAAGTCCATATTGAGTGGTCACTACTATGAATCTTCCTCTTGGGGTAATCATCACCTCTCTATTATTAGTTCAGATTGTACTATTTAGTTCCTTACTTTCTCCCCTTTCATTGATTCTATTGGGGTGCTAAGTCACTAAGTATAGTTATCCTCATTTGTCCACGTAAAATCCTCCTTCAAATTTTACAAGTGATCTTTGCAAAACATTCGATTTAGTTTAGTTCCTATGTCTTGCAAGTCAGCTATTAACGCCATCTAAGTAAATAGGAACTCCATGAAACAAGCCTTCCAATGAGCTATAGAGCTCAAAAAATGGACTTTTGATGAAAAAGTTATGTCAAATCAGGCTCTTAGGAGTCAAAATAGGGAAACAAGATGCTATGAGAAAATCATGATTTTGACTAAAAATCACAATCTTAAGACAACTTAGAAATCACGATTTTCACTTAGGATCGCGATCTTGAGCAACAAAAAAAACACAGTTCTGACAAAGAATTGTGAAAAACGCAATTTTGAGTCAAAATCGTGAAAAACGCGATTTTGAGTGAGAATTGTGAAAAATGCGATTTTGAGTGAGAATCATGAAAAACACGATTTTGAGTGAGAATCGTGAAAAATGCAATTTTGAGTGAGAATCGTGAAAAACGCGATTTTGAGTGAGAATCGTGAAAAACGTGATACTAACAGAGAATCGTGTTTTTGTGAAAATCGCAATTTTGAGAATGACATGAAAATTGCGATTTTGACTACAAGTCGTGTTTCCTCAAAATCGTGTTTTTTACTTGAAAATCATGAATTTAAGAATAACCAAAAAATCATGATTTTGATTGAAAATCGTGTTTTATCATAATCGTGTTTTTTTACCAGAAAATTATGATTGTGATTAAAAATTGTGTTTTCTCAAAATTGGGTTTTTTACTTGAAAATCACGATTTTGAGAATGACCAAAAAATTGCGATTTTGATTGAAAATCGTGTTTTGTCAAAATTGTGTTTTTTACCAAAAAACTGTGATTTTTTAAAATCATGTTTTGTCAAAATTGTGTTTTTGACTTGAAAATCGTGATTTTGATAATGATCAATAAATCATGATTTTGATTGAAAATCGTGTTTTACCTGAGAATCGTGTTTTCTAACAATCGCCAAAAAAACCCGATTCTAACAATAACCAGAGAATTGTGCTTTTGAAAAACTTAGAGAATCTTGATTTTGAGCACAACTAGAGAATTGCGATTCTGAGAATGACCTCAAAATCATGTTCTTTTTTAGGATGATTTTAGGTGGGAAATTCCAAAAGTAAGAAAATTACGATTTTCAAAAAATTTGAATTTTTCACAAAATCCCAATTTTTATCACAGAATCACGATTTTCTGTGATTTTTTGTGAGAAGTTCGAATTTCAGCACCGAGGCTTGCGTGTCAAGCTTTGGGTCATGAAAATCACAGAAACTTGCACACATAAGCACTTTGCCTCTCTCTCTCTCTCCTTCTTGCACACCCACAAATGAAAAATGATGTAAAAATGTGGAATATATAGTGAAAAACAAAAAGTTTCTATGGACATGAAGATGGAAGGAGATGGAGATGATGATGATGATGAAGATGGAGAAGAAAAATCAGAAAAATAATAAGAAATGACTAGTTTTTACCTTCCAACGTCACAAATCCACGATCTTACCATCACAACGCTCGTCCTCGAAGCTCTCTCCCTCGCAATGATGCCAAAATTTGGTGTAGCTCAAGCGTAAGCACCACCTCCTTTACTTGTCCACCCGCAGAGACGTGAGAACAGGTATGAAGACCATGAGCGACTGAAGGCACAAATGTGTGAGTGAGAAGCACATTAGCATGCACACACATACACACACACATACACACAAACATGCACACAAGGCAAGATCGAAGAGAGAAACAATGGAAATCTCCGGTTACGAAAGAGTTGTATTACAAAAGCTCAAATCTACAATAAGCTAACCTCAAAGATGCTAACCTCCAAAATGAGCTCTTTAGTTCTTTTTATAGTTTTTTGACTAGTTTTGGCCCTGTCTAGACCTAGTGTATGGCCTCGTTAAATATTAGGTTCTAGGGCTTATTTGAGGGCTCAAATGGAGTCTAAAAATTATGAAAAATGGTAAGATGATACTTCTAATATCCTCAAGCTCGACGACTCCTCAGCTTGAAAAAAATGGAGTTACAAAAATATGAAATGGTATTTACAATGGATTTTAGTGATGAAAATCTTTTTTTATAGGGATTCCTTCTGAAAATTTGACATGCACTTCTTGGAGCTCCCTAATTGCTCCCTCTTCTTGTGTGTCCACTTCTTTGATGCATTGTCATGCCTTGTGCTTGACCTTGAATGCTAATAGAACCCCAAGAGGTAGATTCAACAATCAAAATAGCTACAACAACAATTGATACAACAACAATAATTATCAAGGAGGATACAAAGGAAGGAGAGACTACAACAATTATGTAGATGATCAAACTTAAGAGGACTCATTACTTCTTATGAATATGACTATGAAGCAACGTAAAGGTGATGAACATGTATTCTATATAGACTCAAGTTGCTCAAATCATGTAGCAGGGAATGTAGCTCTACTCTCAGATTCGGAGGATCCAAGGAATACACATGAAGTCCAAACAGTAGATCACACAAGGCATCTAGTGGAAAGGATAGGAAATGTAAAAACTTTAGATGGCAATATGAACCTATTCAGCAAGGCATTGTATGTGCCTACCATAAACAAAAATCTCATAAGTGTTGGGAAAATTGTTAAGAAAGGATTGCAAGTCAGATTTGCAAAGAATGGAGCATTTTTTGAGGACCCACGTCAGGGATTCAAAAGGATAGCAAGAGGTGAAAAATCAGGTACACTTTTTACATTTGAGCTCCAAGATACTAGGAACACTGCTTTGTTGAACTATTGTAGTTAAACATTATCAAAATTGGAGATTTTGGCACAAAAGGTTAGCTCATATAGGTGAAAGGGCTCTAAAGCAAATCAATCGGGATCAAAGTGTGCTTGGTTTACCTAATATCTCCAAGCAACACATGATTTACAAATGCACTGCTTGTCAATTTGGCAAGTCTCATAGACAACCATTCACCAAGAAGGGATATATTCATGGAGACCTATTGGAGCTAGTCCATACAGATGTATGGGGGCCAAGAAAGGAGCCTTCAATTGCTAGATCCAAGTATTATGTGTCTTTCATTGATGAGTGTAGAAGATGGACAATACTATACTTTATGATGCATAAAGATGAAGTGTTCTCTTGTTTCAAGAAATATCTTGCATTAGTAGAAAATCAAACAGGAAAGGCTTTGAAGAGGCTAAGGTCAGATAGAGGGGGAGAATATTTCTCCCATAACTTTGGTTCTTACCTCCAAGAGAGAGGAACAAAAAGAGAGATTACAACTAGGTATACTCCAAAGCAAAAATGGAGTGGCAAAAACAAGGAATAGAACCATAGTGGAGGCTGCAAGGTCAATGCTAAATGAGAAGAAGTTGCCCAATTACCTATGGGTAGAAGTTGTATCTACAGCCACCTATTTGATCAATAGACTCCCATCAAAAGAATTAGATGGGATGACACCTTATGAAGCACAGAATGGGAGAAGACCTAGCCTTGACCATTGTAGGATCTTTGGGTGCATAGCATATGCACACATACCTTCAAAAATCAGAGGCAAATTGGACCCAAAGGTAGAGAAGTGTATATTCATTGGTCATGATCTTAATGAGAAAGGCTATAGATTATATGATTCAAGTAATAAAGGTTTCATTGTTAGTAGATATGGTATTTTTTATGAAAACAAATCTTGGTTAGATGATTGTAGGAAAAGTAAACTTCCCTATGACCTACAGGAAGTCTTTCCAACATTGACACAGAGGAATGAGTATATACATGAGGACTCAACTGATTTTGATGATGATCAAAAGACTCCAAGAAGAGAAATCAATTCTTAGAACTCCAAAAGCAAAGTTTAAGTGCAAGAGATGAGAGATGTGGTAGAATAATCTCAACAAACTATAAGAAGGTTTACTAGAGAGAAAAGGAAGCCCGAAAGGTATGGTTATGACACATCCTTGGTCACTAAACATTCTGTTTACATTGCTCAAGATACAAACTCAGAAGGACCCTCAATGTATGAAGAATCCAAGAAGAAACCAGAATGGAGAGATGCCATGGAAGAAGAGATAGAAGCTCTTCAAGAGAATCAGACTTGGGAATTGGTTCCCAAGAAACCATCTATGAAGGTCAGGTTTGCTCAAACCCAAGGTATAGAATATGAAGACACATTCTCACCTGTGGCAAAGATGCCTACAATTAGAGTACTCATGAGTGTAGCATCTTCTAAGAATTGGAATATCTATCAAATGGATGTTAAAAATGCTTTTTTTAATGGTGAGATTTCAAAGGCGGTATACATGGCTCAACCTCTTGGCTTTGAAGATAAATCATATCATGAACATGTATGTAGGTTGAAGAAAGCCTTGTATGGATTGAAGCAGAGCTTAGAATCATAGGTCAGTCACTTATTTGGAGGATAAAGTCTTTATGGTGAGCAAGGAAGATCCTTCCACTTAGAGGTCATATACCTCTATGTATATGTGGATGATATAATCATTATAGGTAATGTTGCAGATGGAATCAAGAGGATCATAGCTCATCTGAAAATGAGAATTCAAGATTAGTGATCTTGGTCTACTCACTTACGTCCTAGGTTTGGAAGTGGTATATATAGAGAGAGGTATGTTCCTAACTCAGAAAAGGTACATTGGAGACATGCTCTCCAAATCCAAAATGGAGAATACAAAGGTTGCAGGTACACCCATGGAAGTAAATAATAAGCTAAGTGCTCATGAATGTGAGCTAATGAAGATGTGACTAGTTACCAAAGCTTAGTTGCAAGCTTGAACTATGCTTCTTTGACTAGGGTAGCTATATGCTATGGAGTTAGTGTGCTAAGTCAAGTTATCCACACACCAAGGAAGCCTCACATGGAAGGAGTCAAAAGAATCATGAAGTATTTGAAGGGCACACCACACACACACACACACACACCAATCACAGCACACCCACTCCCCTCAACACACTTTTCCACAATCACTTTCAGCATCCACTCCTCCCTACCCCCTTCCCATTCCCTTTGCATCTCACTCTCAAAAGCATTCCACCATGCATATCACTCCTACACTCTCATCATATATGGTTGATAGTGCGATCAAACAAATGCTTACTTGTACGCATCAAGTGAGGGATGTGTTTTCATCTTTAGGATAGAGATACCATGCTTTGTAGTAGACCACGAATCAACTCTAGGATAACTTGAATTCCCCAACTATAGAAAATGCTTGCATGTTACCAAGAGATTAGGGATTCATATCATACCATGGAGCTTGAGCTCTAGCGGAAAGCAAAAGAGGAAATAGTAGAGATTAAGGCTAGCTTTGCCAAAAGGTGACACAAAATGCGCAACTCACAAGAAATATGGGTCTTCTCTGCTATCAGCTAACAGTAGCAAAAGAAGAAAATCGGTGCCTCCAAGAGAGCAATCGATAGAATTTCTAAACTTCCATGGACCATCGAAAAGAGTCACTTAGCCCTAGTCGCTTCAAAGCTCTTCCTTCAAAAACTATAAAGAGACTCCTAGAGGGATATGCACAATTATTACAGGACTACAATCGTTTATTAGAAGATCTCAATATTCACAACTTTTTATGGAGTAAAACTCTGAATCAAATTATGTGTTTTTCTACAGAGTTGTAATTATCTATGTAAGCTACATATACAACATCAAATTGCATCACTCCAAGCTTTTCAGCTCGAGTTATGGCTGAATTATCAATGTGCTATCAAGAAGATGCCGATATGCACATTCACCTCCTGTACCCAAGGCTTCAATTGAAGCTCCTTGCAAACCAGCCTTCAACAAACTCTAATCTCAAGAAAGGCCTTTGTGGGATGAACAAGAAAAGCAAGGAGGATATGGAGGGAGAGAGAGGTGACGAGATAGCATCTTAAAAGAAGAAAATGTGTAACTAAAAAATATTTGTATTTGATACCTAGAGATATTTGGGGTCTTTTGAAAGATCCCTCCATTGTTGGGAACATGACTTTTATCACATTTATTGATTATCTTAGTAAGAGTTTTATGTTTACCTATTTTGCATGAAACAAAAAGCAGATATGTTCAAAATGTTCATAAAATTCAATGTGCAAGTCAAAAAATAAAAAATTAAATATATAAGGACATTAATGTTTCATGGATAAGGGGAGTATTTCTCCAAGGATTGTATCATTTGTTGCAAATTTGTCAAATCAAAAGACAATTTACATGTAAGTATACTTCTCAATAAAATGGCATTGAAAAAAGAAAGAATAGAAAAAAGCTTAGAGGTAGCTAGGTGCATGTTCAATGAGAAAAATGTTCCATTATTTTATTAGGTTGAAGTTGTAACAATAGTAATTTACCATACAAATAGTTTCACATCCTCTAGGGTAGATGATATAACCCTTGATAAAGTATGTTTAAGTAAAAGACTAGATTGAACTCACATAAGAGGGTTTGGGTGTGTTTTGTTTTATTCATGTTCCATAGGAAGTTAAAAAAAGATGGATCCTAAATACGAGAATATTTTTTTTTTCTATTCATGTGAGAAAAAGGGTTACACGTTTTTTGACCCCAGAGCTTTGTGGCTAATCAAATCCATGGTATGGTGATAAGGGCAAGAAAAATGTATTTAGGATTATTGTAATGACTATGCACCTAATGTTAATCAGTATATGTAGCATATAAGCACCCAAATTATACATCCAAAGGCTTCAACATCAAGTGGATGAAGGTTAACAAGGAGGGGGAGATTAAGAGCACGTTCATCATCCCCAAAGTCGAGATAAAGTAGGACACAAGCTGCATATCATGCACAAAGATGAGTATGAAGAGCTCCTTCACAAGACCCCAAATATCTCCATGTATCAAACTCACAAGATAAGGAAGAAATATACAAAGGTCAATGAACAAATTCATACAAGAAAGATGTATCTAGTACAAAGCCTCAGTTATGATAACTTTATTGCAAAGACTTTTGCATATATTATGCAGGTAGTGAAGGATTAAGAACCCAAAACTATGAGAAGGCTAGCTCATTCAAGAAATAGAAAGTTGTAATTCATGAGGAATCAAAGCCCTCATTGACAACAAGACATGGGATCTTGTATCTAAAACACCAAGCATGAAGATAGCATCCAAAAAATTGGCCTTCAAAGTAAAAAGAGATTCTAATGGAACACTAGCAAGGTATAAAGCTATGTTAATTGTTAGAAGGTTCATGCAAACCTCAAGTATAGATTAGAAAGAATCTATCAATCTAGTGGCTAAAATGATTATAATTAAGATTACGAGTTATTAATGCATCAAAGAAACAATCCATTCTATCAGTTGGACATCAAGAATGCTTTCTTGAATAGAGATTTGCAATAATAAGTCTAGATGCTTCAACCAATGGGATATGAAGATAAGAAGCATCCAAGTTTGTTTTCGAGGTCAAGTCAAGCTTAATATGGACTCTCTTGGAATAAAAGGCTAGTATAATACCTTAGGAATTTGGATACCCACCGCTCAAAGTAGACAGTTATATAAAGAAGCCTGAAGGCAAGCTCATATATATTTGCAAATATGTAGATGATCTTATCATCATAGGAAATGTTTCTATAGGTAATAAAAACATTAAAAGGAATCCCACTAATGAGTTCAAGGTCTTTGATCTTGCATATCTAAACTATTTCTTAGGTGTAGAAGTATTATATGGGGAAAGAGGTATCATAGGAAATAGAAATTTTAGGACTTGACATCATATACGATTATCATAGAGTCTTTAATCTATGCAACCATCACAAGACCTGATTCATGTTATGTGGTCAGATTCATTTCACAATTTATGCATGCTCTAACTAGTGAACGACTTAATCCAGCTAAAAGAGTACTTAGATACATTAAACACACAATCAACCATGCTCTATTTTATAGATATGGTGAAGAATCATAAGTAAAAGGTTATATTGATGCTCATTGACAAATTTCTAAAGATGATGGAAGGTTTTCATCAAGTATTTGTTCATGATAGGAAGAAAGCCTATCTCTTGGATATAGTAGCATTATCTTCAGTAGAGAATGAGTATAGAGCTCTAGCATTTTCTACTTATGATTCCATGTGGCTTTAAAACTCCAATTCATGGAGAGACCATATCGAGCATAAATTTGGATAAAAATCCTTAGTTCCATGCTAGGAATAAGCACATTGAAGTTCATTATCATTTTATTGGGGAGAAGGTGCTGAGAAAGATGTGGATATAAAGCTCATAAAGATCAAATAAAAATTCATTGATATGTTCACGACGTTTTTTGGTGCTACAAAGCTCAAGAGACTGAAATACATCATCAACTTGAAGGACATTAATCAACGTAAGTCATATGTGCGCTTGAGGGGATTGTTGAAGAATAGTTGAAAGCTCATGCACCTCGGAACCAAAAATACATAAAGTAACAAAGGATAACTTTTAGAATAAAACAAAAAAATAGGAACTTATCCAAAAACGTCCATATGGATCACTTAAAGACATAACCAAAAGCTACAAAAAGTGAAAGGATGAGACAATCATGTGAAAAGAGTCAATAGGAAGATGAGTCACATGAGTACTCTACAATTTACACGTCTATATAAGAAGGATTTCATGAACAAAACATGAATGTAAAGACAATACAAAGTACAGAAGCATCTTGTGAATTCCCTTAAAGCATAAGACCTCACAAATACCTCATTTCATGTTTATTTAGTTCACAAGGTATTTCTAGTTAGCATGTTATATATATATATATATATATATATATATATATATAGAGAGAGAGAGAGAGAGAGAGAGAGAGAGAGAGAGAGATTGTCCTCTTCTTAGAATTGTTACTCTTTTTATATGTATATGGTTCTTGTAATGAAGTATGCATTGAAAATTTTATCTTGTCAATGTTTGCAATCTAAGGGAAATCTATTCAGCACAAGAACCTAATTTTTGCATAACTTGAGTTGACCTGTATTATGTCTTGAGTCAATCAACTAAAATCCTCCTTCAAATTTTACAGGTGGCCTTTGCAAAACATCCGATTCAGCTGAGTTCCTATGTCTTGTAAGTGACCTATTAAGGCCATCTAAGTAAACAAAAACTCCATGTAATTTTGAGACATACTTCAATGAAGTCCTACATTCACCTTTTATCATAGAGATGAGTTCTTTTGAATGAATAGAATTATGCATGTATTCAAAGGCCATAATTAATTGTCCTCGTGAGTGAATAGAAGTGTCAAAGTAAATGGACTGAATGCACTGTTGAGTTACACTCCCTGCTAAGGATACCACACTTCTTTGAAGCCGTAGGACACATCTAGATCATAGGTTCATTCACAGTCTAGGTTCTTATCAGTCTTTGTAATCCTAACTCTATATTTTCTCCTTTGGGTGTTCTATCAAGTCTTGGAAGTAGCTTTGCTTGATGATTGAGTACTGAAATTCCTCAACAATTTCAATTTAGAGCCAATTAGGGATTGTTCACTAATTTCCTCAATATACTACACTTAGAATTTTCAAGATACATGACACTAGACCTCCACGATATGATACCTGAGGCTAACTGATACATGATACAGGGCACCTCCCGATACACGATACAGGATACTTGGAATTTTCATGATACATAGTATCTTGGATCTCACGATACAATACCTAAGGCTAGGTAATACACGATATAGGGAACCTCATGATACATGATACCTTAGATCATATCATACAACACACGATACTTAAGGTACCGATGATACATAATACTTGGAGTGATGATACTCAACTAGGCGATAAATAATACCAAATTATCATGATACACGCTAGGAGAAGGCATTGATGATACACAATACCTGCCAAGTATGGATCATTGTTGCTCTAGTACGATGGTAACCACCACATTAAGAAGCTCCACCTCCTTAAGGTCAATTTGCGGAAGAGATAGGAGTGATATGAAGATCGTAAACACGAGATGTAGTGAGAGTGAAAGTGAGAAGCATGGAGATGCACACACACATACACACACACAAGGAAGAGACAAGAAAGGCACAATGGAAGGTTGAAAGTAGATTCTATTAATCAAGATCACTCTTACAAGCTCAAAGTAGCTCTAAGCTCCTCTCTACTCATACAAGCTAACCTCAAAAATGAGCTCTCTAGCTCTATTTATAGTTTTTAGACTAGTTTTGATCGGTTTCACATCTAGTGTCTGGCATAGTTAAAAAATAGGCTCTAGGCACTATTTGAAGGTCTAAACGAGATCTAAAAACAGCCAAAATTGGTATGCTTGTTCTACCTAAGCTCCTCAAGCTCGAGGACTCCTTCACTTGCACAAAATGGAGCTGTTCATTACAAAAGTGTGTGCTTCTATGACACATATGGTACAAGAGTGATGAAAATCATTGTTGGGAGTTTTGAAAAAGTATTATCAAATATGTTTCTTAGAGAAAAAAATGATTGCTTGGCTCCCCATGACTTCTTCGTAGTCCACCTTCACATGCTTCCTCGTTGTATGTGCCTTTGGCTACTACCAACATGCCCCTCCCTCTTGCGTCTGTCGTCCCCGACAGAACCTTGTTGCGGGGTCTACATGATATAGTTTTGTAGGAGGTCATGAGCGAGGGTGTGCTCCGTGATGCGAATACCTTGTGCAAGATCAGCTTCAAGTTTTTCCGAGTCGATGGGCTGAGGTTCATCGAGAGGTGGAAGTCAGTAGTGTGTGGAGTACACCAATTGTTCACAGGCAAATAATTAGTGTAGGTGTGTGGGCCTACTTATAAAAACCTCCGAATGGTACTCTCAAAAGTCAATTGTGAATATCTCTTCAAATGTTGTTTTATAACATGCCGATAAGTACTTGATTCGGCAGTGCCAAGCATAACACACCCGAAGCGATGGCGTCGTGCTCATATCATATGCCAAGTCCAGATTACCATGCTCAAATCTCGGGGTGTTAATGTGTGGTGCTTTGACGTGGCAGAAGATCTTAAATACCATCTGAATCATATCAAATATTTTGACAGTCATATGTGCTGCAACATCATCCCTATGGTGTAAGCGAGGGAGATAGTGGTGAATCGTGGCCATCATGTATCCAACTATAGGGGGTCTGTGGGCTGGAGTGAAATAAGGATACTTAAGCCAATCCTGGCACGGCTTATTATTCTAAACTTTAATTGTGAATGCCTTCCAAGAGTGGCATCTGGCCATAGGTCCCCAACATGGGTTGTACTTCAAATGCAAAGGTGCTTTGACCCATGTGTGCATCATCTCTGGATATTTTTGTAGCAACTCCTGATGCCAAGTTGGTTGAAAGATTTCACCTTTCTATGTTTCTGATGGTAGGTCATCAGGCTCAAATTGAGTGGCTCATGGTAGGTCATCAGGTTTGTATTGAAGCTCATGGCCGGAGATATACCTTTGAGAGGCCAAATGAGCGAAGTAAGGTGATTGTAATGTGTGTTCCTCTATCATAGCCATGGCATGTAATTGTGCCTCCACCCGTGTAGAGTGGGTCTTTCCAAGTTCTTCTACTGACTTCATCCATGCGGGTGTAGAGAGTTCAAAAGTGTATTGGCCTTCGGTCATGATCGTCCGCCTGGGATGGGTTGTGGTTCATAGGCCTCTTCATAAGTTTCCTCCACTGGGATAGACACACTTTCTTCATCATTTGGGAATTCAGGTGGGGAATCAGCTCTGGGGGGCTCGGAGAAAGCAGCAATATGCACTTGAAGAGTAAGTACCTATGCACGTAAAGCATTGAGTTCCTTGATAATCGCTAGAGAGGTGACTTTAGGAGCTAGTGGTGGTTGTTGCACAGGTGTGCACAACAGTAGCACTTTATGGTCGTTTTGTAGCTTTTGATATGCTTCATTCATGTTGTCATAATCCTCTAAGATTCCTACATGATCTTCTAATAATATCTGTATAGATTCAGAGGGTACTGCTTTAAAGCAGCTGGGACTTAGGGATTCATCTAGTCAATCCAAACCTGCTTCGAGATTTTCTCTGTTTTGTTCTTGCAATCACTGATTTTCTTCCTTAGCCACTGCAAGGTGTCATCTTAACAGTCCCATGCTTCGAGTGAGTGTCACATTTCTATTTGTTTGGGCCAGTAAAAGGTTGTCGATATCGATAATTGCTTCCTTCATTTTCTGTTCGCTTTCTAGTTCGAGGGTATGGTAGGCCTTGCGTAGCTCTTGATAGTGCGCATTAAGGGAGGCATTCTCGATGGATAAAGAGTTTAATTGCACTTGTAACTCTGTAGTTGTTTTCTGTAGTGCTTGCTAGTTGGTTCCAAGAGATGCAAATTCATCTATAACTTGTGTCATGCAAGAAAACATCTAACGAAAAGTGGTGTCGATCGTGGGCAACAATATTAATGGTGTGGTGAGTGAAGATGTTGTGCGTGTGGGTGTGGATGTAGGGGGAAGGGGAAAGGGGGGTGGGTACGTGGATGCAGTGGTGACTGTGGAGAAGTGCGATGTGCCTAAATGGGGTGGTGGAATAGATGAGGTGAGTGATGGTGCAGTGGGTGGTGAAATGTCCATGTCACTGGACGTGGTGTCGAGTGCAGTGACTATGAAGAGTGGTGTGATGGTGGGTGTGTGAGTGGGTGTGAATACAAGATTTACAAAGGTGGATGAATAAATTATAGATTGGGTTTCACGTATTGCTTGGTGAAGAGGGGAGGATAGAGGGAATACAGTTAGGCGGGGAGGTGAGACAGGTGAGAAGGTCATTGGAGGGGGAAATGGGAATATAGGCCTTGGAGGGATGGGAAAAGAAGGAAAGGATGGAGTGACAAATGGACTGGGTGGAATGGTGGGAGCTAGAGGGGGGAAGGTAGGTTGGAGGGTTGTGGGAATAGTTTGTAGGGTTGAGGCAACGAGGGCTTCTGCTACAACACTTTCGATGAACGTGGATAATCTAGGAGAGCTAGGGTGTACAGGAGAGATTGGAGGGGCATGAAGTGAAAGAGGAGCAGGTGGTGTGGTGGGTACTTCGATGATGGTAGTGGTAGTTACAGTACAAGGATGAGGCGGGGAGTCGATGACAATGGTTGCTTCTTCAAGAGGGTCTTCTGGAATAAGTCATGCTTCCCTGGCATGGTGTGAAGATTGGGCATTTGTTGGTACACAAATATACTAACTTGGCTTGGATAGTTAACGGATGCATCGTGGTCAAACTTCGGTAGTGCTTTCCTCTACAAATAATGTAGTGCTTCATTGGTCCCGACTGATTTAACTAATTCCTTGAAGCCTTGAATGAACGCTTCTTTGAAACCTCCAGTAGTGAGTTCTTGTTTGAGAATTGCTTGACTTTCTACTTCTGAGAGTTGTTTGCATGCCCAGATTGCCTGCATAGTGTGATATAACTTTTGGATTACCAAAGTGTAGGCAGTAGCTTCAAAGGTGTCATCTTCATGTGTACTTGTATCACCTTGATCTTCGATGTGCTCTTCTTGTTCATCATTTTGTGCATCCTCTTGAGATTCGTGGCTATCCTGACTGGCTTCATCATCACCATCCTCATTGTCGGTTTCTGTTCTCTTGTCTTTTGAGCTGGAGACTACTTGTTCTTGTGGTTGATTGGGGGGTGGTAGGGTAACTAGGACGTTCATACTCTTGTGAGAAAAATTTCCCTTCTGAAAATTGGAATTCACTGGAGAAAGCATCATGCATTTCAAAATCAAAGGTGATATTCATTGATTCTACCTCTAAGTTAGGTATAGGGAAAGTAAAGGCTTCCGCACCAATGGTGGTGGGAAGTTCTCCTGCTGTAGTGGTAGGTTCTTGAATGGTGGTTGCTTGAGAAGTCACTGCATTGGTAGTACCTTCGATGATAACAGGTCGTGAAAGGCATATAAAAATGGGTTGTACAGGTGTGGGGGGTTCCGATAATCCAACTCACAAGATCTATGGTTTGGGGCCCGATGCATGCTAGATATAATCTGAACCAGATGTGTTTCTCAAGGATGGTGAAGCGATCCTGGGCTGGAAATGCAAAATGTTGCATACATATGTGTAACGGCTTAGAGAGTTCCGATGTAATGGCCAAAATATCTAACCACTTCAAAACATCACCACACTTCATCGGCTCTGGAATAAGCCTTTCACGCTCTGTCGACATGTGAGTCCCGTCAATCTTAACTGCTGCCCGAATGAGATCTTTTGAAAGATAAAACTTCTTTTAAGGGGGGTCATTTACCAAGGATGGAAGAATGAAAGTTTCAGGCAAGTCCTTGTTCTCGGAGGCCTGAAGTGTAGTCATCAGGTAGTAGCATCTATAAAAGTCAGGTTTGGGCAATGGATCACTGAAATATTCCATAAAACCTGCACTAGCCCAAATGTGCTTTAACGCTTCTGAATTTTGAAGTGCTTCAAATTCTCTGGAGAAATATTGATACTTGCCCCACTTAATATTGTCAAAACTCAGCATGGCATCAAAGATAAAGTCTGCATCCGCTAAGGGTCTTGCTAGGCCTTGGGTTCCTCAGTCGTGGGTGAAACCTTCGTGGTTGAGGGTGAGAGGTCGGGTTGACACTCTCATTTGGAAAATAAGGGAGGTCCAACACTTATGAAACTTGCTCATTAGGAACTGAGGCATTCTATACCACAGATCTAGGCCAGTCCGCAATAAGTGTGGAGGGATGGCCACCGAGGGCTATAGTGTTCATTTGGCTGTTGATGTAGTCCACCTAACCACCGATGGTCCCCATTTGTCCATTGATGGAAGACCAGGGAAAGATCTCCTAACATCCTTCTATATGGCAACTATCCATTGCCAAGCTCTCATGGGTTGACTTTGGAAGGAGCGTGCTTAGCCGATAGATTTGACCAAAGATCTTCCTATCCTCTGTAGTAATCGTTTCATAGGGGCTAGGGTTACATACCTAAAGCAGAGTGTTGTTAGGGAAGTCAAGCGGTATCACTCGTGGCTGGTCTAAGATTCCAATCTAGAAGGAGCCTTGTCTAAGATTTAGGTCCACTCAGTGATTGTATAGCCAATCTTGCCCAAGGATTAGGGGTTCTATCAGGTCGTCATCATGGCACACTAGGAGCTTCATTGTCATGGTCACTTCGTGTATGAGGATAGGAAGGTCCACCTCACCCATGCAAGGGGTTTCCATGCCTCCTAGCCCTATGAGGTATGCCTCAATTGGCCACATTTCTATTCCTAAGTCCTTATAGTGGGACCATCTAATCGCACTAGTCATAGCACCTGAATCAATTAAAGTCCTGAGCTCATGGCAAGGGTTGCCCTGCTCTAGCCTGACTGTAATGAATGGTCTCCTATCCACTATGCTAGGATGAGTAATTGGCTTTGTTTGACACATGGCCATGGGGTATTTAGGTGTTGCTTCTAGACGCTTATAATGTTCTCTCCCTATTCCTTATCTTCTTAGCTTCATGCACTTAATGTGTTTTATAGCTTCTGCATGAGCTTCCGCACATATTCTCTTTTCTTCCTCCTTACACTTCTTTGCCAACATGAGTCATCTAAGCATATCCTCAGTAAGAGGTTCCTCATATAGCTTGACTCTATAGCCACTAATGTAATTAGGCATTATCAAAGTACCAAACATCTCAGTCTATTGCACACATACACTCTTCAGGAGAAGATGGGTCAAAACCACAAAAAGTAGTAAACACCCATTCTTCATTCTGCACTAGATTAGCAGACTTTGTTTTCAGTGTAGAGGCCTCTACAACAACCATTCTAGCCTCCTTTTTCTTTGCCTCTTTTGCAGTGAGTTTTGGACAATTCTTTATGACATGATCATTTGCTTTAGAGTACTTGCAAAACAGTTTCTGCTTTTCTGTTTTCTTGTCGTCTCTGTCATCCTTCTTTGATTGTGTAGAGCTCCATTACCTTTGCCCTTCTACCTAGCTAGGAAAGCTTGATCTGCAACACGTATAATGGACCTCTTCTACCTAGATTGATCTTCGTGTAACATAATAGAGACCAACTCCTCAAATTTTAAGGCATTTGGATTGCCTTTCATCATCAAACAAAGAGTAGAAGCAAAACTCTGATATGAATCGGGAAGACCATTTAGAAAAATCTGCACAAGTGAACTTTGCGGCAAGATTTCATCAATAGAAATCCTTCAAATCTTTGATCTTTGTCAGAAAATTACCCATGGAATCTCCTTCATTCATATGCTCACTCTCCATTTGTTTTCGGAGGTAAGCAACATGAGCCTCATTCCTTGCCTGGTATAAAGTGGTAAGTGTATCCCCAAGCATCCTTAGCTGTTCTACAAAAGTGAATGTGAAGAATAATGGCACGTTTGACAGACAAGGCTATCAATGCATGTGCTTGAGCATCTCTGCCATCGCAACAAATTTGCTCAACAAAAATCATAGCATGAATAGGAATCTACAGAATATCACCATCTTCGATGCCATTTGCATCAGCTTCAATAGCTGTAATAGTAGCTGTATTTGTAGGTGTAATAGGACATTTTTCAACACCTTGCACAATATTCCACAATCCGTTTGTGACCAATGCATGATGCATCATATAAGCCCATAATGGGTAATTTGTACCATCCAACTTATCCTGAATGACCAACATACAGAATACATCACTGCTTTCAGCCATGGCCACTGACTAAAATACCTTGATGCAAAAAATTGATTCTATCTCAAAAAGTTGATCAAAGCTACCTTATCGAGTTCTACTAAACCTATAGCAGACTTTGAGATGCTTATACTAGTGAACTGAAACTTGTATATATCTTTGGCGCAAAAAGATGAAATACCCCACACAAGCGCTACAATAGTGCATTCAGAGGCCGAAACAAGCTCAGATCGTGATTTTGGCACCACAAAGTGAAGTTGTTTTGATCTCTAATTAGTATGAGTATGCTCACCAAATTTTGTGCGATTTTGAGATTGTGATCGGAGGGGTATCGATGATGCATGGATCATGAAAATGATCCATAGGGATCAAAAACCTTTTTTTTATACCAAGAAGATGGGTTAATTTCAAACACAAAGACATAATTCCACCTTTGAAGTGTCCTAATTTTAATAGCATGGAGAACGAAAGTGTCAATAGGCAATAAAATAGAAAAACACATATGTAGATTAGAGTGAACTTCCCAAGAGCATGGAAGTAGGCCCTAATCTAAGATTATAGTGGGAATGAGTCACATTGCAATCCAATGAGGGAAAACAAAAGGATCAAATGAAAGCTACAAGTCAAGGGGAAGATGTAGTAGGTTGTGAAGGAGGAGGAAAGGCTCAAGAAAATGACTAATATAGTGAAGAATGTGTTGATCTATTTTAGTACTGATGTGTGTCAACACAATTAGGATCATCATGACAATTTTTTTCTCTCTTTAGAAGGCTTTTTTCTTGTCTTGTGTATATGCCTATAACCCTAATAGATCACTTATCTTTGTACATTAATTTAAAAATACAATCAGTGTTATGTTGTTCTCTAAGCTTCTTCTTCTTTCTTATGTTCTTTGTGTGCTTCCACATTCCTCAAACTCTAACAATTGGTATCAGAGCAGGCCTTCACTTTCTTTGGGGCATCGTTGACAACCTTTCGATGACAATCTCAAAATTGAAGGAAAATTAGCGAGCATATTTGAGATGATTATGAGTTCAAAATCGCTTTTCTCTATGGCATCAAAATTTTGATTTGAGCTCATTTTGGTCTCCAAATGCATCATCACAATGACTATGCATGCAATTTTTTCATGTCATGCCAAACACATATATTGTTTTCGGTTGGCCAGTATAAGCATCTCAAAGTTTCCTAAAAGTCTAGTGGAGTCTAATTAGGTATATATGTTCAATGTTTTTGAGATACAATTACTTTTCTAAAACAAGCTATTTAGTCAGTGGCCATGACTGAAAGAAATGATGTATTCCTTTTCTTAGCTATTGGAGATAAGTTGGATGGTTCTAATTACTTACTATGGGCATATGTGATACCTCATGTATTGGTAGGTGATGTAAGTTGTGTTGAAGATGATGATCTTCAATTTCTTGTTCTGGTCCCTATGGCACCTACTATAGAGAAACTTCATTGGGATGGCAAAGATGCATAGGCACATGCATTGTTAGATTTATCTATCAAACATGCCATTATCCCTCACATTTGCTCTTACATAACAACAAAGTATGCTTGGGATACTCTTAAAACACCATACCCTACAAGAAATGAGGCTCATGTTGCTTATCTCTAAAAATACTTGGAGAATACGCATATGAATGAAGGAGATTCAATGGACACTTTTGTAACAAAGATCAAGGATTTAAAAGAGTAATTTTGCTCACCAAAAGCTGTGAGAGCATGAGGTGATTATGAGTTCAAAATCTCTTTGCTTTGAGGCATCAAAATTTTGATTTGAGCGCATTTCAATCTCCAAATGCATCATCACAATGACAATGGATGCAATTTTGTCCTTTCATTCGGTTGGCATATACAAGCATCTCAAAGTTTGCTACAAGTCTAGTGGATTCTAAATGTGTATATATGTTCAACATTTTTGAGATACAATTAATTTTCTACAACAAGTTAGTGTGTGGCCATGGTTGAAAGAAATGATGTATTCCTTTTATTAGCTATTAAAGATAAGTTCGATGGATTTGATTACTTACTATGGGCATAGATGATGCTTCATGTATTGGTAGGTGATGTAAGTGGTGTTGAAGATGATGATCTTCAATTTCTTGTTGTGATTCCTATTGCACCTATCGTAGAGAAACTTCATTGGGATGGCAAATATGCACACACACATGCATTGATAGATCAAAAATGTCATTATCCCTCACATTTGCTATTTTAAAATAACAAAATATGCTTGGGATACTCTTACAACACCATACCATGCAAGAAATGAAGCTCATGTTGCTTATGTCTAAAAATAGTTGGAGAATAAGCATATGAATGAAGGAGATTCAACAGACGCTTTTGTGACAAAGATCAAGGATTTGAAAGAGAAATTGATTTATGCTCCTAAAATATTGCCAGATAGTTCACTTGTGTAGACTTTTCTCAGTGGTCTTCAAATTCTTATAAGAGTGTTGTGTCTACTCTTTGGTTGATCATGAAAGGAAATCCACGTGCCTTAATATTCAAGGATTTAGTATTTCTTTTGCTTCAAGAAGATCAGTTTATGAAAAATAGGTCAATGCATGTTGCATATCAAAAACTTTCTTAGCTAATCAAAAGGGTAAAGGTAAATGGACCTCATCTACTAGTAAGGAAAAATCTCCTAATGTTGCACTATTAAATAAGGAACAAAGATGAAAATAAAACAAAAAATTAGGAACAACTTTGCAAGTATTATAAGACAAATGATCATGACAAGAGGCAAAAGAAAAAAGAGGTTGGAATGGTTTTTGTAGAAGCCTCTATGCTTAAAATAGAGTCTATTGACCTTGCTCAGAATGAAGAATGGGTGTTTACTACTCATTGCAGCTATGGCCCATCTTCTCATGAGCATTGGATGTTTGTAACTTTGATAGTGGTGCAACCAAACAATTACCTCATAATGAAGTTTCTTCACTTCAATTGAGGTTGCTCCTATAGAGAACACTATCACATGTGCAAACAACTCCTTTTATCCTGTCATGAGAGCTGGACAGATCATTCTCACTATTGGTCATGGTGGTCCTTTCACATTGTCAAATGCCTTATATGTGCTAGGGATCAAGAAAAATCTATCATCAATTTCAGCACTAGCCAAGATTGACTTGGTTGTTAATTTTGTTGATGAAAGATATAAAGTTCATGATCTCTTAAATGGTGATGTTGTCATTGCTTCTTGCATTTTATGTGGTGGGTTGTATAAGCTCATATATTATGCAAGATTTGAGGATGATTCAACATGTACAATTCATGTTTCTCATACTAATTTAGATGCTAAACTTTGGCATGCATGCTTTGATCATTTGATTTTTTTAGTTTGCTTCACTTGCACAAATTCAAAATGGTGTCCTCTCATTTTGAGTCACCTTTTAAACATGTCTATGAGGGCTTTATTTTGGGTAAAATGCAATGTTCTTCCTTCCCGAAAGATGGTCCAATTAGAGTTGCATATAAATTGCAACTTGTTCATAACGGTGTATGTGGTCTTATGCAAACACTTTCATTTGGGAATTACCTATGCTTTGTGGCTTTCATTTATGGATTTTCCAAGCATGCATGGATTTATCCATTGAAAATAAAGTAGAAAGTGTTTATGTGCTTTCAGCAGCTCGTAATTATGACTAAAAATCTATCAACATCTAAAATGGGCACCCCCCATTCTCATCATGGGGAGCAGTATATGTCGTATGAGTTTAATGCATTCCTGGATGAGCATGGGATAAAAAAGCAATGTATACTAGCATATAGACCTCAAAAAATGGAGTTGTTTAGAGAAAGAACATGTCTCTCGTGGAAATGGCAAGGTGCATGGTCAAAAGTCTTGATTTATCACATAACTTCTAGCTTGAGGTTGCTATGTGAACAACATATGTACTTGATAGGTATCCCACCAAAAAATTGTAGTCTATTGCTCCATATGAGGCTTGGCATGGTCGCAAACCATTTTTTACTCATCTACATGTTTTTGGTTGCCTCACATATGCATTATTGCTTGAACAACAATGGAGAAAATTAGATGACAAGGCAGTGAAATGTGTTTTTCTTGGCAATTCTAAAAAAAAAAGCTATCATATGTATCATCCTCAAAGTAAATGCATTCTAGTTAGTTGTGATATTGTTTGTGGAAGATGCAATTCAACCCTTACTTTCATTTATCAAGGAGACATTAGTGAGCTCAAAGAACATGTATGGCACTTTGTTGCCTCTTTCTATAAGTGGATAGTCAAATGCTTCTCCTAGTGAGGTAATTTCTTAGCCCCTACAAGCTATTGATATATTTAGGTAGTGATGTGTGTGAAGACTCTAGGACTGCTGAGGCGCTTTTTTCCCTCTTTAGGAGGTTTTTTCCCCCTGGCTTGTATATATGCCCATTGCCCTAACGGGCTACTTATCTTTGTATATTCTAGTGGTAATACATTCAGTATTGTGTGTTGTGCTCCAAGATTCTTCTTCTTCTTCTTCTTCCTTGTGCTATTCTGATGCTTCCACAGACATCTAACTCCAACAATTGGTATCAGAGCAGGTCACCGCTTCATATAGGGTGTCGTCGACACCTCTTTGATTGCAGTCTCAAAATCACCCGAATTTCGGTGAGCATAATGTTTGAGATATCGAAATGGCTTTGCTCTGTCGTGCCAAAATCGCAATCTAAGCTTGTTTCGACCTTCGAATGCACTATCGTAGTGCTTGTGTAGGCTATTTTGTCTTTTTGTGCCAAAGGTATATACCAGTTTCAGTTCGCTAGTATAAGCATCTCAAAGTCTGCTATAGGTTTAGTAGAATTCGTCTCGACAGTTCTGTACAACTTTTTGAGATACAATCAATTTTTTGCATCAAGGTATTTTAGTCAAGCCATGGCTAAAAGCAGTGATGTATTCCATATGTTGGGTGTTGAGGATAAGTTGGATGGTACCAACTACCCATTATGGGCTTATATGATGCGACATGTATTGGTTGCAAAAGGACTGTGGAACATTGTGTAAAGTGTTGAAAAATGTTCTATCACATGTGCAACTGTTACAACTGCAGGTACTGAAGCTGATGCAGAAGGTGTCGAAGATAGTGATATTCTAGAGATTCTTGTTCGTGTTGTGGTTTTTGCTGCACCTACTATAGAGTAAATTCATTGGGATGGCAGAGATGCCCAGGCACATGCATTGGTAGCTTTGTCTGTTAAACATGCCATTATTCCTCACATTCGCTCTTGCAGAATAGTTAAGGATGCTTGGGATACACTTACAACATTGTACCAGGCTAGGAATGAGGCTCGTGTTGCTTACCTCCGAAAACAGTTGGAGAGTGAGCACATAAATGAAGGTGATTCTATGGACAATTTTTTGACAAAGATCAAGGATTTGAAGGAACAATTGATTTCTACTGATGAAGTCCTTCCTGATAGTTCACTTGTATAGACTATTCTGAATGGTCTCCTGACTCATATTAGAGTTTTGCTTCTACTCTTCTATTGATGATGAAAGGCAATCCAAATGCCTTAATGTTTGAAGAGTTAGTTTCTGTTCTGTTGCAAGAAGAATAGTCTAGGCAGAACAGGTTTATTATGCGTGTTGCAGGTCAAGCTTTCCTAGCTAGTCAGAAGGGCAAAGGAAAATGGAGCTCTTCAACTAGTAAGCAAAAATCTGTTTATTTTGCACAATCGAAGAAGGAAGACAAAGATGATAAGAAATCAGAAAAGCAAAAATTCTTTTGCAAATACTGTAAAGAAAATGATCATGTCATTAAGAACTATCCAAAACTAAACTCGCTACTAAAGAGGCAAAGAAGAAAGAGGCTGGAATGGTTGTTGCGGAGGCCTCTACACCGAAAATAGAGTCTGCTAATCTTGTGTCAGATGAAGAATGGGTGTTTACTATTGTTTGTAGTTTTGACCCATCTTCTCATGAGCTATGCATGTCTGCAATAGACTCAGATGTTTGGTACTTTGATAATGAGGCAACCAAACATATTACCTCGCAACACAGTATCTTCTCTTCACTAGAGCCTGCCCCTACAGGGAATACTATCACATGCGCCAACAACTCCTCTGATCATGTCATGGGAGTTGGTAAGATCATTCTATTGTTGATGGTAGTTCTTTCACTTTGTCATATGCTTTATTTGTGCCAGGGATCAGGATGAATCTGTTATCATTTTCGGCTTTAGCCAAGATCGGCTTGCTTGTGAAATTTGTTGATGATAGATGTACAGTTCATGATCTATCAAATGGCGATGTGATTATTGCCTTTGGCATTTTATCTCGTGGGCTATATAAGCTCATAGATTATGAAAAATATGTGAATGATTTAGCATGTGCAATACATGATTCTTAGGCTATGTCAGATGCAAAGCTTTGGCATGCACACTTTGTTCATCTGAATTTTACTAGTTTGTTACGCCTGTAGAAATCTGAAATGGTGTCCTCTTTGGCCAAACTTGAGGCACCCGATAAACATGTATGTGAAGGCTGTATTTTGAACAAAATGCAGCATTCCTCATTTCCAAAAGATGGTTAAGCTCGAGCTATGCAGAAATTGCAGCTTGTTCACAGTGATGTCTGTGGTCCTATGTAGGCTCCCTCTTTTGGAAATTATCTTTGCTTCGTGACTTTCATTGATGATTTTTCTAGGAATGCATGGGTATATCCATTGAAAGCAAAGTCCAAAGTGTTTATGTGCTTCAAACAATTTCTGGTTTTGGCTAAAAATATGTCAACATGTAGACACCCTCCATTCTGATCGAGGGGGAGAATATATGTCTTCTGACTTTAATGCATTTCTAGCTGAACGTGGGATAAAACATCAGTGTATAGTGCCATATACATCTCAACAGAATGGATTTGCTGAATGGAAGAACATGTCACTCATGGAGATGGCAAAGTGTATGGTCAAGAGTCAGGCTTTACCACATAGTTTCTGGCTCGAGGTTGTTATGTGTGCAACATATGTACTTAAGAGGTGTCCCACTAAAGCGCTCTAGTCTATCACTCCATATGAGGCTTGGCATGGTCGCAAGCTATCTGTTGCTCATCTGCATGTTTTTGGTTGTCTGGAATATGCATTAGTATCTGAACAACATCGTAGAAAATTGGATGATAAGTAGTAAAATGTATTTTTGTTGGGTATAGTTCTGAAAGTAAAAGCTTTCATCTGTATCATCCACAGACTAAACGTGGTTTGGTTAGCCATGATCTTGTTTTTGTGGAAGATGCTATTCATCCAATGCCTTCATGTACTAAGGAGACATTTGTTAGCTCCAAAGACATGTATGATACTTTGCTGCCTCTTTTTACAGGTGGACAGTCTAATCCTAGTCCTAATGAGGAAACTTCTTTGCCTTTGCAGGTTTCATGTGATGATGCAGATCATTCCATTTTTGATGTAGATTTACATGATGCATGTGTTGATGAGAGAGTTGATATTGAGCAGGCAAAAACTATGCCAAAATGGCTGGTGCAGACTTTGCATGATAGAAAATTAGATGCACCTCTGTCATATCATACTCGGTCAAGGTCTCATAGTGCCTTTTTTGCATCAGATTGCTATGTTATGGCTGCCTCTAGTCTCTGTGATGAGACTGAACCTATTTCATTTGATGAAGCATAAAATTCTAAACATTGGATGGCTGCAATGCAATCTGAATATGATGCTATCATGAAAAATGGTACGTGGTCTTTATGTGACTTGCCTCCTGGAAAGAAGGCCATTGGCACTAAGTGGGTATACAAGCTGAAGTGTAGACCTGATGGAATAGTTGACAGGTATAAGGCCAGGCTTGTTGCAAAGGGTTATGTGCAAGAAAGAGGCATTGATTTTGATGAAAATTTTGCTCATACTTGCTGAATGACTATTGTTCATAGCATATGTGCACTTATAGCTCATCATGGTTGGAATGTACATGAGTTGGACATTAAAACAACATTTTTGAATGGTGACTTGCATGAAGAAGTGTATGTTTTTCAGCCCCGTGGCTTTGAGTAGAAAGGGCATGAAAACCAGGTATGCAGGTTAAAGAAGGCATTATATGGTTTAAAGAAAGCACCACGTGCTTGATATGAAAAGATACATGCCTATCTCATCGCACATGGTTTTGAGAACAGTCCAACTGAAAGCATCTTATATGTTAAGCATGCTAATGATGTGCTTCTGATCATGGTGGTGTATGTTGATGACATACTGCTCACTGGTCCTCATGACATGCATATTGCTGATTTTAAGGCTGATTTGCATGCCTCATTTGAGGTGTCTGATTTAGGGCATTTGCATCACTATTTGGGCATTCAATTTATGCAAGTGGATGGTGGAATGGATTTGTGTGAAACGAAATATATCAACACATTATTGCAGCGTTTTGGGCTTGAAGACTGTAAGCCTATTGCCACTCTTATGGAGACAGGTTTACGATTGAGTCTTCATGATGCTGGAGATGCATTTGATGCTATTCTCTATCAATAGGTTGTTGGATGCTTGATTTACTTATGCATTACTCAGCCAGATATTCAGTTTGTTGCCTCACATATGAACAGGTTTATGCATTGCCCAGGTGTCAAGCATTGGTAGGCGGTTAAGCACATTTTTGCTACTTGAGTGGTACACGACTACTTGGATTGTTTTATCCCAAGGGGGGATCACTACCACCAAATTTGCATGCTTTTTCTGACAGTGATTGGGCTGGTTGCTATGACACTCGTGTGTCCACTAGTGGCCTTTGCTTCATGCTTGGTAGCTCATGTATATCTTGGTTGAGAAAGAAGAAGCCTACTATGGCCACTTCCAATTGTGAGGCTCAGTATAGGGAAGCTTTCACAACGACTGTCAAGTGTGTGTGGCTTAGATGCCTTATGGCTGATTTGGGTGTTGGTTAGTCTTCTACCACCACCATCTTCACTCACAGTCAGAGCACATTGGCAGTTGCGAGGAACCTTGTGTTCCATGCTCGCACTAAGCACATCGAGGTGCATTATCATTATGTTAGGGAGAAGTTCTCTACAAGGGAGATCAGCTTGGCATATGTGCCCACACAGGAGAACATTGCAGACCTTTTTATGAAGGCTCTGCCTAGGGAGAAGTTTGAAGCTTTTTGCAAAGCTTTGGGCTTAATTCCTTTTGTGGGTTGATTCCACATAGCTTTGCACTTCCTTATACATGAGTGCTAGCTCCTTGTTCACCACATCACTCCCAGGGGGATTTGTTGATATATTTAGGTAGTGATGTGTGTGAACCCTCTAGGACTACCGGGGCACTTTTTTCCCTCTTTAGGAGGTTTTTTCCCCCCGGCTTGTATATATGCCTATTGCCCTAATGGGCTACTTATCTTTGTATATTCTATTGGTAATACATTCAATATTGTGTGTTGTGCTCCAAGCTTCTTCGTCTTCTTCCTTGTGCTGTTCATGTGCTTTCGCAGATGTCTAACTCCAAGACAAGCTCTGAATGATTATGCATATCATTCTATTTCTAATGCTCAAGAGAAGGCCATGAGACCTTTGTTCCCACATGCTAAACAATCATCATTCATAGCATTTGCGCACTTTCCGTTCATCGTGGTTGGAATGTACATCACTTGGACATCAAAACTACATTTCTAAATGGTGATTTACATTAAGAAGTGTAAGAACTTTAGACCCATGGTTTTGAATGGGAAGGACAGGAAAACAAAGTGTGTAGGTTGAAAAAGGAACTGTATGGATTGAAGCTAGCACCATGTGATTGGTATGAAAATATACGTGTAGTTGCCAACACATGGATTTGAGAACAATCCAATCGAGATCACATTACATGTTCAATGTTGTTAGAAATAAATAGGACCACACCTAGGGTGTTAATAAGTGCATGTGAACAGTAAGCTTTGTTAGTACAGGTGCATTCAAACAATTAAATTTCTTCAAGATCCTAGCATAATACATGGAAGATTAAGGTCTTTATAGAAGCAATGATCACCATACTTTTGTTGTTTTCAGCCTACATAGTTTTGTGTATTGAGTATTTTTCCTTTTCATTTCTACATAGAGATTACCATAGTTGTACATGGTTTTGTCTCATAGGCCAAGTTTGGCCTTTGGAAGACATTAATATAACTTTATTTCTTTCCCTATCTCTCTCTCTCTCTCTCACACACACTGTTACATCAGAACCGCATACATAACTTCAAACAATCAAAGCATTTGGTAGTAGGATAATATTGCTGAAAACATCATCTTTACTAAAATGTAAAGATACAAAAAGCATCGAGGTAGTGTTAGAAACTGTGTTCAGCTTGCACTAATGATAATCAAATCAACGTTCTACGAAAACTATTTGAAGACTATGCCATTACTCCATGAATGTGATAAAAAAATATCTAGTTACTTCTCTCAAAAGGATACCAATAAGAACTCATCAAACACCTCCAACAAAGGCCTTCCAATTATAATTGTATTTTGGTAACAATCACATAATGAATTTCAGTTTCTCTACCTAAAAACAACTGTTCATTATGAAAAAATCCTGATGTTAAAAAATCTTGAGAATTGTGATACTAGAAATGTATGCAAATGCTAAGTGATCAAATCAATAAGTTTCACTTGACAATATGTCAAGTGGTCATTCATTCCCGAATCTTTTTAAGAACTTTAAAATTGTAAAATTGAAGGTACTTGATTATATTTGCACTGGAAATATGTGTCTCGAAGCCCAATGCACTCTTTTGGTATAGTAGGGCTAGACTCTTTCGCACACTCCTTGAAATACTTCTTTTCAATCTACACAGAAGAAGACATAAAATGACAGATTTGGACAGACTTTCACGACCCTACATTCATAATCACTTAGGAGAATGCATGTGGGGATTGACTAACTTAGGGAAGTCGATAGAGGTAACACAAGGCAATGAAAAAAAGCGTAATGTTAAGGCACGAGATAGGAAAACGTTTTAGACAAATCTTTATGTTAATCCATATAGAGCACCTCCATCTCTGTAACTTGCCTTCAACAAATCGTACACAATATGTTGGAAAATGCATGTAGAGATTGACTGATGTTAGGGCACTCAATGGAGGTGACTAAAGGCAAGTACAAAGCCTCACATCAAAAAAAGGAAGCTGAACTCATACATATCTTGTTGATTCGGATAAACAAAGAGAACTTGCGAATAAAAGCATAATTTAAAACTCATAGAAACAATGGTTTCACATAACTACTCTTAAAGGTGAGCAATCCACACTATCATCTATAGCATTACAAAATAACACATGGGGTTAAGTCCGTAATTTTGAAAGGCTTAAAAGTTGCAGATTACGTGAATTCGAAACTCCTTTTGTTTTACACGCAAAGTTGAAAAGTTGGGCATTTCCATGTTTCTTTCCCAATTTTGCTAATTCATTTGTCGATACTTTTGTTCAAGTTGGTTAGGTTCATATGGTTTGGTACAGGTAAGGTACATGAACTGACTCTTACCTGCAAGGTAAGGTTCATAAGGTACGTTGGGGTGTGTATTCTTCATTACATTTCAAGAGAAATGGAATGCATAATGAAAAACAACTCACAATTGGCATCATGTAAATTATATAGTACCGATAACTAAGCCTCCAAGATCTATCATCCATGATCCAAATACATATTAGATCACAAACATATCATCTGATTCTGTGACATGATACATCAATGCATATGATCATACATCTAGGTGTCATTCTAGCATAATGATGAGTATCAACATGAGGATATATACCTCGTAATTGTCAATCGAAGGAGACATGAGAGTGGTATGATGACCATGAGCAAATTATTGATATATTTAGGTAGTGATGTGTGTGAACACTCTAGGACCGTCGAGAAAAGTAGAAATTATTTTGCAAGTACTGTAAAGGAAATGATCATATCATAAAGAACTGTCCTAAACTGGCTGCAAAAGAGGCAAAGAAAAGGGAGGTAGGAATGGTTGTTGCAGAGGCCTCTACTCCAAAAATAGAGTCTGCTAATCTTGTGCAGGAAGAAGAATGAGCGTTTACTACTATTTGCAGTTTTGACCCATCTTCTCATGAGCAGTGCATGTCTACGGTAGACTCAGATGTTTGGTACTTTGACAGTGGGGTGACCAAACATATTACCTCGCAGCGTAGTTTTTTCTCTTCACTCAAGCCTGCCCCTATAGGAAATACTGTTACATGCACCAACAACTCCTCTTATCCTATTATGGGAGTTGGAAAGATCATTTTGACTTTGCTGATGGTAGTTCTTTCACTTTGTCAGATGCTTTGTTTGTGCCAAGGATCAAGAGAAATTTATTATCAGTTTCTACATTAGCCAAGATTGGCGTGGTTGTGAAATTTGTTGATGAGAAGTGTATAGTTCATGATCTATCAAATGGCGACATGATTATTGCTTCTAGCATTGTATGTCGTGGGCTGTATAAGCTCATAGACTATGAAAGATCTGTAAATGATTCGGCATGTGCAGTACATGATTCTCAGGCTTTTCAGATGCAAAGCTTTGGCATGCACACTTTGTTCATCTGAATTTTGCTACTTTGCTACGCCTGCAGAAATCTGAAATGGTGTCCTCTTTGCTCAAACTTGAGGCACCTAGAAAACATGTTTGTGAAGGCTATATTTTGGGCAAAATGCAACATTCATCCTTTCCAAAAAATGGTTCAGTTCGGGCTACTCAGAAATTGCAGCTTGTACATAGTGATGTATGTGGTCCTATGCAAACACCTTCTTTTGGAAATTATCTTTACTTTGTGACTTTCATCGATGATTTTTCCAGGCATGCATGGGTATCCATTGAAGGCAAAGTCCGAAGTGTTCATGTGCTTTAAACAGTTTTTGGTTTTGGCTAAAAATTTGTCAACATGTAAAATGGGCACCCTTCATTGTGATTGAGGGGGGAATATATGTCTTCTGATTTTAATGCATTTCTGGCTGAACATGGGATAAAACACCAGTGCATAGTACCGTATACACCTCAATAGAATGGAGTTGCTGAACGAAAGAACAGGTCACTCATGGAGATGGCGAGGTGTATGGTCAAGAGTCAGGCTTTACCACATAGTTTCTGGCTTGATGCTGTCATGTGTGCAACATATGTACTTAACAGGTGTCCCACTAAAGCGCTGTAGTCTATCACTCCATATGAGGCTTGGCATGTCCGCAAGCCATCTGTTGCTCATCTACGTGTTTTTGGTTGTTTGGCATATGCATTAGTGCCCAAACAACATCGCAAAAAATTGGATGATAAAGCAGTAAAATGTATTTTTGTTGGGTACAGTTCTGAAAGTAAAGGCTATCGTCTGTATCATCCATGGTCTAAACACATTCTGATTGGCCGTGATGTTGTTTTTGTGGAAGATGCTATTCAGCCATTGCTCTCATGTACTAAGGAGACATCTGTTGGCTCCAAAGACATGTATGATACTTTGCTGCCTCTTTTTACAGGTGGACAGTCTAGTGCTAGTTCTAATGAGGCAACTTCTCAGCCTTTCCAAATTTCATGTGATGATGCAGATCATCCCATTTCTGATGCAGATTTACATGATGCACTTGTTGATGAGAGAGTTGATATTGAGGAGGCAAAAATCATGCCAAAATGGCTGGTGCAGACCTTGCGTGACAGCAAATTAGATGCACCTCTGTCATATCGCACTCGATCAGACTCTCATTGTGCCTCTTTTGCATCAGATTGCTATGCTATGGCTGCATCTAGTCTCTGTGATGAGATTGAGCCTGTTTTGTTTGATGAAGCACAAAATTCAAAAAATTGGATGGCTTCTATGCAATATGAATATAATGCTATAATGAAGAATGGTACTTGGTCTTTATATGACTTGCTTCCTGGCAAGAAGGCCATTGGCACTAAGTGGTTATACAAGCTGAAGCGTAAACTTGATGGTACAGTTGATAGGTATAAGCCTAGGCTTGTTGCAAAGGGTTATGCGCAGGAAAGAGGCAATGATTTTGATGAAACCTTTGCACCTACATGTTGTATGACTACTGTTTGGAGCATATGTGCACTTGCAGCTCATCATGGTTAGAATGTACATCAATTGGACATTAAAACTGCATTTTTGAATGGTGACTTGCATGAAGAAGTGTATGTTTTTCAACCCCGTGGCTTTGTGCAGAAAGGGCATGAAAACCAGGTGTGCAGGTTAAAGAAGGCATTATATGGTTTAAAGCAAGCACCACGTGCTTGGTATGAGAAGATACATGCCTATCTGATTGCACATGGTTTTGAGAACAGTCCAACTAAAAGCACCTTATATGTTAAGCATGCTAATGATGTACTTCTGATCATTGTGGTTTATGTTGATGACATGTTGTTCACTGGTCCTCATGAGAGGCATATTGCTGATTTTAAGGCTGATTTTGCATGCCTCATTTGAGATGTCTGATTTGGGGCATTCGCATCACTATTTGGGCATTCAGTTTATGCATGTTGATGTGGAATGGCTTTGTGTCAAACGAAATATATTGACACATTATTGGAGCGTTTTGGCCTTGAAGACTGTAAACCTATTGTCACTCCCTATCTTGTGTGTTCAATACTGGATGTTTAGGCCCATATGTCAACAATGGCACTAATTTCTTGGCCCACTGCGGTATAACTTCCAAATTGAAAAAGTAAGCATCAGGGAAGATCATCTGGTACTCCTTGTGGGGCCTTTCCGGATGTGAGCCTTGAGAGATGATCTGGGCTTCTGATATAGTACTTCTGGGCTTTTACTGCGGTATAACTTCCTGCCATGATATGGTACTTCTGGGCTTTTACTTCCTCCCTATCTTGTGTGTTCAATACTGGATGTTTAGGCCCATATGTCAATACTGGCACTAATTTCTTGGCCCACTATGGTATAACTTCCAAATTGAACAAGTAAGCATCAGGGAAGATCATCTAGTACTCCTTGTGGGGCCTTTCCAGATGTGAGCCTCGAGAGATGATCTGCTCTCAAGTGAGTCTTGCCTTTCCTAACCACTACCTCAAAGTCATATTCCATTAGTAAGAGGAAACATCTTACTAATCTACCTGTATTGCATGGCTTGTTTACCAAGTAAAGTAAAGCTTGATGATCAGTAAAAAATTTAAACTTATTTGCAAGAAAATAGTGTCTAAAATTTTTAACCACATATACCATGCCTAATCCTTCTCTTTTGGTGGTATTATAGTTGCGTTCAGCTGCATTCAACTGTCTACTGGCATAGGCAATTGGAAGATCCATATTATCTTCACTCGTAGGTTGTGCAAGTACACATCCAATGGCATAATTGGATGCATCCACATGAACATGGAAGGGTTTGTTCCAACCTGGTGTAGTCAAGATTGGTGCTGAACATAATCGCCGTTTAAGCTCATTGAAAGATTCCTCACATTCATCAGTCCACTCAAAGTTGGTCAAAAGTCCGTACAGAAGCTTTGCAATGATGGCATACATGTCTATAAAACGTCGGTAATAGCCACAATGCCCCATGAAAGCTTGCACTTCCTTGACATTCCTTGGCCTAGGTAGTTCTGCGATAGCTCTCACTTTCTCGTCATCCGTGGATATGCCATTTTTTGACACTATGTGTCCTAGAATCTTGCCTTGCCTAACCATGAAAACACACTTTTCAGGATTCAGGCAAACTTGATATTCTCTACATTTGTCAAAGATTTGCCTGAGTTCAGGTATATGAGTCTGTCTGATGTTGGAATGAGCACAGAGATCATCAACATAGACTTCCAAATTCTTCCTCAAGAATTCCTTAAACACATGGCACATTAGCCTATGAAAGGTAGCAGGTGCATTGGTAAGCCCAAATGGCATTACTCGAAAAGCAAATATGCCCCACTCTGTGGTAAAAGCCATCTTATGCTGATCTTCTGGAGCTATGGCCACTTTATTGTAGCCTAAAAATCCAGCAAGGAAGTTGTACACTTCCTTGCCTGCTACTCTTTCTAGTAGATGCTCAGTGATACATACACGTAACTTTCCATTCTTCTTGGGCATCACTACAATGGGGGAGACCCACTCAGTGTGCTCAATTTCATAGATGAATCCAGCTTCCACTAGTCTATCTATCTCTTCCTTTATCTTAGCAGCATATTTATCGTTATATGTGTATGGCTTCTACTTAGATGGTTTTGCATCTGAGGTCATGGGAATTGTATGTGAGCATATGTCAGGGTCTACACCTTTCAAGTCCTTGTAACTCCAAGCGAATACATCTCTGTATTCTCTTAGCAAGGCTATTAGCTCGTGCTCCTCTTCTTCAGTCAGGTCATGTCCTATGTATGTGCATCTTTCTTCTCCTTCTTCTATGGCTACAACAATTTTCTTGGTGGTTTCTTTGTTATCATAGCCCCTCTCTTGCTTGTGCATCGTGTTTAGGCATTCTTATCATGACTCTCCTATCTTCTATCTCATACTTCTTAAAATTTTCAGGGACCTCAAACAAAGATTCTTCCTCCTTTGGTCTGACTCCTCTCTTCTTCCTTTTCTTGCCTCATTCTTAGTGGTTACGTGTGTGGTTAGCCTCACATCATTAGTAAGTTCTTCATGTCTCTGAGGGTGAGCTTCTACTTCATAGAAGTATTCTTCATCTGATACAAATGGTGGGTCCATAATGATTGACTCTAGATCGGAGTCACTTGCATCCTCGAATCCATCGGTGCTAGGTTCACCTTCTTCGAGAACCGAATCACACATAATTGGCTCTATGGAGAAGACTAAAATGTCATATCCATCCTCATCATAGTGGGGCGTCCATTGTTCTTCATTGATGGCTACATCCATTGTTGCTAGAATTTTTTCCCAACCATGAGGCTCAAATTTTTTGTCAGGAAAAACTACAGGTGCATAGGCTGGGTCTTGAACTGATCTATGGGTTTCCTTCACACCTACCTCTCTGGCCTTTTCCCTCTTCTCTTCTTCTACTGCCACTTTACACATCCATAAATGGGTGTCTTCATGCATCCATGAGGATCCTGATCCTATGGAATGCACTGACTCAGTATCATCTTTGGCTCTATGGATGGGATTCCATTGGATGGGGGGTACATCTCTATGAGAGTAATCCTTGAGATTAACTTTGGTTGTAACACCTAAATGTTGCAAATACAAGGAATTGGTTCCCCAATCCTGTACCACTTGCAA
The DNA here is from genome assembly GCA_020310875.1 of Ceratopteris richardii. Taxonomy (NCBI): domain Eukaryota; kingdom Viridiplantae; phylum Streptophyta; class Polypodiopsida; order Polypodiales; family Pteridaceae; genus Ceratopteris; species Ceratopteris richardii. The sequence goes on from CM035424.1 coordinate 11,032,565, forward strand.
CTGTCACATAAATGGTCTTCCCAAAATCATCTCATAGGCCTGATTCTTGCTAAAATAGCAAAAGTATGCTCGAACTCAACACCACATGTAGTGAGAGTTATTCCTTCTAGTAGTCCTAAGGGTCTCTCGATGTGACCATCGGCCATCTGCAATTTCATTCTAGTTGGCCTGAGTGCTGGCTTGCCCCAATGCTTCCATAGGGAAGTGGTGGCAATCGCAACTCCTGCACCTGAGTCCAAAATTGCCTTGGTTGTGTATCCTTGATGGGTAATGGGAAGATAGGTGTTTCCTTCTTCTCCTTCACTCATGTCTCCTATCTTGTTCGAGGGTATTTATGGCACTGTTCTATTAGGTCCCACCTGGGAACCAGGTTTTGCTACTTCTGGCACTTGATTGGCTACATGTTTCCATAGTTATGGCCTAACCTTGAGTAATTCTTCTAAAGTGAGATTGCACTGCACTTTAGTGTTTTCCACTACCTCAATGTTCCTAGGTATGACTGAGTCTTCATTTCTTACCATGACCATGGGTGCTCTCATGTACATAGACTTAGCTTCCCATGGGCCTGTGAAATGGGATAGTTCCTATAAGGAATTAGACTCGAAGTCTAATCTCTCATGGGATTGGGAACTCTCCTACTCCTCATAAATAGATGGAATGTCTTGTGGGAATTGATCATGCACCTCATCCACAAGCTCAATGGGAGGAGGGACTTCACTTTTCTTAGCCCATTTCTCTTTTTGAATCTCTCGCAGGAACTCTAGTGAATACCTATTTATAGAAGAAGAGGTGTATGGTTCAGTGGAGTTAGGCACATAAGCTTCTTGGGGAGGAATGCTTATTCTTTCACTTGCCTTGTCTCTTCCTTGGGGGGTGGCTTCCTTGTCAGATCTTGGAATTATGATCTCCAACCTCTCCAACAGTCCATCAAAGTGCAACTATGCCTTAGCTGAGCAAGAGTAGTTGAAAAGGAGACTAGCTTCAAACATGGTCTGAGCAAATGATACCATTTTAGCACAAATCTTGGTTCTTTCTATCTCTAGATCAACTCTAGGGTAACATTTATCATGATCTGTCACATTTAGCCCTTCTTGGATTCTGGCCTGATAGGCTTTAAGCATCATGTCTATGTCCTCAGGAGTGGGGTCAGCTAATACTGATCCTACTCTAGGGGGTGGTGGAATTGTATGATGTGGGTTGGAAGGTGGTGGATTAGGTGGTGGTAGGGATGAAGGTGGTGGTGGTATGTGAGAGTTTGTTTGAGAGGTGAGTTCAACAATTTTGGCTTTTGTTTCTCTTATGCTTTCTTCTAATTCGCTCATCTTTTTAGACCATTGTCTTTTCATTCTTTCACGGCTATCTTTCCAAGCTCTTATCTGTTTCTTGGTTATGCTCTAAGTCTCACTAACCTCGGCACTCTTTTCTTGGCCTAAACCTTGGTTCTGCTGCAAAGCCTGAGCTTTGGTGACCACTTGCACTAGTGCAGTGGAAGTGACACTTCCTGTGGAATCTACTACTAACCCAATAACGTTGATAGGAGTGATTTTTGGCATGTTATTGGGGTTCTTTGGGCAGTCTCGTAAGAGATGCTCCTTGCCGCAATCTTGACAAAAGCCTTGAATTGTCACAGATTGAGGTTGTGTAGGGGCAGGCATTGGACAATCGCGTATGAGATGATCCAATGACTCTATGATGCAGAAGGAGTCAATCGTGGAAGAACAAGTTTGAAGGCGATTGGATCTCTCTTCTTCTTCAAAGAATCATGTGGCCACAGTAGTTCCACCACAAAGGCAAACACAACCGTTCAAGACAACTGCTATATCACATAGAAAGACACCTTTCAACACGGAAGCAGTTTTGAGCATGAAGTAGATTTGGGTCCAAAAAGGAGGAAAACTACCGGCCTTGCCCCCACAATTCCCATCCAGGCAAGCCAACAAGGCCAGAAGAGGAATGAAGGAACTAGGCCAAGCTCAACCACAAGGTATCCGACAAGTTTGGGTGCCTAAGAAGTTAGCTGCAGCTCAACAAGGGCGACTACACATGTGGGTTCCCAAGGGACTCTTACATGCACAAAAGCCTATGCTCTCCACCATGCAAAATGTCTCAACCAAGAAGCCAAGGAGAGACAAGGAAAAGAACCAAGCATAGAGACCAAAGGAAGATAAACCCACCTCTTCGGCAATAGTCAATAGAACAACAACAATGGTATGGGTATGGAAGCCAAAAGCACCAATAGGCTCCACAGAACCAAAGAGCCAACCATGAAGGATCAAACCCTCCAGAAACCATCTAAGCATGAAGTAGCCAAAGGATATCACCAAACAGTCGAGGACCATTCTCAAATGGATCCCCATAAAGAGGAAGGATCAGTTGTCATTCAACAATCATGGGCTTACATCATTTCAAGATCCAATGGATACCTCCAGCAAAGGCCACATCAGCGTTTGCAAGCAACATTGACAGCCTCGACTTGCGACAACCATGTGTTCCTTGCACAACCCTGTCTTTTGCACCATTCAGGTAATGCATTTCCAAAGTATGCATTAATATAGGGCCACATTACATGGTCGTGCATAGACACATTTGTGAATGCCATGCACAAGAGCACATTGACACATGTCAACTATTTTTATTGATACTAAAATCCGTCTTCTTGTTTTGTGACATCGCTCCAACAAAAAAAAAAAGAAGAAGAAAGAGAGAAAAAAAAGGGAGTAGAAGAAAAAAAGAGAGAGAAAGAACTTGTTCTCCGGTTTGGCTCATGGAACATGAATGAGTCATGCTTAGTTGAAGGTGGAACCATTGATTACTGGGCATTTATCAGTTTGGATAGAAGTGTGTGTTTATTGTTAATCTTTGGAGTTGTCCTCTCCAATCATTTAGCATAAATAATCAACAATACATCTTATTTTTGTCAATCTTGGAAGTATACAAGAGACCACAGCCCCTTCTAGATGATAGAATCCAAGAAATAAGAGAAAAATGGCTGGATTTCTGAGAAATAGTGAAAATGAAGAGGAATTTCTAGGGTTTGGATTATCTTGAGCAATACTCCATCATTTTCAATAATCTTGGTGTCTAAAGCATGTTATTTTCTCAGTAGAATATAATCATAAAGTCAAAACTCAAAAAAGATACCTGTAACCTTCAGACGAGGCAATCGCGATTCTATGAAATCATACGATTTTCATCTCCAACACCATTCTTCATCAATTTCTCACTCAATACATCAGTAATCAACTCTCTTCATACACATTCATCAGAAATACACAATAGAAGCTTACAAATCTCCATTGATACACATAGAATAGACTCAACAAATCAAAGAAACCACACAAAAAGAAGAAACATGATTTTCTGCAGGAAACTCTCTCTCTTCACTTGGATAGCATGTAATACAAATAACCAACCCCCTCATAATAGAGGAATTTGTCTTTTATACATTTTCAAGTGTCCCTTTTCACACTTGAATTTTGGTCCTTTCCTCTTCTAATCTAAAAATATGCTATCTAGGAGTTTCCAAAAATTCTAGAAAAAATACATATGATTCTACTCTACATAAGGAAGACTCTTCCTGATTTTTACATCATTTGCATAAATATTTTTACAAGTTTTTGTCATTTTACAATTATTTCCCATCAAAAATACTTCTTCTAACATTCTTCCCCTCTTGGACCTTTTGGCTCCTGACAAAAGACATTCCTGCTCATATACGCTAAATGCTCCCTTTATTTCTTCTTTCTCTGATAAACTTGTGATAGTAGGTCATGGCTTCTCCTTTCAGTAACATTCAAGTTGTTTACCATCTCAAACAATGCTTTCCTCCACTGCACAACAGCCTCCGGTTTATCAATTACATCCTTTTTCAAGTATTCTGTGTAGGCAGCTCCATATGCAGTGAGTCGAGACTTTGTGACTACAGAAAAGTTTCCAAATATCTCTGATTCCCTTTCAAAGAACCCATAATCAAATGCATCTTCAGAAATTTGAAGATAATGGCTTCCCAAAAATATTATTTTGCTATAATAAGCCATTAAACATATCCTATCAGGTGTTTCACTGAGATCAAATAATAAAGTGTCAGTAGGTGAATTGAAGCCAATGTAATTTAGAATTCTGACATCTATATCTGTATAAGTCTCTATAGATGCCAGGATGAGTCTCATTACTCTGATTAGTAAAATACATGCTGGGTTGTTAACATCCTTGTATGTGGCTAAGACAGATTCAGCTGTGTCCACCATATATTTCTTTGTAGGCCATGTTCCTGCCTTTGGTCCTCCTATCTTTGGAAAGTTCAACCATTTGGATGGAATTTGTCCTTCTTTCCTTCTTTCCCAGAAAACTGTCCACTCTCTTCTCCTTGCTACTGGGCAGTATGCTGGATTAATCTTCAGCTGAATAGGTGCTTCCTTCCATATTTTTCTGCACTCCTTATTTGCATCCAACCATCTATTCCTCCATTTGGGATTAGCTTTTTCAAATAGCTCCTTTGTCACATTGATATCTTCCTCATATTCTAAATATTTGTTTGGAGATAATCCCACCCTTGCCAATTGATAGTTTTTAATACTTTCCATAATCATGCACAAGGGTATGCCTAGTCCATCTGTAGCCCAATGATGTTGATCAGGATTTATCCCTTTATTTAAAGCAAATGTAACAATCTGGTCCTCATATTCATCATGCATTTTTCTAATGAAATCCATTCTGGATTCTCTGTTTGTCAGAAGTTTCTGGACAAACTCCTCTGAATACTCTTCTTCTGGTGCTTTATTTTCTAGTTCACTACCCTGTTGAGTTCTGTCATCATTTCCTACTTCATAATCTTCTGTATGTGTGGTCTCTATCTGATCTTCCACCTGAGTTTGTGGCTTTTCCAGCTTTTTCTGTAGCTCTTCTATGGTTATCATCAAACTTCTATTTTCAAATGCCCATATCTCTCTTTCTGCTATCTAATTACTTCTTTCCTTTTCTATGCTTGACTGCCAATCACTCCTTTCTTTCTCTATGTCCATATGTAATTTGTTGTAACCCCTCATTGAGGTAGCAGCATGTGTACTAGCCTGTTTCTCCAGCTCCTTGGCTTCTTTCAACTCTGTTTGCAATCTCATAATTTCTTTGTGCAAATCTTCCTTCTCTTCTTGTGTCACCTGAACAATTTTGCTTTCTTCCTTCAACTGGCCTTCTTCCATTCATAGTTTGTTGATCTCCTCATTTGCTTTGACCATGATTTGATATGAACTTTGTAAAGTTCTGTATCTGCCTTCAATTTTCTTTAGCTCCATCTCCAATTTACTACTCTGCTCTGTTTGTTTTGCACACTTCTCTTCAAGATATTGGATTTTATTTTGTTGTTGTACCTCTAATTCATCCAAAGCAATTATCCTATATGTTAATTCCTCATTTTTCTCCTTTACAATCCTCAATTGTTCTTTCAATTGTTCTTTTTCTTTCTTGTGCTCCTTAATGATACTACTGCCTTTTTCAAACTCAGATTCAGCTACCATACCTGATATAATCATGTTTCTGATGGATGGTCTGAATTGCTCTATGTTGCTCATAATGATCTTGCAAGCAGATCTTATATTTTTACGTATCCTTTCCAACCCAACTTCTATTTCCATTTGTTTGACTTCTATCTGCTTATTTTCTTTACACTCATTCTCCTCTTCATCTTATTCCTCATACTCTAGGACCTGAGTCTTTTGTTCTTCAAGACTTTTATCTGCTTCCATTTTTTCTTGATCTGCAACCTCTTCTTCATCTTCCAATATCTGATCATCCTTATTCTCCTGTTCTGATATATCTTTAGTTGTCTTTGTTTCTTCTACCTTCTTTTTTTCCATCACTTGTTGTTCCTATTGTCTTTCTTTTACTTGTACTTCTTCTTCCTGAATTATCGTTGAATTAGTTTCCTCAGCAAGTTTTGTCTGATCATTACTTGTCTGCTCTTTCTGTCCCTCCTCTTGCTCATCTATATCCATGAGATCTAAGCCTTCCTCTTGTCCTTGATCTTCTGTAGTTGTGAATTCTTCATTATGATTCAAATCATTCAGGATGTCTTTTATGCTTTGGTTGATCTCTTTCTTTGTAATCCCCTCTTCTACTTCTTGAGCATTCTCTTTTTCTACTATTTCCTCTTCTGTTTCCTTGACTTGAGCTGTATCTTTTTGTTTATTAGCTGGACTGCATAACTGAACTGCCTTTTCTTCTTCTACTTTTCCTTCATGCACTTTGAAATTGATTTGTTGTGAAGGTTTTGTCCATATTGACTTTAATCCTGAATCTACTAACCCACAGCTGAATTCCTTTCTTACTTCACTCTCCTCTTCCCTCATCACTGCTTTTCCTTTTAGTAATCTCCTCTCTTCTTCAGGACTAACTTGCTTTACTACTTCTTCTTGGACTTGCTTTTCTTGGGACTTCTCTCTCAAATCTTCTGGTGTTTTATGTTTTTCATTGGTCTGTGTCATCACATTAGGTGTACCAGGTACTGAAAAATTCAAACTTTTTAACAAGAAGTTTTCAATATCACTTTCAGAGTCTGAAGAGAATTGTGAAGAGCCTGCTATTCTTGATTTTTCTAATTTTGACTCTTCTACAGCAGTAGATTTCTTCAGGTTCCTTTCCTTTACTATCACTTCTTCAGCTTCCATCATTGGTACGGGTTCTGCCACTGATTTTCCTTTGCTTTTCTTGGTTAACTTCTTCCTTTGTACTAGTTTCTTCTGAACCTTCTTTTTTGCTACAACTGTATTTCTTGTTTCAAGAGGTCCTTGTAGTTCTTTGAAGTATGCTAACAGTTCCACTTCCTTCTTTACAAATACTTCCTCTATCTCTGCTGCCATCATCTGATCATGCAGTTCTTCATAATGTTCTACTTCCTCTTGAACCCAATCTGTTGCTTTGCAAGAATAATCCTCCAACATCTTTTGATATTGAGCCTAATATACTGCCCTTTTATTATTACCCTGAGTCAAATAGGTATACAACTGTTCTTTGCTTGTTTGAGGTGGATGAGGGTCATTTGAAGATTGCACCTGCTTCTGAGCAGCTTCATGCTCTTCCTTAGTTGATTCGACCTGCTCCAATTCAACTGTTCTTGGATCCAATCTCCTTTTCTTTACAGGAACAACTTCTTTTGAGATTCCCTTTCTTTTCCTCTCTGCTCCCCTCATGCTTGATTGGCCTTCTGATTCTCTTACAGATATCTTCCTTGAAGGACTTTTGATTCCTGCCATTAAATTCCTGAAATATTGGGGTACTGGAGCTAGCTTCAACTGATCCTCCATTCCAAGTACATGATATATAATCCTGGTTAAAAATTGAGCTCCATTCATATACTTCTTCTGCTCCCAGTGTTTAGCTGCTTCTTTCAATTGCTCATGTATATATGGTGATACATCCATTATTCCAAAGGGCTTAGTTCTGTCCTTATTGTTAAACATAATCAGTGTTACTGATTTGTGCGGCATGGTATATCTTGACAGTTTTGGGAAACATAAATATTGCAAAAACATTATGATGGCATATTCCTCAATTTCTCTTCCCTTGAAATCAGGAAATTTAGAATATCCTGTATATGTTTCCTTATTCTTCTTGACAAAGTTGTTATCCAGCTTAGTTCCCATTGGATAAAACTGTAAAGCTGCTCTAATATGCTCTGCTTTTATAGTGATATTCACCTCCTGGTTTTCTTTGTCCTTGACTTTACACCGAAAATATGCCTCATTGCCCTTCCCAACTTCGAACAAGCTGTTCATTACCTGTGCCACTCTTTCAAAGTCTATAAAAATATAGGTTCCTCCAGCAACTTGTGTAATCCTACAGCTTTCCAACTTTTGTAGTTGATTGCACTTTTCTGGAATTTGTAAAACTCTTGACACAGCATAGTGTACTTATAACCTCCAACTCCCACTGTAAATATATGCTGGCCAATAACTCCTAGAGTTTCCTTGAGTTCCTTGACTATCTTCTCTGCTTCTGGAATCTCTAGCTCCTCATCATATTCTAATTCTACTGTCTCCGTTGTTGCTTCATTGTCTAAGAACCAATGTCCTCTAGACACGGTGACTGAGTCTGCTTTGAACTCATGGATTGGTAGTTCCTTCGAATTCATCATTCTAGCGAAAATATGACATCACACAAAGAAGAAAAAACTCCACCCACATAAGTTATAAGAAAAATAGAAATTGACATTTGTTTTGAAATGGACTGAAAGAAGAATGAAAGTAAAATCTCAATTAAATCCTGACTTTCTTAAAAGACTCAATTAAAGTGATCATTACATGTGTAGCAAGATGTCTAGTGCTCTCCCTTTTTCTGACAGCTCTTATCCAGTAAGAAGATGTTTAGAAGAAAAATAAAAATAAAAAAAAATCATAAAAAGAAAATAAAATAAAAAATACAAAATTAATAAATAGAAACTTGCTACCCTTCTACCTATATCTTGCTTTGTGCTATATAACTTATAAAAGGAAAAATAGATAATTTTTCTCTTCCTATTTCTTTCCCTTTTTTTCTTTTGTTGTTTTTTTTTAATAATTTCTTCTATTTCTTTTCTCTTTTTTCTTTTGTTCTCTCTCTCTTTTTTTTTTAAATAATTTCTTCTATTTCTTTTCTTCCCCTGATAATTCTCTTCTTAGAAAAAGGATAAGGTAAAATATTTTGTCCTAATTTCCAATATGTTATGATTTTCCTTTCTATAACATTCTGATCTGTTTTTGAAGAAATTCTACATCCAGATTAAATATAGATGGTTTTTTTCCATTGAATCAACTCTGATTTTTTTACCCAAAAATATTTAACCCTATTTGCCCTTGTTTCAGGAAAAAATCCATTTCCTTCTGATGAGCAGTTTTTAGAATTTTTTGGCCTCCATATCCATTTTGTCCTGGAATTTTGTTTTGATGAACAGGCCTTGTGTATACTTTGTTTCCATATCTTTCTTGTTCTAATGCTTTGATGCTTCAGATTGTGCCATAATTGCCACCTTGCTCCTGTTTCTTCACCCTTTCTTGCCTTTTCACTTTTTTGCAGGTTTTGATTAAATGAAGCTTGATCATTTAGTATTTGTATTGGTAATGTCTGTGTGTCTTCCAATGAAAAAGTAAATCCTTCCATGTCTGAGTCATGAACATCCTGTTGAACTTCCTGTTCTTCATTACTCAATAAAAATATTAAAAACCTTTTGTCATTTATTGTCAATTTAAGCTTCATTTTTTCAAAATTCAAAATTACTTTACCTTGTTTGAGCCATGGTTGTCCCAAAATCAATTTCTCAGTCATCAAATGATTTGGCCATTCTTCACAATCTATTTTCGTATATTCGTTATTGAACTTAACTTCAATAGAAGGTGAAGACAGACTCTGTATTATTTTTCCTTCCAAGGTTTTGATAAAGGTTTTGCTTTTAGTTCTTTTTAGGTTAAATTTATTCAACAAAGCTGAACTAATCAAATTCACTTGTGCACCTGAATCTATCAAAACCTTGATTTTTTCATTTTGACAATCCAATGTTATCACAGACAAATGTTCTTTTTGTTTTAGAGGTTTTTCACACAGAAGGACTTCTCTAAGGTTTTTGGTTTTTCTTATCCTTTCCTTTGCCTCTTGTTGAGCCTCTTTTCTAATGTTTTCCTCTTCTTTTTTCCTATTTTGAGCTTGATGTAATCTTCTCCATTCAGAAGCAGTTAATGGGAAATCATACCTTTTAACTCTACATCCACTTATGAAGTTTGGCATGATCTCTCCATCTATGTTAGCTAGTTGGATAGCTCCACTGTTACTTATCTGATGTATAATATACGGCCCATGTCCTTTTTTCTGAAACTTTTTCTGATGTTCCTTGACTGTTTAAGCCAGAACTAGATCTCCTTCTTGTAGATCTTTTTCTTTAATATGAACATCATGATAAGCTTTTTGTCTTTTCTTGTCTGCATAGATGCTCATGATTGCTTGGAGTCTAGAAGCTCCCAGTTTTTCCAATTCTAAATTTTCAGAGATCATTTGAGCCTCCAAAATAGCCTTAGAATCTAATTTTTTACTTGGCCAGATACTACGTCTGAACAGGACCAAAGCTAGTCAAAAACTATAAATAGAGCTAGAGAGCTCATTTTTGGGGTTAGCTTGTTGTAAATTTGAACTTGTATGAGAACTCTTTTGCAATAGAAGTTACTCCATTGTCTCTCTGTTTGTTCTTGCCTTGTGTGTGCGTGTGTGTGTATGTGTGTGCATGTTTGTGTGCTTCTCACTCAGAGACTTGTGCCATCACTTGTTCGAGGTCTTCATAGCATCCTCATGTCTTCCCAGATTGACATTAAAGGAGATGCTACTCATCACTGAGCTACACCAAATTTTGGTGCCATTGCCGGGGATCAAGCTTTGAGGACGAGCGTGTGATGGTAAGACGTAGAGCTGAGATGTTGGAGTCATAGGTATTTTCTTCACTTTGATCTATTTCCTTTTGTTTTCTTCACCATCTTCATCACCATCATCATCATCACCATCTCCCACCTCCATCTCCATCATCGCAACATTTTCAATTTTTTAGTCATATCACCCTTCCCATACCATTCCCCCCATTCCACTTGTGAGAGAGAGCGAGAGAGCGAGTGTGTGCTTGTGCAATTGTGTATTTTTTGAGATTTTCAGCAGGAATCGGCATCCCCAGCAACTGTACCAGCTCCAGCGGGTAAAATTTTTTGACTGTGCAGGTCCCGAGGCGTTGACCTCTGTCAATCGCGACCGGCAAAAATATCAACCATTTTGCTAAACCAAGTCCATAAACATCATGTGTATGCCTAGAGAATCCCAAAAGTGTGTTTAAAATTTTGAAATTCCTCTATTTTCTGTCAATCGCGATTGATACGTCAATTGCGACTGACAAACAAAGACAGACACCTGTCGATGGATCTGTCAATCATGACCGACACGTCGATCGCGACTGACACGTTGATCGCGATTGATAGAGTCAACGATCATCTGACCACGATCGATAGAGTCTACGCGTGCCACGTGTCAATCGCGATCGACCCATCAACCACAATTGACAGTCTCGACGGACCTGTCAATCGTGACCAACTCAGTCAACGATGGTTTGACCATGACTGACAGAATTTTTGGGCCACGTGTCAATCGTGATTGACGCAATCGCGACTGACAGCCATGAAGGACCTGTCAATCATGATCGACACATCGATCGCGACTGACACATCAATCGCGATTGAAAGACCACTCGATCGTGATTGACAAGCAAATTCAACATATTTTTAGGGTTAAAAAGATTACACTTATTTTTGGTCAAAAATTGGGAAGAAGTAAGGGTCATAGGAACATAACCAAGCCTTAGAACACACTGGGAGCTCTTCATGTCTGCCTGTTAGCCTGTTGTGATCCTGTTTTAGCCCTAGAGCCCTGAATAGACATAACTTCCTCATAGGAACTCCGTTTTTAGTGATTTTGGTCCTGTTGGAAAGCTTGTTTTGAATCCCACTAAAACATTGACTGGTCTTTGTAAAACTAATATGGGGAGTTATAGATAGGGTATTTTGAAGTTGACCATACCCCGGGGGAAGAAAACTGAGGGACCTCTAGGACTGTTTTCTGTAATGACAAAGGGCAATTTGGGCTCTGAAATACATGAATGAAAACAGTTTGTTATGTCATTTGAATTTGAATCTTGAGCTAGCTTTGGAACTCTTACAGGTCCATTGAGAGCACTAGAGGGCATCCAAAGGAAGGGCATTCTGCAAGCTTAATAATGGGGTTCTTGAGCACCAACGAGCAAGGGATAAGCAAGTGAGGTTGGAAATTCTCTCAACTCCCTCAGTCAATTCCTAGCTCAGACTAAGAACGCATAGCATTGGAAGTAAGTTAGGATGACGATAGGCACAGAACAAGTTGAAGACTATCTAAGTAATCCAGTTCAAGTCAAGATATAACATGTGCATGTGACGATAACCTTAAAGGAAAGAATTAATTTTATTGCGATCAACTTCAAGTGCAAAAAAATCACTCCAGTAATTCTTGAGGATGCAAAATCAGACAAGATCATAAACACAATAACAAACTAAGAAGAATCCAGTGATTGATAAGAAAGAATCCGCAGCGAGGTTGTACTTGGGGGTAAAATTGAAGTTTTTCAATCAGGTATATGAACCTTAGATCAAGACGACACTTAGGGAGAGATAGACAAAGCTTTAGATCCTCAGAGGCAAGTGTCACTCAAACCGCTAGATATTGGGCCCAACAGTTGAGTGCTTATCCACACTACCCTAACTCTGAAACTAGTGAATCGAAGATGTCTCATGGAATGGAGTGACCCACAGGAAGTTCAGGCGTGGCTTACTTGCAAAAGGTTGAAGGTCCTTACAAGACTCAACTAGAATACCTTAGGACCAACCGATTAGGTGCTTGCATCTATGAGGAAGGACTAAGAAGATCCGTGGTCCATATTAAAAACCCTGATCAACCCATTGGACTGGAACATCCAACAATCAAGTTCAAAAACGGTGCATACCTAGACAAAGAAGAAACCATGTATGTAGTCACCAATCACCCAGATAGGACAAACGAATTTGGTAATGTGATCCCAGAAACGGATATAGGTGACCTAGAGCAAGGGAACATAGGTGGAGAGCCTAGAACCCCTCGAGGTAAGTCCATCCTGACGAGAATCATCACTCCAGAGTGGGTGCCCCAGGCCAATAAGAGCATTGACCTAATCATAAACCGAGAGACTAACGAAGCTTTTTGGAGGCATAAGCCTGATCAGCCGAATGAGGTAGGAACGCTCACGATTTATGAGTTTAAAGATCCTGATAGTCTAGGAAAAGTAACCTACCTAGATAATACATCAGAGAGGATCTTTATGTTCACAGAGCATGGAAGGCATGCTTACACTTGGAAGGGAGAGTTTGTTTTCCCCCATCCAAGATCCAATGTCTCCTATAGTCACCAAGGAGCTGGGGCATCCCAAGCTCATGGAGCTCATAGGGACAAAAGTAGAGATAGAACAGAAGTAAGCTTTGCCAACCCAGTGGGAAGAGAAAGGATGAGAACGGGGACAGATAGAGTAGAAACTGAGAGGCCTAGAGAACCAAGGAACCAAAGAACTGTTGACAATTTTCCTTTGTCAAGGCCTAGAGAACACAGTAGAACCTTGAGGCCAACCCAGCTGGTGAAGTCCATGAAGAATTACTTCGATGGCATTGGAAACCCATATGATCATGTGGCAGAATGTAGGCAAGTCTTGAGAGCGAAACAAGTTGAGGACCTATTCACGCAGTACAATGCTTTGGGTCCAACCCTTAGGAACACATTCCTTACATGGTTTCAACCACTAAATGAGAGGTAGTTTAGGAACATAGACCAACTTCTAGAGGCATTCATTACCGAATTCTCTAAGAGTGGCATATGATATAATACTTCCTCACTAATTCATAGTTTCAAGCAGACACCTCAAGAGACAGTTAGACTGGTAGGAAGAAGATTTAGGCAATACCTAGAGAGATGTCCTATTCCTAAGTTACCCACTCTAGCCAAACAGGTGGCCTTATTCTTAGATGAGCTGTTGAGTACCAAATTGAGATCATATGTGTACCTGAAGGACCCTAGGACCATAGAAGAATGCATGTGCATAGACATAGAGGATAATCTAGGAGAGGAGCTGGAGCTTTCGAAAATCTACAAAGATTCAGATAGCTCTACCAGCCTCTCTTCCAGGCAATCCACGTCTATTGAGGAACTCGCAGAGAAGGTAGCTCAGAAATTAGGTGTCGCAAGCAAACAAATACCAAGGTTTGCCCTAGTGAAAAGATGTTATATATGTGGAGGTGACCATATGGAAAATATATGCCCCATTATGGCTCAACCCCAAGTGAATCCTAGCAGCCAATATTGCACCATAGAATGGAGATACACTAATCACACCACGCAGGATTGCCCATACAATAAGCAAGTAGTTAGACAAATGTATCCACAACCCTACCCTCAACAAGGAAGATACCAGAACCAGTATCAACCACAGCAGTATGATAGGCCCCAGCAACCCTATCAACCACCCTATCAAGGGCAACAAAGACCTCAACAAGTTCTAGCACAGCAACCCCCTGCTCCAGCTAATGTGATTCCTGTAAAATACACAGCCGCAGAAGAAAATCCAAATAGAGCTATAGTGCTAGTGACTCCTTTGCTTTCAGAAGGTGACCCTAGTGATCATAGCTTCGACTCTACACATATTGATAGCCCCCAGGCTTACTACATGCAGTCACCTGAGCATAATGAGTCTTACTATTGTGAAGAACCAAGTGAACCTAGTTGGGAGCCAGAGTATGCAAATGTCATGTACAAAAACCCCAACCCTAGACCTCAACCTAGGCAAGTAAGAACCCCATTTCCTAGAGGCCCATGCTATCGATGTCAGGGACATGCCACATCTTCTTCTATAAGATTAGCCTTAGAAGAACTAAGAGAACATGTGACACCTGGATTTATGAGCATGCAGTTTTCTAATTCTATTGTGATGCATTGGTCATGTACCCAAACTTGAAGAAGTTGACTTCTTAGGTTTAAATTGACTGCATGGTCATAAATCCAGTCTTGGCCCAAGACAAGTGGTTCGGTGAGGTCCTCGTCATGACATACTAGCATTTTGACGGTCATTGGAACATCCTGAAGGTAGATGGGAAGCTCCACCTTGCCCAAACAAGGGGTTTTCGCACCTCCCACACCTATGAGATAGGCTTCTATGGGCTTGATGTTCAAGTGCAGGTCTTGGCAATATGAAAATCGAACTACACTAGTTGCTTCACCTAAGTCAATCAATGCTCTCACAGTCCTTACATTCTTTCCTTGTCCTACCTCTATGGTCACAAAGGGACGTTGGTCAATTATTCGAGAAGTAGTTATGCCCGATTTTTGGCACATGTCCATGTGATATTTTGGGGCTTTCGAGTTGACATCTAGGCCTAGTCGCCTTAACTTATTCCGCCTTATGCGCTCTCTAGCCTCTGCCTGTGCTTCTTCTCTGACTCTCAACTCTTCTTCTTTTTGTTTCTTAGCAGTATTGAGTCTCATTAGCATGTCCTCTGTAAGAGGTTCTTGATATAACTTGACTCGACAACCACTGATATAATTTGGCAAGATGTCACCTTCTAAAGTAGCCAATTGAACCGCCCCGCTAGTGGAAATTCTATTAATGATCATGGGTCCATATCCTTGCTTTTCCAACTTACGGGCATGTTGCTTTAGTGTATAAACCAACACTAGATCTCCCTCTTTCAGTCCTTTATCCTTGATGTGTGCATCAAAGTATGCCTTTTGTCTTTTCTTTGCAGCATAGATGCCTGTTGCTGCTCGTAGCCTCGTCTCACCTAAGCGTTCTAGATCAAAGATCCTAGAGGACAACTCATGTCCATTCCACTCATACTCTTGTGATACTTTTAAAGCTCAGATTAAGAAATCTAATGGTAGCACAGCATTCTATCCAAACACCATATGAAATGGGGTGGCATTGAGTACCATTTTGTAGGCAACTCAGTAAGTCCAAACAACATGATGAAGTTGTTTGTCCCAACCAGAGTGTTTATTATTTACAAGTTTTGTCAACACGTTACATAGGATCTTATTCGTGCTCTCGACTTGTTCGTTAGCTTGTGGATGATAGGGGGGAGACTTCTTATGTATCACCAAGAATTCTTGGAGAAGATTTTCAATGACTTCATTCACGACGTGTGTGCCTCTATCGCTCACTAACTCTATTGATAATCCATATCTAGTGAATACATTCTCGAATAAGAACTTAGCCGTAGTCTGAGCATCATTCTTTGTTGTGGCTTTCACTTCTACACACTTTGTAAGGTAATATGTGGCTACAATAATATACTCTGCATGGGAGTTTCTAGTTGGGGGATTAATAGGACCGACAAAGTCTATACCCCATTTCAAAAATGCACGTCCTCCCATCATTGGTCGCAAAGGCATCTCATCTTTTCTTATCGGATATTGATCATGTTGGCATGTGTCACATTTCTTCACATAGGTATGTGCATCCATATGAAGAGTGGGCCACCAAAGTTCTGAGAATAGAATGGTCTTGATTACTCGGTCAGGACCGAAGTGTCCACTTGCAACACCACTGTGTGCAGTCTCTAAGACTTTCAAGTAGTCTGATTCGTGAACACACAATCTTAGGTAACCATCTTTGCCTCCTTGATATAAGTTGTCTCCAACTAAGGCATAGTCCTGAGCCTCTTGCTCCATGCTTCTTCTTCTTACTAGACTAGCCCCTTTGGGTAATGTCCCGGATCTCATAAATTCTACCAATGGAGCACTCCAATCTGGAATTAACGATACTTGATAAAGGGTTGCATGCTCCACTGGGGGGTTTTCCTGGCACATTGGACGATTCTTAATCCACTCATGAATTTCATTGTCCATGCTAGGCCAATACAGTCCTAAACGTTTTAGATTCTGCAATGTTCATTGTTTAGAATAGTGATTTCCCAACAATCCTTCATGGGCTTGTTGCAACCAACTACTATGTTCATCATCCTTGACACAACAAGCTAGAACACCATCTGTATCTTGTTTGTACATGCTTCCTGCCAATATGTGATATTTTTGTGATTTTACAATTTCTTCTTGTGATGTTTTCACATTCTTATTTGCGGGTCCGAAGGTTAGGACTGGTACCAACTTGTTTGCCCATTTAGGAACTACTTCTAAATTGAACAAATAAGCATCCGGTAGGTCATCAGACACTCCTTGCGGTGGCTCTCCTGAAGTGATGTGAGAAAGGTGATCTGCCCTAAGGTGGGTTCTACCTTTCCTAACAACAACTTCAAAGTCATATTCCATTAGCAAGAGGAACCATCTTACTAGACGTCCTGTATTGCAAGGTTTATTGACCAAATATAACAAAGCTTGATGATCAATGAAAAACTTGAACTTATTGGCCAATAGATAGCGCCTAAACTTCTTCACGGCATATACCATGCCTAAACCTTCTCTCTCTGTTGTTGTATAATTTCGCTCAACTGTAGTGAGTTGTCTGCTAGCATATGCTATAGGCAAATCTAGATTTCCTTCACCTGTGGGTTGTGCTAGCACACATCCTATGGCATGATTGGAGGCATCCACATGGACATGGAATGGCTTATTCCAATCAAGAGTGGTCAATATTGGAGTTGTGCACAAACATTTCTTCAACTCATTGAAGGAATTTTTACATTCGTCATTCCACTCAAAATTTGTCAACAAACCATAAAGAGGTTTAGCTATGATTGCATACATGTGGATAAACCTATGGTAATATCCACAATGTCCCATAAAGGCTTGTACCTCTTTAACAATATTCCTTGGCCTTGGCAACTCCTCTATGGCTCTTACTTTGTCTTCATCTGTTGAGATTCCATTCTTAGAAACAATGTGACCTAAAATTTTACCTTGTCGTACCATGAATACACACTTTTCTGGGTTCAAACAAACTCGATATTCTCTACATTTGTTGAGGATCTGTCTGAGCTCAGGGATGTGGTATCGTCTTTGTTGGGAATGAGCACATAAATCATCCACATATACTTCTAAGCTCTTCCGAAAGAACTCTTTGAAGACATGACACATGAGCCTTTGGAATGTGCATTGGTTAGCCCAAATGGCATCACACAAAATGCGAAAATTCCCCACCCTGTGGCAAAAGCTGTTTTGTGTTGATCTTCTGGGGCAATGGCTACTTGATTGTAACCTGAAAATCCATCAAGGAAGCTATAAACTTCCTTGCCTGCAACACGCTCCAATAGGTGTTCCGTGATTGGAAGCGGATAACTGTCTCTGATCGTAGCGGCATTAACTTTTTTAAGGTTAATACACACTCGCAACTTCCCATTCTTCTTGGGCACCACTACAATGGGGGACACCCATTCAGTATGCTCAATCTCATAGATAAATCCAGCTTCAATCAAGCTATCAATTTCTTCTTTTATTTTGGTTGCATATGTATCACTATATGTGTAGGGTTTCTGTTTGGTGGGCTTGGCGTCAACAGTCATGGGGATTGTATGAGAGCATATTCTTGGATCTAACCCCTTCAAGTCTCTATAGTGCCACGCAAACACATCCCTATATTCCCTTAATAGAGCTATGAGCTCCATTTCTTCTCTTGCACTTAGGTCATCTCCGATATACGTGCATCTCTCTTCGTTCTCTTCAATGGTCACTACAATCTTCTTGGTCTTTTCTTTATTATCATATGATTCTCCTATGATGGCCTCTCTC
This sequence comes from Ceratopteris richardii, assembly GCA_020310875.1. Taxonomy (NCBI): domain Eukaryota; kingdom Viridiplantae; phylum Streptophyta; class Polypodiopsida; order Polypodiales; family Pteridaceae; genus Ceratopteris; species Ceratopteris richardii. The sequence goes on from CM035424.1 coordinate 11,050,847, forward strand.
TTAGGCATTCGTACCAAAATTTTTCGATCCTCAACTTCATATTTCTTGAAGTTTTCTGGTACTTCAAACAATGATTCTTCCTCTTCTTGTTTCACTGCTTTTCTTTTCTTTTTCTTTTGACCTCCTTCACTTCCATCCTTTGAATTTATCTTTTTAATACTTGTGAGAGGTTCTTCTTCTTTTTGGGTAAACAGTCCTATATCTTCTAGATAGTGCTTCTCTGAGTTAAAGCAACTATCCATCACAATGGACTCTAGATCATCGTCATTCTCTTCTTCTTCTATGACTTCACTAGGGTCACATTCTTCTAGCAAGGGCTGACACATGAACATAGAAATATCGAAACGCTCCTCATCACAATGAGGTGTCCATTGTTCTTCATTGACCGCAATGTCCATGATGGCTAAGATTTCTGGCCAGCCATGAGGCTCAAATTCCTCATGGGGAAAGATCATCGGTGTGTAGGCTGGGTCTCTAACTGGTCTATCTCCTGGTGAAGTTCCTTCTTCTCTCGCCTTTAAGCATTTTTCCTCTTCCTCTACGACCTTGCACATCCACAAATGAGTATCTTCATGCAGCCATGATGGGTCAGGTGAACTTCCAGAATGCACAGAGATAGAATCTTCTTTCGCTTTGTGGATAGGATTCCATTGTAGGGGTGGTATATCTCTGAAGGTGTAGTCCTTCAGGTTGACCTTGGTGGTGACCCCTAAGTGCTGTAAGTACAAGGAGTTGGTTCCCCAGTCCTGTACTATTTGCAATTGTCGTAGGAAGGGTCTTCCTAGGATCATCTCGTAGACATTATTTTTCTCAAAGTCACATATAGAAAATGTGTGTTCAAACTCTACACCACAAGTGGTTAGAGTTATCCCTTCGAGCAATCCTAGAGGTCTTTCAATATGATCGTCGGCCATTTGAAGCTTCATTCTAGTTGTTCTTTATGTGGGTTTGCCCCATTGCTTCCACAAGGAGGTGGTCGCAATAGCAACACCCGCACTTGAATCTATGATTGCTTTGCTTGTGTAACCTTGGTAGGTGATTGGAAGATACATATTACCTTCTTCACCCTCACACATGTCCCCTATTTTGTCTAGAGGTATCTATGGTACTTTCGGCTTAGAGCCTCCTTTTGGCATTATGGAATCAAGTTCTGGGACCTGATCCTTCACATGGTTCCATAGCTCGGTTTTTGCTTTGAGTAGCTCTTCTATAGTGAGATGACATTGAACCTTAGTGTTCTTCACGACATTGGTGTTCCTTGGAACCACTGAGTCTTCATTTCTTACCAATATTGTGGGAGCTCTAATCTTAAGAGATTCAGATTCCCATGGGCCTATGAATTGTGGCAACTCTTGTAAAGAATTAGATTCAAAATCTAATCTATCATCTTCTTGTTGCTCTGCTTGGTCTCCATAGATAGACGGAATGTCTTGGGGAAATTGATCATGAAGATCATCAATCTCAGGAATAGGAGGGGGGTTACCCTTCTCCTTGGCCCATTTCTCTTCTTGTATTTCCCGCAAGAACTCTTGAGAGTATGCTTGAATTGAAAGAGACATTCGCGGAATTAGGAACATAAGCTTTCATTGGTGGAGAGCTTTCTCTCTCAACAATTGGTTGAGCCTGTGGAGGTAAAGAAGCCTGTGGTTTGTTTACCAACTGCTCTAATCTTTCTAGTAAGCCTTGGAAATGCAAATCTGGTTTGATAGAGTTTGTCTTATTGAACTTTTGTCTAGTCTCGAGCATAGCTTGAGCTAATTCTACCATTTTCATGCACATTTTCGTCCGTTCAATCTCTAAATCTGCTCTAGGATAACTCTTATCTAGGTTTGCAGCTGTTGGCCCTTCTTGAAGTCGAGCCTAGTAGGCCTTGAACATCATGTCCAAGCCTTCTGGGGTTGGATCTGTGAGAACAGATCCTGGTTGCAGTTTATTTACAATGGGTGGTGGGGTGGGATGAGGTGGTGTGGACGTAGTTTCGTCATGCGAAGGACTTGGAGATGCAATGTCTTCTATCTTTGTTTTCGCTTCTTTCAGGCTTTCTTCTAGTTCTGATAACTTTTTATTCCACTTGTGATTGGCCTTCTCTCTGGTATCTTTCCATGTTCTTGTTTTTCTCTTACTAGGCTCTCTTGATTCACTCGACTCCGATTGTTCTGCTCGTTTATCTTGTTTTAATGCTTGTGCCCTAGTAACTACAGGAGCCGCATTACTACTACTTGCACTTGAATCCACCACTAAGCCTACCACATTGATGGGTGTAACCTTGTGCCCACTAGAGGGGTTTCTTGGACAATCTCTGGGGAGATGGTCTTTACCACACTCAGGACAAAAGGCTTGCATTGTGATGTTTTGTCCTTGTCCCAGAGTCAGTGAGTGGGGACATTCACGAATGAAATGGTCACCCTGACATCTAAAACATGGTCCTCTAGGGGCTTGTGGTCTTACCTGTCTCAATTGGGGTCTGGGATCAGGATTCGTGTACATGACATTGGAGTATTCTGGCTCCCAATTTTGTTCCATAGGTGGTGCCCAATATTGATACAAGTAAATCTCACTATGCTCAGGTGACTCTGTGTAATAAGCATGTGGACTACCTTCATGGCAGTAGTCTGAACTATGAGCATGAGAGTCATTCTCTGAGATCAGTGGGGTCACTGGCACCAATGCTCTATTAAGGTTCTCTTCTGCCACTGCAAAATCAATTGGAATTACATTGGCAGGTGCTGGTGGTTGGTTTCCTAGGACTGGTTGTGGCCTATACGGTGCCTGATGTTGTTGTTGTGGTCTATAATATGGATGTTGGTATTGGTTCTGATACCTACCTTGTTGGTAAGGTTGCTGATAATTCTGTCGAACAACCTGTCTATTGTATGGACAATCTTGAGCCGTGTGGTTCGTGTATTTTCTCTCAATAGTGCAATATGGAGCACTTCTTTCTCTCATGTTCTGGTTGTGCAATGGGCATACATTAGCCATGTGGTCGCCTACGCAAGTATAACACCGATTCAATGAGGTGACTCTTGGTATTTGTCTATTTTGAACTCCTAGCTTCTTGGCAGCTTGCTCTGCTATCTCATCCAGCTCAGTGGAGGCTCTGGAGGTATGACTAGTAGAACTGTCAGAGTCTTTATAGAGTTTGGATAGTCGTAACTCCTCACCCAAGTTGTCTCCTATGTCAATGCAGGTCCGCACACTCTCTTCTATGCTTCTAGGCTCTTTCAAGTACACATATGATCTTAACTTGGTGCTTAGTAAGCCATCTTAAAACAAAGCCACTTGTTTGGCTGGTGTGGGTAACTCTGGAGCAGGGCATCTTTCTAGGTACTGTCTGAACCTTCTACCTACTAGTCGCACTGTTTCTTGGGGTGTCTGCTTGAAGCTGTGGATCAAAGATGATGTGTTATGCTTGATACCACTCTTGGAAAATTCTACAATGAATTTGTCTAGCAGTTGACCTATATCGCGATAGTTGCGACTACTCAGTGGTTGAATCCAAGCTAAGGCAGTGCCCTTAAGAGTCAATCCAAATGCCTCGTATTGGGTGAACAAATCCTCAACTTGTTCGGCTCTTAACACTTATTTGAAGTCGGCCACATGATCATAGGATCTCCTGTCCCATTAAAATAATTCTTCATTGCCTTGATCATTTGAGTGGGTCTAAGGGTTCTTTGGTATTGTGGAGGTCTAGGCAATGGGAAATCCTATTCATCTCTTTGATGCCTATGTACTTGATGTCTCTCTGTCAGGTCTTTCACCTTCAAATCTTGATCTGTCTCTATCCACATTGTGTGTAAAACTTACCTCAGGTCTCTCTCTAGTTCTTTCCCTCTAGGTTTCATGAGCCTTGGATGATCCTACACCTTGGAGGCCATGAGAAACATTGGATCTTGGTGGAGGGAAGATCAATTCACTCTTCCAAGTGTATGCATGTCTATCATGTTCTGTTACCAAGAACACTTTCTCTGACGCGTTATCTAGGTCGACAACTTTGCTTGGTATCTCAGGATCTTTGAATTTGTAGATGATGACTATGCCCAATTGGTTAGGTTGATGTGGCTTGAATCTCCAAAATGCTTCCTCTGTTTCTCTATTCAAGAATAGTTCTATGCTTTTGTTGTCTTGAGGGATCCAATCTTGAGTGATCACTCTGGTCAAAATTGACTTACCTTTAGGAGTCTGGGGTCCTTGTCCTACATTTCCTTGTTCTAGGTCTCCTGTCTCATTCTCAGGAGTGATATTTCCAAACTCATCGGTCCTATCTGGTAGGTTGGTGACCACATACATGGTTCCTTCCTTATCAGATCTAATGCTTTGTCTATCCTTGCCTAGGTATCTACCAGATCTCAAGTTCATAAGCTTTGGTTAAGAGTCCAAAGTTTCCCCTTGGTATGGTTCAAAATCCTTTGGAGTCCCCTTGGGTTCTTGGTCCCACCTAAGGGTCAACTTCAAATCATCCTATCTGAAAATCAACGCATTATTCTTATAAAAAACAGTTGAGGCCATGTAGGATTCGAAACAAGCTTTCCAACAAGCTATAGAGCTCAAAAAATGGACTTTTGCTGAAAAAGTTTTGTCAAATCAGGCTCTTGGGGTCAAAACAGGCAAACAGGACCTTTTGGAAAAATCACGATTTTGTGTGAAAATTGCGATTTTGGACAACCTTGGAAATCACGATTTTGAATGAAAATCGCGATTTTTGGGGGTCTGAAAATCACGATGTTGAGCACCTATGAAAATCGCGATTCTGAGGGAATGAAAATCGCGATGCTGAGAAACCACAAAAATCACGATTTTGTGAAATCATGAAAATCGCGATGCTAAGCGCTGATGAAAATCGCGATTCTGAATAATCCCAAAAAAAGCGATTTTGAATGAAAATCGTGAAAAACGTGATTTTGAGTGAGAATTGTGAAAAACGTGATTTTGAGTGAGAATCGTGAAAAACGCGATTTTGAGTGAGAATCGTGAAAAACGCGATTTTGAGAATGATCACAAAATCGCGGTTTTGAATGAAAATCATGTTTTTTACATGAAAATCGCGATTTTGAATGAAAATCATGTTTTCTCAAAATCGTGTTTTTGGCCTGAAAATCACGATTTTAAGAATGACCAAAAAATCGCGATTTTGGACGAAAATCGTGTTCTGAAAATTGCGATTTTGTACCTTAATGAAAATCGTGTTTTCTGAAAATCGTGAAAATCGCAATTTTGGATGAAAATCGTGTTTTTGAAAATCGGGATTTTGTACCTTAGTGAAAATCATGTTTTCTGAAAATCGTGAAAATCGTGATTTTGGATGAAAATCGTGTTTTTGAAAATCGCAATTTTGGAGCCATAGAGAAGCGTGTTTTCACAAAATTGTGATTTTGGTTCAAAATCGCGATTTGTGAAAATCGCGATTTTGAGCCCACTGAAAATCGTGTCTTCTCAAAATCGTGTTTTTGAGAAATTTTAGAGAATCGCGATTTTGAGCACAACCAAAGAATCGCGATTCTGAGACTCGTATTTTTTTGAAAAGATTTGAATTTTATGAAAATCGCGATTTTCAGTCAGAATTGTGTTTTTTGATGGGAAAATCGAATTTCTGAGCGCCGAGCAATGGCGAACTCCGTATATTCAAAAAATCGTGAAAAAACACAGGCACTTGCTCTCCCTTGCACTTCCTAACTCCTTCTCGCACAATGATGCATGAAAAATGGTATGAAAATGGTGAAAATGCACTAAAAAACAAGAAGTTTCTATGAAGAAGAAGATGGATGAAGATGGTGATGATGATGATGAAGAAGAAAAATCAGAAAACCAGAATTAACAGTTTTTTTACCTTCCAACGTCGCAAATCTATGATCTTACCATCACAATGCTCGTCCTTGAAGCTCTCTCCCCAGCAACGGCGCCAAAATTTGGTGTAGCTCAAGCGTAAGCACCACCTCCTTTACTTGTCAATCCGCGGAGACGTGAGGACTAGTATGAAGACCACGAGCAAGTGAAGGCACAAGGGTGTGAGTGAAAGCACACAAGCATGCACACACATACACACACACACAAGGCAAGATCAAAGAAAAGAACAATGGAAAGCTTTCTATTGCAAAGGAACTCTCTTACAACAGCTCTATTCTCTAACAAGCTAACCTCAAAAATGAGCTCTCTAGCTCTTTTTATAGTTTTTGGACTAGTTTTGGCCCTGTCCAGACCTAGTGTTCGGCCTAGTTAAATATTAGGTTCTAGGGCTTATTTGAAGGTTCAAAGGGAGTCTAAAAATTATGAAAATTGATAGGATGATACTTCTAATACTCCTCAAGCTCAAGGACTCCTCAACTTGAACAAAATGGAGTTATAAAAATAGGAAATGATATTTACAATGGTTAATAGTGATGAGAATCACTATTTTATTGACATGCACTTCTTGGAGCTCCCTATCTGCTCCTTCTTCTTGTGTGTCCACTTCTCTGATGTGCTTTTTATGCTTGTCCTTGACCTTGAGCTTCAACAGCGTACTTCGGTAGCAAAAAGTGATGCTAGTCTCCCTCTTTGTGTACTTATGCAGCAAAAACTGAAAGTTTTCTAGCAGCCGACTCACGAAGTTCACAAGATTCAAACTCTTCATCCTCTCCTCCTGACTCACGTTGCTTTACCACAATGGCAACTACAACTTCTTGCTGAGTGAGCACCGAAGCAAAATCTTTTAGGTCGTTTTAGAATAGGAATCAAGGTGGCTTGTGAACGGGGAAGATGCATTATCCAGAATTCTTATTTATATATGAGCGCTCAGCAAAGCAAAAGCATTTTTGTTGTTCTACAATACGAATTCTTACACTACAAGAAAAAGGGGGGCGTAGTGACGCCCCCGAATTGGAAAAAAAACGGGAACCGTCGCTTATGCGACGAGGTCGTCGCATAAGCGACGGTAAAAATTTCAAATTTTGTTTTTCCCCGACCTTCGTCGCATAAGCGATGCTAGCGTCGCTTATGCGACGCTAATTAAAGAGCGTCGTTGCCTAGCGACGGTGTGAGCGACGTTGGCAAACTGCAGAGCATCGCATATGCGACGCTCTGGAATGTAAAAAAAAAGAAATTGATTTCTCCCGGCACAAATCGCGAGCAAGAAGAGACCAAGAGAGAGACAGAGTGAGAGAGAGAGAGCGCACGGAGAGAGAGAGAGAGGGCCGCACAAACTAACAGCAAGCAAGTATGCGCACACACACACACACTTACACACACATACATATGTACACACACACATATACACACATAGACACACACACACATACACATAGACACACACACACATACACACAAATACACACACATATACACACATACACAAATAAGGTTGCATACACACATGCACAAATAATGCATACACATGCACACACATATACACATACATATACACACACATACACAGACACATACACAGACACACATACACACACACATACACACATACACACACATATATGCATACACACACACATAGAGAGAGACATGCACACACATACACATACATGCATACATAATGCATATGCATATGCGTACATCCATACATACTTACATGCATACACACACATATGCATACATAATGCATATGCATATGCGTACATACATACATACTTACATGCATACACACACATATACATGCATAATTCACATGCATACATACACATACATAATGCATACGCATACATACACATACATAATGCATACACACACATATGCATACATAATGCATACACAACATACACACATATGCATACATACACACATAGACACATACACACACAGACACATACACACACATAGACACATACACACACATAAACACATACACACTCATAGACACACACACACACATAGATGTGCACACACATACACACACATATACACACACAAACACACATAGACACATACACACATAATGATGCATTCACACACATACACATGCATACACACATAGACACACATATACACACACACATAGACACACATATACACACACATATACACATATACATACACACTCATAGACACACATAATGATGCATTCACACACATACACATGCATACACACATAGACACACATATACACTTACACATCCAAACATACACACTCATAGACACACATTCATACACACACACATCCAAACATACACACTCATAGACACACACACATACACACAGACGTGCACACACATACACACACATATACACACACACACATACACACATAGACACATACACACATAATGATGCATTCACACACATACACATGCATACACACATAGACACACATATACACACACATACACACATACACACACATATATGCATACACACACACACATAGAGAGACATACACACACATACACATACATGCATACATATGCATACATAATGCATATGCACATACACACACATAGACACATACACACACATAAACACATACACACTCATAGAGGCGTAGCGACACATACACATAGACACACACACATATACACAAACACATACACACATAGACACATACACACATAATGATGCATACACACACATACACATGCATACACATGCATATGCATACATACATGCATACACATACACACATAAACACATACACACACATAAACACATACACACACATAGACACATACACACTCATAGATACACACACATACACATAGACACACACACATACACACACATATACACACACACATGCACACATACACACATACACATGCATACACACACATACACATGCATACACACATACAGACACATATACACACACATACACACGCATATATGCATACACACACACATAGAGAGACATACACACATAAACACATACATGCATACATATGCATACATAATGCATATGCATATGCATACAATGTACATACATACTTACATGCATACATAATGCACATGCATAGATACATACACACACACAGACACATACACACATAGACACATACACACACACATAAACACATACATACTCATAGATACACACACATACACATAGACACACACACATACACACACATATACACACACATACACACATAATGATGCATACACACACATACACATGCATACACACATACAGACACATGTACACACACATTCACACACATATATGCATACACACACATAGAGAGACATACACACACATACACATACATGCATACATATTGCATATGCATATGCATACATACATACTTACATGCATACATAATGCACATGCTTACATACACATACATAATGCATACACACACATACACACATATGCATACATAATGCATATGCATACATACATACTTATATGCATACATAATGCACATGCTTACATACACGTGCATAATGCATACACACACACATACACACATAGACACATACACACATAATGATGCATACACACACATACATATGCATACACACACATATGCATACATACATGCATACACATACACACACATAGATACATACATACACATAAACACATACACACTCATAGACACACACACATACACATAGACACACACACATACACACATAGACACATACACATGTAATGATGCATACACACATACACATGCATACATAGACACACATAATGATGCATACACACATACATATGCATACACACACATACACACACGCATACACATACACACATAGACACATACACACACATAGATACATACATACACATAAACACATACACACTCATAGACACACACACATACACATAGACACACACACACATATACACACACATACACACATAGACACATACACACGTAATGATGCATACACACATACACATGCATACATAGACACACATAATGATGCATACACACACATACATATGCATACACACACATATGCATACATACATGCATACACATACACATATAGACACATACATACACATAGATACATACATACACATAAACACATACACACTCATAGACACACACACATACACATAGATACACACACACATATACACACACATACACACATAGACACATACACACATAATGATGCATACACACATACACATGCATACATAGACACACATAATGATGCATACACACACATACATATGCATACATACATGCATACACATACACACATAGACACATACACACACATAGATACATACATATACATAAACACATACACACTCATAGACACACACACATACACATAGACAACACACACATATACATACACACATAGACACATACACACATAATGATGCATACACACACATACACATGCATACACACACATATGCATACATACATGCATACACATACACACATAGACACATACACACACATAGATACATACATACACATAAACACATACACACTCATAGACACACACACATATATATAGACACACACACACGCACACATATATACACACACACATAGACACTTACATGCATAATGATGCATACACACACATACACATGCATACACACATACAAACACATATACACACACACATACACACATATATGCATACATACACACATATATGCATACACACACATAGAGAGACATACTCACACATACACATACATGCATATATATACATACATAATGCATACGCATATGCATACATACATACATACATACATGCATACACACACACACACACATATACACATACATACACACACACATATACACACACATACACACATAGACACATATACACATAATGATGCATACACACACATACACACATATACACGCACATACACACACACATGCATACATACACATACTTAATGCATACACACTTACATATGTACACATATATATATTGATTTCCAACCATTTTGTTTTATATGTTAGGTATTATGGATCCCAGTAGAGAGAGAAAGGCGAAACTCACTCTCATAAAAAGTCTTATGAGAGCAAGAGTTCCGTCTACTACTCTAGGGGCCATAATGCGTGATTACTCAGAGATGTCTAATGAGGAGCTGGATTATACGATCCAGATGCTTACCCAGCGATCAGACGAGGGCTCTTTTGCGGCTCCACATGAAGGAAGAGAGCTAGCTGCTCATAGGTATGTTTTGTTTTCATAAACTTTTTTAATGATATTATAACACATATTTTTATTTATTTATATCTATCTATTTTCAGGACACCTATACCACCTCCATCACATGATAGCAGAGCAGAGTTGCCTATGAGGACATGCATAGGCACCTTAGGACTAGAGTGCGACATAGAGCCAGAGGGGAACATTGTGTACATAGGGAATGGATTGGAGTTCAAGAGAAGAATGCGGGCACTATGCGACTCTTACCTGCGCTTTATCCACTTACCATGGAAGTAAGTAAAAGTTTTACATATAAATTGAAATATATATCTTATGTTTTATTTACATTATATTTTTTATTTTTGTAGTGAGCATGATGAGAGGGATAAAAAATATGTGCTTAGTTCACTTGAGACAGAGTTTGGGACAGGATGGTCGCTTAAGTGGTGTTTAAAAGCCACAATACCACGAACCGCAATATGTCTTTCATTGATGCTTTTCGATACATCAATGACATTAATACCTCTCCATAACTCTTGAAGATCGTCAATGAGAGGAGCAAGATATACATTCATATATTTAACTTGTCTTTTGCCTAGGATTAAAAGTGAAAGCATTAAATGCTCCTTTTTAATGCTAAGATATGGCGGAAGATTGTAGTTTATGACTACCATTGGCCATGTTGACCATTTACTGGATTTCATGGAGAATGGATTAACCCCATCTAATGCAACTCCTAACTTTAGATTCTGTGGATTTTGTGCAAATTCAGGCCATGTAGAATCAATATGCTGAAAAGCAACACTATCATGAGGAATTCTGATTATTCCATCAGTACTTTTGTGATCATGTCCCCAAGTCAAAAGCTTTGATAATTCGGGGCTTTGAAGTGGAGCCAATGGAAAATGTCTCAATACCTTTTTTGGGATTTTACCTTCTTCACCCTTATATCGAGGAGATTGACATTTGGGACATGTCAAAGAGTCTGCATATTCACCTCTATATAAAATACAATTGTTAGGACATGCATGTATACACTGATAATCTATACCAAGATTGTTGATTATCTTCTTCATTTCATCATGTGAGGTAGGAAGAATATTCTGACTTGGTAAAAACTTTTCAGATAATAACCTGTAAGTTTATCAAAAAAAGATATATTAAAAAAGGTAAAAAAATAAATATACATATATACATGTAGGGTTTTATTCTTACTTCAGATAAGCTAAGAACAAGAACTTGAATTGAATGGACACTTTTTGTCCGTGCATCTTTTAAAACTATTAATGCATCTTTCAAAATATTTACACAAAATTTGATTGTTTTGGATGGCAGGATACGATTGTTTGTTTTGGACGCAGGAAGTATGTACCTTTATTGAATGATTTGTCGATTCACACTTTCAAACTGAACATATGTGTGAATCGACAAATCATTCATATCCTCCAAAACAAACAATCGTATCCTTCCATCCAAATATGTATCTTGATACATCTCTACTCATGTATGGTGATTCATGACTATTTTCACGCTCCTCAAATGTGCAATTAGTCCTTGAACTATTATGTAACCCTCGACCACTATTTATTAAACCTGCTATATTTCCATGTGTGTAAGGTCTTCCATCAATATATAATCTTTCATTTTCTGCATGTAAAATCCTTCTACTAGTAAGGGATGCTGCGTTCAAGCATATTCCATAAGTACTCATGCTTTGAACATAACGTGAAAGTCGATGCCAATCTTCCCATCCATATATAGGACCACAAAATGACATAAGAGTGACTTCAGAGTTCGGAGGCACATACAAATCCTCTACAATAAAGAGACCACGATCAGCATTAGTAATAGTGGATGGAGCAATCATATAGCGATTACCCCAAAAGTTGAAAACCTCTCCATCTAAAGGAAGTGGTCCTCTATTCCATCCTCCATATCTTCTTCTATCATATGTTTGTACTAAAGAACGATCATGAGTTGGCAATGGATAATCTCCAGCCATTTCATTCTCTAAACCAGGAGGTAGAGGATTTCTAGAAACCTCTGCTTGTAATTGATGAATAGCAAGTCCATGACGTGTACGAGGTATATTAACATTATGAGAAAAATCATCATCATCATCATCATCATCGAGCAAGTATTCCTGTATATCAACAATTACTTGATTTTATATATGGTTTTTAAATAAAATAATGACATTAATATATATAGAAAATACATACCCAAGCATTATCACGTTGACTAGGTGATGGTGCACGCTCAAAAGTACCATACTCTGCCTCATGTTCAATACATTCCAATCGTGGTCTTCGATACATGCCATAACAAGAGTTACACCAACATATAATATGCTCTTCATAGTAAAATTCATCATAATTCCTATCAAAGGACACATGTGAAGTCGTTGCATGGGTAGGAGGTGGTGGAGTACCCTCTGATTGATCAAAATCTGCACATAATAAGAAACATAAAAAAAAAAGTTATGTATCCATCAAATATATTTAAAATTAAATATTTCATATACTTACAATATAAAGTCGTTGCACAAAGAGGAGACGGTGGTGGAGTTCCATCTGATTGATCAGAATCTACAAATAATGGTATTTGATATTAATAATTTGATTATCTACATAAACAAAAAATTCACATATACATATTTACACATACACACATATTCACATATACACATTTACACATACACACATATTCACATATACACAACTACATATTATTGTGGGATAAATGCATGTATTTTGTATGAATGAGTGTATATGCATGCATGTGTGTGTACGCATATATGTGGATATGTATATGTATGTTTATGTTATATGTATGTATATGTGTATATGTATACATATATGCATGCGTATATGTTTGCATGTATATGTGTATATGGGTATGTGTATGTGTGTGTATATATGTGTATGTATTCTGACTTTTTTTTCTGTTTGAGATTAAATTAACAGGAGATATTGTATGGTTGAAAAAAATAAGAGGCGAGCTAACATACCACCTGAGTCGTGGTAGTTTTTTCGTAGACAGCTACATCTTCAGGAGTCATTTCCTCAGCAGAAGGTACACAAATTAATAGTTTATATTTATAATTTTTATATATTTTAGTAATTTTTTACATTTAATTTATGTATTTTTTTTCTTGAATAAACAGGCTGTTGCAAAGAAGAGAGTGGAGTCGGGCCACACATTGCACCTAGGCCAAATGGGCCATAATGGTTTTGTAGCTACGTTTGTAAGTATATGTGTTATTGTGAGTAGATTTTTTATTTTAGTTAAAATGCAAGCAACTAATGTTTTTTATTTGTTTCATTGCAGCAGAAGGATTATGGCCGATATCCTACGAAACAAGAGATCGAGTATGCTACACATTTTGGATATCGACGTTTGAGCGAGTATATGCAAGATCATCCTGATGCCTTTGTGAGTATTTTTAAATTTTATATAATTATTTTGTTTTTATGAATGTTTTAATTATTTTATTTATTTATGTTTGTTATATGTAATACAGGAGTATTATGGAGAGACAAATATGGATGAGGTGGAGAGACAGACACAGGAGGGACGATCTCGATCATCACAGGGTGATCATGACGATGAGGATGAGGAAGATCAGAATGATCATGATATTGCTGATGATGATGATGATGATTAGGATTTTAGTTGATTATGACATTGGATTATATGTATTTACATATATATATATATATATTAATTTCAGTTATGTTTTGAATTGTGTGTATGGTATTAAGTAATGAAGAGTTTTGTTCTATTGATTGTTATTATTGTTTATATTAGGCATGTGTTTTAATACTTTAATTATGTATGTGTGTGTATATGTATGTATGTGCATGTGTATGTGTGTGTATATGTATGTATGTGCATGTGCATGTATAAGTGTACATGTGTGTATGAGTATGTGCATATGCATGTGTATGTACGTATGTGTATATGTATATGCATGTATATGTATAACTCTATGTGTATATGTGTGTATGTGCATGTATATGTGTATATGTAGGTATGTGCATGTGTGTGCATGTGTATATGTGTTTTAATACTTTAATTATATAATTCATTCATATGTGTGTACCTAAGTGTATATGTATGTGTGTGTATATGTATGTATGTGCATGTGTATGTGTGTGTATATGTATGTATGTGCATGTGCATGTATAAGTGTATATGTATGTATCAATATGTGCATGTTCTTGTGTATGTGTGTGTATATGTATATGCATGTATATGTATAACTCTATGTGTATGTGTGTGTATGTGTGTGTATGTGTGTGTATGTGCATGTATATGTGTATATGTAGGTATATGCATGTGTGTGTGCATGTGTATATGTGTTTTAATACTTTAATTATATAATTCATTCATATGTGTGTACCTAAGAGTATATGTATGTGTGTGTATATGTATGTATGTGCATGTGTATGTGTGTGTATATGTATGTATGTGCATGTGCATGTATAAATGTATATGTGTGTATGAGTATGTGCATGTTCTTGTGTATGTGTGTGTATATGTATATGCATGTATATGTATGTGTGTGTACATGTATATGCATGTATATGTATATGTGTGTATATGTATATGTATATGTGTGTATATGTATATGTATATGTGTATATGTATATGCATGTGTATGTGGAATGTGCATATACATGTATTTGCATATATGTTAATGTGTGTATGTGTGTGTATATATATATATATATATATATATATATATATATATATATATATATATATATATATATATATATATATATATATATATATAATAATGCATGCATGGACGTCTTTTTATGTGGTTGTAGGAATGTCTGTGCATATGCATGTGTATATGTGTGTATGTCTAAGTGTATGTGCACATGTATCTATGTGTATATATGTGCGTGTATGTGCATGTGTATATATGTATATGTGTGAAAGTGCATCTTCATCATGTATAAGTGTATGAGTGCATATCAATAAGTGTGAGTATGCTATGTAATGAAAATAACCCAATTCAAATTATCTACAAAGAATAGAAATTGTACTTACAATTGTTAGCCATACTTTTTGCTTGGTTAGCTTCTTGAATAACCTGCAATAAAGAGAGAAAGAAAAGAGAGAGAGAGAGAGAGAGAGAGAGAGATCTAGAGAGAGAGAGAGAGAGAAATCTAGAGAGAGAGAGAGATCTAGAGAGAGAGAGAGATCTAGAGAGAGAGAGAGATCTAGAGAGAGAGATCTGGAGAGAGAGAGAGAGAGAATTCAAAGAGAGAAAGATGTAGAAAGAGAGAAACAAAGACAGAGGGAGACAATAAGAGAGAGCTTAGGCAAAACAACAATTCTGCATATACTTGCTTCAATTCGTAAGCGCAGCGCAATTGCGAACGTTGGAGAGCTCTTCGATCGGATGCGTGAAAATGCCGATCGCAGAGCCTCCAACGTTTTAATTTTTGTCCGTCAACAGATCGTCGTGTAAGCGATGCTATTCGTCGTCGAATACGCGACAATTTTAGCGTCGCTTATGCGACGGCATGTAACGTCACCTATGCGACGCAGAAAAGCGTCGCTTTTAAATTGCATCGTTTTAGCGACATTGTATGGGAACGTCGCAATCCCGTCGCGTCACAAGTCGCAAATATCGTCGTTTTATGCGTCGTTTAATCGACGGTCGGCCCGCGACGCTAATTACGATGTAAGTTGCAATTTTATAGCGACAAAATTCTGTCACCTTAACCGTCGCTATATGCCCGTATTCCTTGTAGTGTTATACCAGATCAGAAGAATTCTTATTTATATACGAGCGCTCAACGAATCAATCCTAGGTGGCTTGCGAATGGGGAAGATGCATTATCTAGAATGCAAAGCTTTCACTATGGCAAGCAAGATTCCAGAATACCAAGCATTTGCTATGGCGACGGCTTAGATCCTCACGGGATTCTACAACAAAAAGATGATATGATTTCATTTTAATATGAGGAATCAATACGATTCCTTCGATAGTTATTTATTCATGCGAATATCGTCTTCTATCTTTGGATTCCGGCAGCAAGACTATGATAATATCTTCATCGTACGCAAGTACTGTTTTCAAGATTCGAGACCGTGTCTATTTCGTGGTAGGAAATTATTCTACCGTTAGACCACCAGTTGTTCGCTGTGCCAAAACAGTCGTTATATAATTATTCGATTTTATTCGGAATGCATGCAACGAGGATCGAGGTCGCATCACAAAGAGCCATACAATTAATATGGAAGCGCCAAGATTATTGGACTTATATGCACAACCAAATTAATATATACACTATAGGAATTCCAAGAGCAGTCTATAGGATTAGATCACCCAACCTAGCTCCTTGGATATCGAAGCTAAACCATTACAATAGCCGATGTAACATACCATATTCAAAATTCTCGCCTTTATTTGCGTATTCAAGGATCCCAACAACTACACTCATGGGAATTCAGTGTAGATGCTGATCGTATGCATTTTTGCTTTCATCTTCTTTACTATACCTGATTTAAGCCAAGCAGAGTTGATTTCTCCTAATGGAATAACGTAGCTTAATTGGGAGATAAGTATTTTCCAAGTTATGTTTTCATTTCAATATTTGGTTTGCTCTATGATTTCATATAGAACGCATTGCTATTATCATTGAAATAGGGAAGGAATCTTCAATTTTGAAAGCATTGTATGCAATTTAATGAAAGCAAATAGGAGAGCATCGAAGTAGGAAAACACTTATCAAGCATAGGCATGCATCTATGAAAGAATGTTCGTGCATTTCTCCTTTTCAGAGAATGTTTTCATGCACAAAACACGTTTTCTTCTTGCTTGAAAAAGATAGTTAATGCTCAAGTTTATGCACATGAACGGTTATATCTTTTTACAAGCTAGCAAGTAGAATGTTTATGCATGGATGATTGAGAACATGCATTTTCAAGCTTAAGAATTGCTTGATTTAAGTTTGATACATGAAAGGAGAATGCTGCAAACACATGCATGCACTCACATGCATTTGCATGCAAGAATAGGCATTTGCATATGCGTGAGTGTTTAATTTGTTAAGGAGTTGAATACTTATACTTGCATTACCTCCTTTTTCTAACTCGACTTAGATAGCTAGGAAAAATAGGAAACCATGATGATTGCATCTCTGGTAATGATGCAACTTGCTAAGCAATCATTGAAAGTTGAAAGAACTCTTTTAGAGAGTTAAGTTTTGGATTCATTTAAGCTAATTGAAGCTTAAAGTGGAAACCACCGTAAGTAATCTTTAGGAAATGAGATAAGTTCCTAAAGACTTGAATTAAATTGTGAATGTTTTTAGGAATACAAAGTTCCAAGATATGGATTTCCAATCCATGAACCTTTCCTAAACAAGCGATAAAGTTCAAAATTATGTGTTCATAGTAGCATCTTGTATCAAACTCAAGAACAGGAATCAATATCACATAAATGAAAGTTCAAGTCAAACTTTCATAGTGGAATAGGAAACCATATCCTAAAGGTGATATTTATTCTCTAGTTTGATACTCAGGAAATGAACACAAATGAATCAGTAAAGCTTCCGGATATTCTTTGGAAGTCTCAGAATATCTTTATCCTTCCAGTAAAGCAAAAGATTCCAAGATGAATCATTGGCTTAGTATTACTTGATTCCTTGGCAGGAATCTAAAGGTCTTGAAAGAAAAATCTCCCTAGATGTGAGATTGGAATCTTTCAAGTAAGTTGATAGCAAGTAGTCCCCAATAATTCCCAAACCACCGGTATGGGTACTTAAGTCTAAATAGTAATATAACCTAAAGGTATATCAAAGATTCTTAGCTTTGGAATTTGAGAGGCATCAGTGCATGCTTGGACTTAAGTTGAGGGAAAGATCTCTAAAATCCCGCGGGTAAGCAAAGAAGCCTTTGATAGTTCATGAGATCTCAAAAATGAAGACTAAGTCTTCATTCTAGTTGCAAGGTCAATCAGACTTGATCAAGCTTTGCCATGATTGTCCAAGAACTTGCAATTGGAACTACTCTGTAGATTATCCAAGTATTGGCAATAAAATTCCTTTTGGAAATTATTTGCTCAAGTTCCATTTATCCAATGGAAAATTGTGAAAAGAGTAAGTTGTTCTAAGTCTGAACAGAGTGAAAAATTCCAAGAATGTAGTCTTCAACCGCGAAGACGATACTTAAGTCTATGGAACGTAAAATATAATGTTTGCCTATCCTTAAAGGGATTTTGGTACAAATCCAAAAAGCATGAGCTGATGCTTGGACTTATGCAATAGAGAGATTCCTATAAAATTCTGGCCAGGATAGGTACCTAAAGCATTAGTAAGAAAGGAATCTAAAGACAAGAAGTCAAAAGCTCTTGTTACTATAGATTGGTCAAGAATAAACCAATTGAACTTGAATCCGTGAAAATTCAAGTACTTGGAATTCTGATTGGTTTTCATTTGAAATCCCTAGCAAAGAAGGATGGATGTTCCATCAAAAGGTTTTCAAATTCCCAAAGAAAAATACAAAATCATGAAACGATCATGTGAAAGGATCAAAACCTGGAAAATCTAGTTAGAGGTAATGCATGAAACTTCAAAATTCTCATAAAGAATTGAAGCAAGAAGGTACTCTATCAAGATATATTTAGACTTAAGGATAAGTATCACCCACACATTAATGTGAATATAAAATAGGATGGTATGGGACACCAGATTTTATACTCAAATTGATGTAGGAAAGATGATATGGGACATCGGACCGTGGGATGATAATTATCTTTTAGTCCTAGTTTGGATCTTGAAGTTAGGTTTGATCCTCAAGGGAATTAAGACTTCAAAGAAGGAGCTTAATTCAAGAAGGATAAAAGTAGTATCTCAAGATACTTCAAGATAACTTCAAGATAAAGGAAATAGAAGATATGAAGTAAGTAACTTCCAAGATCTTCTTGAAACACTTCAAGATGAAGTGTTGTTAATTCGGAAATATTTCATAAATTTTTGAAAAAGTTGAACTTTGACTTTGAGTTGACCTTTTCAACCAAGGATTTGATTGACTAAGTCAAGCACCAAGTTCCTAGTGTAACTTGGTAAATTCACTCTTTTGACTCAATGAAATGCACAAGAATTACATTCCCAATAAGGAGTAAGAAAGACTGAATATGACTTGAATTACTCTCAAGTGAAGCATTATTTGAATACAAAACTCATCAACAGAACCTTGGTGGGTCAACACACTGATGTTGGTTACCACACTAGTATCTTGTGGTTGGATGACGTTTTCAATTTGCTTTGAATCTTTTTGAGAAACCAGCTTATTACTCTTAAAGATAGAAAAATGCTTAAATACCCTGTTGAAATAGATCTTTGAGAGGTTAAAGTCTTGAGTCATCTAGACTTTGACTCATAACAAAGTTATGTATCTTCAAAGTTTGAATTGGTTGAACAGAGTTTTAGTTCTTTCTTCCCGCTTTTCGAATCTTTTGGATTTGACTCATATATGGTATCTGATTCTTTTCATAAAAGTCAAGGGTTAGCCAGATAGAATCAGGTAACTAAATTAAACATCCTAGATAGATGTTCTGTTTAAGAACCTTTTCAAACATCGAAAGATGACAAGTTCAAGATTGACTTATTCATTTGAGTTTGCTTCAAGTTATAGCATAAAAGATTTCCTAGAGTCTAGTATACTCTAGAATAGAGAAGTTAGGAATTGCTTAGCAGATCGACAATTCTCAAGAATTTTTAGCTCAAGTCTTTGAGAAAAGTATCCTAAGTTGGACAATTTTCATTTTGAATTTGAATTGGTCAAGTTATAGTTGACTCAAAGAAAATGGTAAACTTTCTCTTACAATTTACATAGGATTTTTAAAATCATTAGGACAAAGTAGTCCTCTAGTCGGGTAAAAAAATCAAGTAACTGTTGGATAAGAGTTAACCATTGTACAAACATCCAAGTTAGATGTTGGGACAACCAAACTTCAAGTTTTCTAAACCAAATTCAAAGTGAATCAAGAGTTCTCAAAGTGTTGCGAGGGTTACTAAGTCCATGCACCAGTCATGCCCATAAATGGAATAGTAATTTGAATCCATCCAGTTCACATGCTTGTGCCTAGATCGCACATCGAGAAATTATGAATTGGCCACGGATGTTTTTAGATCCACCCTTATTATTCATTCACTACTTTGGACTTTGACTAGTTTATCAAAGTGCAAAGCGAGATAGTGTTTTGAATCATTTGGGCAGGGATGCCACCACAGAGATGAGACATGTTCTTCCAGTTTTAGAACATGACCATGTTCTTCCAGTTTTAGAACATGAGGCTTGTGGGTTGCCTATAGTAAATATATAGCTCTATTTTCGAGGAAGGAAATATTTTCCAGGGGGCAAGAATGTAATAAAGTAAGTCTATGATCTAGGGGTCCGACTGATTCAGATGGATATGAAATCGGACACCGTTTCGTCATCCATGTGTATGACCAAAGATCTCGATTTTAGACTTACTAGGAGGTCTTGTGCTCTTGTGAACAAGTGATCCACTTAGCTTAGTGGTTAACTCTCAAGGATGTGAAGGAGGAGGTCTTGGGTTTAATCCCCATGGGGGACATGGGGAGAGTATTTTGCCCAAAGAGATCTAGAGCCTTCTAGAAGCATCCACTTGAGTTAACTTGAGTTAACTAGGACACTTTGCGCACATGCAGTTACATGGCTGACACATGGATGGTTAGTATCCACCTCCCCAAGAAGGCAATTCCCTGGAGAGAGCTATATATAGAGGCATTTGGTTGGGAAGAGAGTCATCTCTCTAGCACGTGGTGGTCGTAATCTTGCACAACTGTCTGCTAAGAATGTGGAAGACCATCGAGAACAGTCTAGACTCTACACAAGTGAACTATTCGACAAGTTTTCATGAGAAAAATTTCTCTTTTAGATCCTTGATGTTTGTCACAAAAGTGTTCATTGAATCTCCCTCATTCATATGCTTATTCTCCAACTATTTTTAGAGGTAAGCAACATGAGCCTCATTTCTTGCATGGTGTGGTGTTTTAAGAGTATCCCAAACATATTTTGTCATTTTGCAAGAACAGATTTGAGGGGTAATGGCATGTTTGATAGATAAATCTATCAATGCATATGCCTATGCATCTTTTCCATCCCAATGAAGTTTATCTATAGTAGATGCAATAGGAACTAGAACAAGAAATTGATTATCATCATCTTCAACACCACTTACATCATCATCCAATACATGAAGCATCACATATGCCCATAGTAAGTAATTAGAACCATCCAACTTATCTTCAATAGCTAACAAAAGGAATACATCATTTCAATAACTTGATGTAAAAAGTTAACTCTATCTCAAAAACATTGAACATATATTTCCAATTAGATTCCACTAAACTTGTAGCAAACTTTGAGATGTTTGTACTTGCCAACCGAAAACAATATATATGTTTGGCATGACAGGATGAAATTGCATGCATAGTCATTGCGATGATGCATTTGGAGACCGAAATGAGCTCAAATCAAAACTTTGATGCCAGAGAGCAAAGTAATTTTGAAATCATAATCACCCCAATTATGCTCACTAATTTTCGTGCAATTTTGAGATTATCATTCAAAGGGTATCGACGATGCCCTAAAGAAATACTCTGATACCAACTGTTGGAGTTTGAGGAATGTGGAAGCAAACAGACAACACAAGGAAGAAGAAGAAGAAGCTTAGAGAACAACATAACACTTATTTTATTACCAAATTAATGTACAAAGATAAGTGATCTATTAGGGTTATAGGCATATATACAATACGAGGAAAAGCCTTCTAAAGAGAGAAAAAAATTGTCACGACAATCCTCTTGTGCTGACACACATCGCTACTGAAATAGATCAACACATTCTTGACTTTATTAGTCGTTTTCTTGAGCTTTTCCTCCTCTTGCACAACCTCTACATCTTCCCCTTGACGCGTAGCTTTCATTTGATCCTTTTGTTGTCCCTGATTGGATTTCAATGTGACTCGCTCCCACTATAATCTTAGATTAGGGCCTACTTCCATGCTCTTGGGAAGTTCACTCTAATCTACATATGTGTTTTTCTGTTGCATTGCCCATTGACACTTTCGTTCTCCATGCTATGGTGACCAATGGGACCTCCTTGTTTTTATTGCAAGGAAAGGGCCAATCAACAATATCGTAAGTTAAAAATCATATTTTTCTTGATGTTCTAATAAAATCAGCACGCTTCCTAAGAGGTTATGTTGATTAGTGGAGTATTCAAGCAACATAACAAACAATTGATGCCTTTTCAAATCAATAAAAGTGCCAAAAGCCCAAGTTTCATTCACATGAGGTCATCAAACTATTAAAGCTCCACCAGCACATTCATATATAACTTATTTGTTGACTTCAAAAGTGAAGTTTGAGGAAAAAAATTCTCCAGGAGGAGGTTGACATTTCACATTAATTCAAAAGAACATTGTACAATAGGGGATGCACCACTTTTGCAAGATCTTCCACATTGTTGCTTCCTCCTTTGAATATATGACATCAGAGGGGAGTGTCTAAATTTCTGAGTATTTGTGATGCTTGTGGTGAAGAAAGGGTGTAACACGCTCTAGTCAACATCTTTTCAATTTGTCAACAAGGGGAAAAAAGTTGGTGGTGCATGGTGAAATGAAAAACACATTGAACCCTAAAACTTAATGTAGTGGTAAACACATTGAACTCTTGATCTTAAAGCAAGCTCTCAAACTTTCAAAGTAGGAAATAAAAGAGATCCCTCGATTTGTGAGCTCTTCTTTCAATTTCAATCTTAATTGTCCACGTTCCGTAGGGCAATTGGTTGAGCTTTGGTCTCTTGAGGCGGAGGTCTAGGGTTCAAGTCCCGGGCTGGACATGCTATGGCTTAGGCGAGTTAAACCAGTTGTAACCATGTCTCCTTGTCTAACCCCTGCTTTCTGGGATATGGAGAGTCCCGCGGGTACTATGCCTATTCACTTGTAAAATTGCAATTTCAAAGTTAAAGTCAGGGAGAGTAGGCTTCAGCTGAACCTCCATTTAAAAAAAATAAAAATAAAGAATTTCAATCTTAATTTTTTTTTTTTCAATAAAAGGAAGTTCGGCCTTAGCCTATTCTCCTGGACTTTAATTAAAGTAAAGAAGAAAAGTTACAATTGAGTGGGACTAGTGCCCATGGGACCCCCCAAATCCCACAATGCAGGGGACGAGTGTGGCAAGCTAGAGGGCATTACAAATGAGGTGGATAAATCTATCATCACCCTCATGTGGGACCCATTTGGGTTTCAACTTGTTGTTTTCGAGGAGATAAATACAATGATGTCTAAATGGTGGAGATCTCTTATCTCGGGAGATTTTTTACATAGAAGAAACAATGATTTCTCGATCGACCATTCCTTAGGAGTTTGGTCAAAATTGACAGCACATCGCTCCCTCCAAATCTTCCAAAGAGTCTCACCCCTGATGGCATTCCACAGCCTCGAAGAACAACCGACCGCCTCACCCAACAGCACCTGTTGCCAATTGATTTGGTGTGTGAGTCTCAAAACCTGTGTCACGTGATGCTAGATAATACGGGACTTGGGGCAATCGAAGAACAGGTGAGCTAAATCTTCGATGCATCGATGGCAATGTTTGCACCATGGTGGCACACCATATATTTTATTCGCCCTTGAATTGGACCAAATTCCCTTATGCAAGATCTTCCACATGAGAACAGACTTTTTGGTCTCAATTAGGGGGTGCCAAATAGACATGAACTTTAGTTCCCATCGAAGTTTGGTCCAAGAAAGACACCACCTCTTGTTCAGGGTGTGATGAACATCTAAGTTCTCTTTGAAGTTGGGTATTCTGGATATTCTCTTACCATTGCTCCATTTTAGGCCCTCAAGGCAAGGAAGATCCTGTCCGGAGAGAAGGCGAGAAGTTGAGCGGTCCCACGCCAAACATCTGCGTTGAAGAAGAATCCATTCCTCGAGGGTAACCCTATGTCTTGGGTCTAAGTCTTCGAACCTAATCCACTGGTTGGTCTCTTGTTTCCAGAGCTGTTTCCACTATTTGAACCCCTTGTTCCATAACCGCTTTGCAGTTTGGAGGTTCCAAGGCTCCACTCCTCTAATGCCACTGATCGGGAACCAGATAGAGTCATTTTGTCTTATCCCAACCGCCCACTTCCACTCATCACTGATTCTAATGAATTGTTTGGCCTTGTTCCAACTCTTCCAAAAAGAACACATGAGGCTAGACCCTTTAGGGGACACCGGAAGGGGGGAGAACAAAAGCGTGAGAATCCCTAAGTCCTTCCAGCAAGGATGGCCAACAAAGGTAAGGTCTTTCAAGTTTCTGAATATCAATTTAGCCCAAGAGGACTCACTATTGCTCCAGGCCTTGATAAGCCACTTAACTGCCAGCTTGTCAGCCAAAGCCACGATATCCAGAATACCTAAGCCCCCTGAGTCTTTCGAGCTAGTGCAAGTTTCCCAATTGATTTTGGGGATCCCCCTCGTGTTGGGGTCCCCAGTCCAGAGGAAGTTTCTGCAGATTCTTTCCACTTTGGCCAACTCTTTCTCCTTCGGTCTCCAACACGAGATAAAGTAAATAGTCATTGAAAGCATAAATGTGTTAACAACCATAGCACGCCCTGCCAAGTTGACTTGCATACCTTTCCAATAATTTAGTTTGCTATCCAGCTTGGCCAGCACCCAGTTCCATCGTTGGTCCATTGTGATGTCGAAGCCCATCGGGATGCCGAGGAGACGGAAGACTTGACCTCTGGGGATAACTTGACACCCCTGATCTAACAACAATTGGGGTGGGGGTCCGCGGATTGCTCTGAAAGCAGTTTTAGCATGGTTGATTTTTGAGCCTGATGCCACACAAAAGGTGTCAAGGCAACTCCAGAACACCTCAATGCTGTTCATATCGTTATGCACAAATGCATTCATATCATCGGCAAAGAGTCTAGCAATCATTTGGCCATGATTTAGAGGTAGGGAAAGACCCATGAGATTGCCAGAGTCGATGTGATGCTTTAATAGGCGAATGAGGCCGTTCGAGGCAATAGCGAAGAGTAGAGGAGCCAGAGGGAAGCCTTGCCTGATAGATCTTTTTGAACGTATGGGCTCAGAGAGCTTACCATTTATATTTATTCTAGTTGAAGCGTTTCCGAGAAGAGTAGAAACCATTTTTGTGAACTTTTGGCTGCATCCAAGGTCTTTCAGTGATTGGAGAATAAAGTCCCATTCCAATATGTCATATGCTTTGTCGAAGTCGATCTTAATGAATACCAGATCTTGTGCAGATTCCTCAGCAAATGTAAGGCCTTCCCAAATGTCGACAATTGCTTCAAGTATAGATCTACCTTTGACAAAACCTTTTTGGTCCTCACAAAGCCATGACTTTAAATGACAAGAGATTCTGTTGGCAATAACTTTGGCAATTATCTTGTATCCAGTTTGGAGCATGGTAATCGGCCGCCAGTTTTCAATTTTGTTCTTATCTCCCCTTTTGTGAATTAACTGAATTAATTGAGATGACTGAAAAAAAGGGGAGGAAATAACAATAAGTTTACCGTTGTCAGTGATTGCATCAATTCATGACGTGCAGGCTATTTTAAATGCACATCGTGGGCATCGGGAGGGGAGGAGAGAGAATCTCCAGTGGGGGAAGATGTCGAAATCTTGCAAGGGAGTAGCTATGGAGCTCGTGAAGTGCCTCAGCGAATCTAACTGCATGAAGGTGCGATTTCATGACTTAGCGCGTCGCGTTTGGTTGTGCTCAGGAATCCTGGATGGGGTCTCTTCTGTGTGTGGATTCGAATTAGTTGCATTTTTATTTTTTTCCTCTTCCATTTATTACCGTCTGAGCATCGACAATGACTATCTCTGTGGATTACTAGCCATTGGGTTGACTTTTTAGGAAGAAGGGCCTATGGCGAAACGATGGGTGACGAAACGTCCGAAACGTCCCAATCGTGTAATTTTTTGGGAAAATATTAGTCGATCGATGCTGAAAGTTGAACCGTACATATTTTTCACCTAAAATTGTGGCTCATCTAAAATTGTGCAGCTGTGATTCTTCCAGTCGTTATCGGAAGAATCTTAAACTCTCTTTTTTATAAGAAATAATAGTCGTGAGCTACAGTGACGTGAGGAGAATCAAGAATAGTCAATGTATTGCTAGAAATGTGTGCGAATGCATTGATTTGGGAAACAAAGCTGAGTTTAATCATAAAATTGTAAGAGGGTACTAGGAGTTAGGGTAAAAGGAAATTTGTTTGGTGAGATTTTTAGGGTTGGATCTTCTGGTGCATTTTATTTTTCATTAAAAAAATAGTTTTCTATGCAAAAGATATTAAGAGGTTCATGATTTATTCTTTCTTTCCTCCCTCTTTTCTATACATGGAGGTTTTCTCTTTCTTTTAACACGTTTACTCACTTTTGGCTCTCTTCATGAGATCGTTATGCTATTTTTAAAGAGTCCTAGTTAGAGGATGGTTTATTTGCATCCATATTTTTATAGATATGCATTTGGATTAGGGTGCATTTGCATTTTTTAACACTCTCATTGTACCAATAGACCTTTCTAATTTATTTCTTTGTGTACTTTTGTGGGATTGTACTCTCTCCTTTCACAACAGATTGCATGCATGAGAGGGATATCTTTATTATGAAGTGTGCTCGATCGAGAGAAGTTTGGTTTTAAGTGGAAAAAGAAAGAAGATTTTGTTACCGTTAGTGTCCATGTGAAAGGCAAAATGGCCACTAGACACTTTTTTGTATATGTTCTTTAATAAAACATATAGTGGCCTGGTCAGTCACAGACCGGAAGTTCGACCTCACTTATAAGACCTAAGAGGTCTCTCTTCATGCTCCATGTGAACTTTGTGCCGCCTTGGGAGCTCGGTTTTCTACTTCGAGGATATCGTCGTGGAGATCGCGAGAAGGGGAGAGCACTGTGGTGCATAGACCTTGGCATACCTTGTCATCCGGGTCACCGAAGTCATCGTTGGCGCCATTGGCTGCGCGTGAGGGAGAACCTCAACGATCAAGGAATATAGAGGTTCCCGGTACTTCTCGGAGGTCACCCATCCCAATACTGTTCCCCTCGGAGCTTGCTTAACCGTGGAAATCTTTTGTCACTAAGCTACACTCTTGTGGTGTCCGAAGAAGGGAAAAGACTAAGGTTGACATTATCTTGAACATGTTTTGGTCTCTCAAAGCTTCATTCTTAGCTTTCGAAGCTTATTTTTGAAGCATTTTTGGGATGTTTTTTGGAGCCGTTTTGGAGTACTTCAGCACATAGTTCTCTTCGCACAGGTTAAAGAACATCAAGAAGAGTGTTCTTTGTACATCTCCGACATTAAATATCAACCTTTGGGGCTGTGTTTTCAGCCACATAAAACTACAGGTTTCTTGAAAGATTTCAGTTTTGGTGGTAGCAACCGTTGCAAATTTATGCAGGTTTTTTGAACCAAAAACATCAGAGTTGACATACACTTGCAAGTGTTATTGGCTGGTTTTTGGGCTGTGCATTCAACCTTTTAGTGTCATTTTATTGCATATATTGAGCACATACACATTATGTACGCTTCTGTGGATACCGCTTATGTACGTCCATGTGGTCATTGATATAGAGGTTACGTTCTTTTCATAAAACCTTTTACGTTTGATAGAGGGTCGTGGTGAGGTTTTCTTAACTGGGAGACACCCATATGTCGGTGTCTCTTTGGTGATGCACTTACCCAGCCTCGCCATAGGAGATGTATGATAGCTGTTCATAGGTGCTTGATAAGCCTAGTTTTCTTCTATTGGATAATTGATTATATGCAGTGAAGTCAGTGATTCACTATGCAAGCAAACATGTCAGTACTTGCAGTTTTATGATATTTTGACACTGATCATACGCTCATTTTGCAGAGGATACTCTGACAAAATTTTTCCAGAGTTTTGCATCTATACAGTGGTTGATTTACTCCTTGATACACTTATTCGTTCGTGTTCGGACTCTTCTAGCTCCATTGTCATTCCATTTAGTTCTCTACCATCATGGCATCAGAGGTCTCATGCACATCCGGTGGATCAGGGTCTAGTGCTAGTGTTCCAAGGAGGAGCTATAGCTTGCAGGGCAAAGACCATTTTGAGATCCGAAAATTTGATGGCACAAACTTTGCTCTATGGAAGAATTAGATTAAAGATATGCTGATTCAAAGGAGGCAATGGAAGCAAGTAAATGGAATTTCAAAGAAGCTTGCTTACATGGATGAAGATGATTGAGATGAGTTAGATGAAATGACCAGGTCTACCATTCGCTTGCACCTAGCAGATAATGTTTACTTTACAATATTAGACTGTGAAAGTGCAGAGGAGCTTTGGAAGGAGTTATGCAATACATATGAAAAAGAGACGGCATCAAATAAAGTCCATCTGATGAGAAAATTATATGACCTTCGTATGAAGGACACAGATAGTGTTGTTGGTGCTCATTTAAATGAGTTTGATGCTATATTCTCTGAGTTGAAGGCTCAGGAAATGGATATGGATAATGAAATGAAAGCAATATTGCTGTTATGCACCTTGCCTTCATCATGGGATACATTTTGCACAGCTATTAGCAATAGTGCACCCGGTGGTAAACTTGTCTATGATGACATATGTGGAGCACTCTTGAGTGAGGAGATTCGTAGAAAATCTATGGTTGGCACTCAGAGTGGAGATGCATATAATGTTCGTGGTTCTTACCAAGGAAAGAATCAACAATGTGGCAGGAGAAAGAACAAGGAAAAGAATGGTTAACGGAATAAGAGTAGAAGTAAATCAAGGAAGAGGGATATTGAATGCCATTATTGTCATAAGAAAGGACACATGAAGAAAGACTGTTATGCATTAAAGAATGCTAAAGGTAAAGGATAGAATGTTGATGGGCATGTTATACAGTTACCCGCACCATCTACTTCGACTGTTCGACTCTGAAGATTAAAGAAATTAATGTTATTTCTGATGATGCTGATGTGTTGACACTCGATAGTACTGTGCAAATTGAGGCTCTTATGGCTGATTCTCTTTCCCATACCTGGCTGCTAGATTCTAGTGCTTGTTTCCATGTGACACCACATAGAGAATGGTTCTCTAATTATGCAGCAAAGTCTCTTGGTACCGTGAGACTTGGTGATTCTTACCAGTGTGATGTTGTGGGGATTGGAGATGTGGTTGTGCAGTTCATGGATGGTTCAAAATTTACTATGCATAATGTACGCCATGTACCTCAGTTATCACGCAGTTTGATGTCAGTTGGTCAACTTGATGACCTTGGTTACAAGGTGGTCTTCTATGCGGAGTCCTTTCGCATATCAAAGGGCAATTTGGTTATTGCAAAAGGAAGCAAAGTTGGCTTACTTTATCCTTTATTCGTATCACAGAAAGAACACTTGTTAGCTGTTACTGAACAGCCTATGGCTTGTATGTGGCATGGTCATTTGGGCCATATATCTGGTAGTGGAATGGAAAATCTTTCTTGTTCTGGCTACTTACCTGTGTTATCTTTCTTCGATTTTTTATTTTGTGAGCATTGTCAATTTGGAAAGCAAACTAGAAATGTGCACAGAGCGCACATTGACTCTTCAATTCAGCCTTTAGATCTCATTCATATAGATGCGTGTGGTCCTATGCAAACTAGGTCCTTAGGTGGTTCTCTTTACTTTGTCACTTTCATAGATGATGCTACTAGAAAAGTTTGGGTATATCCTATCAAATCGAAGGATGAGGTATTCCCTACTTTCAAAAAATGGCTTGCTTTAGTTGAGATTGAGAAAGGAACTAAGCTTAAGGCTTTACGTTCAGATAACGGGGGTGAGTATACCTCACATGAATTCAGTCTTTTATATCGGTCTAGAGGGATTCGTAGAGAGTTTACAGCTCCCTATACCCCATTACAAAATGGTGTAGCTGAGAGGATGAATAGAATTATTCAAGATAGAGTAGTCTCTATGTTGAATCATGCAAACCTCTCACAAGGTTTTTGGGTAGAAGTAGTATTGATTGAAGTTCATGTGATTAACTTTTCACCTAGTACAACCAAAGGTTTGAAAGTGGCACAAGAGTTATGGACAGGGAAGCCACCATATTATGATAATCTTCGAGTTTTTGGGTGTGAAGCATATGTTCATATACCAAAGAATCTTAGACAAAAGTTGGATCATAAGTCAAAGAAATGCATTTTTCTTGGATATGGTCGAGAAGGACAATTTGGATATCGCTTATGGGATCCTGAAACACGGTCAGTGATCACAAGTAGTGATTTCATTTTCAATGAGTCTAAAATGCATAAACAACCCATTAAGGAGGTTGAAGTGAGAAGAGTGGTGTTTGAGGATACTAGTCCTCCGGTTAGCATGCATAAAAATGCTGCACATAGGGATGTTCAAGGGAATGTCCATTCTCGAACCTTAGCCCTGAAAGGTTCCATTCGGTTCGTAATGCAACTCTCCAGTGGTCAAGATGACTACCCTGTGCATGTTGCTTGGACTTAGAGCTTGTCCAAATGGATGTGAAAACTGCTTTCTTGCATGGAGATCTTACAGATCAGATCTATATGGAACAACAAGAGGGTTATGTAGTTCCTGGGAAGGAAAGTCTAGTTTGTAAGCTTAAGAAGAGCTTGTATGGACTTAAAGAGTCCCCTAGACAATGGTACCAAAAGTTTGATGCTTTTATGAAGGCTCAAGGCTATTCTCGAAGCAATGAGGATCATTGTCTCTACACAAAGAGATGCTCAGATGGCAGCTTGATATGCTTGATACTTTATGCCGATGATATACTAATTGCTCGGAAGTCCTCTTATGATTTGTCAATTCTCAAAAAGAAGTTGAGTCAGACATTTGATATGAAGGATTTGGGGGATGCCAAACATATTCTTGGCATGCGCATTACTCATGATAGGAGCAAAAGATGCATATACTTGTCTCAAAATGAGTACATATCCAAAGTACTTCACAGGTTCAATATGCAGGGTGGAAAGGCATTGAGTACACCTTTACCCACATATGTGAAATTGAGCAAAGATGATTGCCCCAAGTCAGATGAGGAAAAGGAATTCATGACCAAAATTCCCTATGAGTTTGCTGTTGGTAGTCTCATGTATGCTATGGTAGCTACGAGACCAGACATTGCATTTGTAGTGGGAGTTGTGCGTAGATATATGTCTAATCTTTGCAAGAAACATTGGGAAGGGGTCAAGATGATTTTAAGATATCTGAGTGGCACTAAGGACAAGTGTCTATGCTTAGGTAGAGGGAAAGAATCCATTATTGGTTACACAGGTTCTGTCTATGCTGGTTGTGTAGACAATCGTAAGTCTACATCTGGGTACATTTTTTATTTTGCTGGAGGTGTTATCTCTTGGAGATCTCGTCTTCAAGAATGTACAGCTGTGTCCACCACAGAAGCAGAGTATGTTTCAGCAAGTGAGGCATGTAAGGAAGCACTATGGCTTTCTCGTCTTGCTTGTGATATGGGTTTACCTCAGCATGTACCTCGTTTGCTCAGTGATAGTCAGAGTGCCATTGCTTTGGCTAAGAATCCGGTCTATCATGCAAAGACCAAGCACATTGAGGTGAGGTATCGCTTCATTCGAGATTGCTTAGCCACTGAGCACATTATTGAGAAGGTTCACACTCGAGATAATGCTGCAAATGCTTTGACTAAACCTCTACCACAGGATAGCTTTCGTCACTGTTGTCACTTGATGGGGTTTACTTGATTCATGATCTTACACAGTCACTTGTATACTGTGTAACATTCCCATCAGGTGGGAGGTATAGTTTGTATACTTACACTTAGGTATTCTTCCTAATTCTTTATTTTTCTCCCATAGTTACTTTGGCCATATTGGCCTTTAATGGGAGATTGTTACCGTTAGTGTCCATGTGAAAGGCCAAATGGCCACTGGACACTTCTTTGTATATGTTCTTTAATAAAACATATAGTGGCTTGGCCAGTCACAGACGTAAGTTCGACCGCATTTGTAAGACCTAAGAAGTCTGACTTCATGCTCCCTGTGTACTGTGTTTCTTTGCGTATTCTGTAGTCTCTGTGCGGAGTATCGTGTGCAGCCTTAGGAGCTCGGTTTTCTACTCCGAGGATATCGTCGTGGAGACCGCGAGAAGGAGAGCGCACTGCGGTGCATCGCCATCGAAATACTTCAGATTTCACCTTTTTTAGGGACGCTTTTCCTTCAAATACTTACATATAAAGAGGGTGAATGCATTTTTTTTTTTTGTGGAGTTCATGGGTTGAGAGAGGGTTGCTACTCGTAGGTGATTTGTCCCTTGAAGTTTGAAGCCTTTATGGTTTTCTTTAGCCAGATAGGTAAACTACGTTAGAAAACTCAAGTAAATGTGAATGGGGTCATGCCATTGCAATCTTGTGTGATCTTGTGGTTGTGGAAAAGAGGTTCCATCTTATAGGTATTAGAACATTTTGGATCCATAGAAATCAAGATTGTAAGGACTTTCCTTCAAGGACTAGTAACTACATACTTCAATATAAAATATATCCTGCTCACAATTAGGCCACATGAAGATTCTTATGAGAAGACTTCTCAGCGCAAAGGAAACAAGAGTAAGTTGCTCGCATTTTGGTTCTTTGATTCTTGATTAATTTAAGCATGGATCTCATCGTGCCAACAAATAGAGCAAACAATGCACATGAGAAGACTTGAGAGGAAGACTTTCAACTCATGCTTTGGAGTCTGTCACTCATGAAAGAAGCATATGGTTTCTCTCAATCACTAACAATATCCTCTTGGAAGCCCATATACTTTATACAACTGTTTCATGAAGAGTTAAGCTAACTTATGACTCTTCAAGGGGGAACATGTCAATATAAACTTGGCCCATATACTCTATGCAATTCTTCTATGAAGAGCTAAGCTAACTTATGACTCATCAAGATAGAGCATGTCTATATGAGGTTAGCCATCTTTGTGAGTCAATCCATAATGACCTAGAGGACATGATGACCTCACTAGGTTCAAGGAAAATCCATCACAAAGCTCATAGAAATTGAAGTCTATCTACTATCAAGAATTTGCAATGGATTTAATAGCCTTGCATGACACAAGCACTTAAGTTTATTAACCTTGCATTACATACAAGTCAAGACAGGAGCTAAATTCACAAACAATGAAAGGGAGGACATCAGAATCACCTCCCAACCATAGAGCCAATATGAACTCACTCTTGAGTCACAGAGTCCACAACAAGTGATGGGAAGTCCTTGCAAATGCTGAACATGATAGATGAGAGGCCTTGAGTTCGATTTATAAGACTCAAGTGGAATGACCCAGTTCACATTGGATTGCTCTATCCAAATACACATTGGATGGATTCCTCCTTGTGAGACAATAGATACAAATGCCTATCTAGATGTCTTAGAAGGATGGAGATGTAACATTTACCCCTTTATTTTTTCATTGTTATCCTCAACAATCTCCTCATTACTAAATCTAGGGTAACGACTCTTCAATGATGTAAATGACTTCTAGGTCCTTGTGTACTCATGTAAAGAAAGCACTTTATGAGATACTAAGGATAGGAAATTCTTTGTGACTTCTTCTCCCTCTTGTCAAGAATAACCTCTAGCTCTAGTGGAATGTATGGAGCAATATCCTCTAGAGTGCGCATCTCCTTCAGAAGCATTTGTGGTCATCATTCCTAAGTTTCTCTTTCAAGCGACTTATGTGGAACACATGAATAACAAAAATTCCTCGAGGAAAGTGAATCTCATAAGATACATGAGGTACCTTGTGATCTTAAATGAACCACAATATCGGGAAAATAACTTCGTGCATGAGTCATTTCCTATCGTCTCAAATTTCTCGGAACTCACATGTACACCAACATGCATGAAAATTGGATGTCATGAGGTCTATGGTGCCCATAGAGGACAGCTCTGTCTTTGGTTGTCTTTATGCTTCCCCTAGCGGTCAACAACATTTCCTACATATGTTGTAATAAGTCGTCTACATATAGGGTCTGCATGCCTGTGAGTCAGCTCATAACTGCACATTAGCATAAATGAGCCATACCAAGAGTAGATGAAGGCTTGATATTGTTATCTTGTTTAGACCCTCATATGAAGCCATATGCTCGGAGCATATCCTCCATAGTCTCATTGACTTGTTGACTATATGTCGTTCGAATGATTCAAGGAAGACATGTAGTCTGTTGATGGGTCCAAGTATCTTAAAGGCCATTATGCCAAGAATTTCTAGTGAACTTCGTATCATGATCACTAACAATCTCACCAGGAATTCCACAAATCTTATACGTATGCTCACTGAATAGTTGAACTAACTCATGGCTCTTCATGATGGAACCTGTTGTATGAATCTTGCCCTTTTTCTTGTGAACACCATTTCCTAGGAAATGGAAATCGTCAAATATGGTAAAAAAATATTATTGCATAAGTGGAAACTACATTTCAAGAGCTATTTGATGATATATAACACGTATTCATTTGGGAACTAAAACCCTTCCAAGTCACAAACCCTAATTTCTGATTTATCATGCTTTTCACAAACAAATGATCTCAAATCATTTATGGCAATGTGCTTACATCAAAAGCATGTGTATATTCTAACATTGATGAAATATGTCCATTAAACCCTATTGTAAGTTTTTGCAAATAGAAGTTAATTTTAATGAAATCAACCTAAGGAAATTGCGTAAGAGGCTTTTTAGGGTTGATCGCAAAAGCTTATGCATGGCTCTTAAAGACTATAAAAAGACTATATGGGTCGCACATATTATACGAGGTTTATCTGCCTACTACCTCGAGAGGAGAAGGATATGAGGCTGCTCACATTAGAGACGAACTCTTATTCTATTATGGTTCAAGGCATTTACTTCAATTCCAGCACATAGGTTGTTTTCCCTACACGCAGTCCTATTCATTCTCCATATTCAAGCACACTTCCACTTTCTCTAACTCTTAGGCACACTTCTCTCCAATTTTGTACCTAGATCCATCTACATTCAGATTATTATCTAGATCTTGTATGTTACACACTATATAGTTATTCTTTCATGAAGTAGTATTATTTTACAGTAGCCCTTTTAACAACTCGTTCCTATCGCTTGTCTCTTGTGTATTTTTGTAATCATTCATCTATTTAATTTGGTTCAAGGTGTGTATGTGTGCAAGGGTGTTGGAAAGGTCGTGTGATTTATATTTGGCCTATCTCACTTTCAACATCGAAAAGGTACTATTATAATTCCTTGTGAACCTATAGATGTCCTCCGTTGAGGTTGTTGGATTTTGTAGTATCTCGTTTTTGTATGTCGATGGTAATCCAAATAGGTAGAGCATTTGTAGCCACACATGAAGCTCCTCCAAAGCCTTGGTCTTCTATACAAGATCTATGAAGTCCTATGAATACACACCTAAGGATTTCTTCGCATTTATTTGAGCAACTTCTTGTAGGCCTCAATCTCAAGGATAGCAGTCTTTATGTGCTCAAAAATAAAGTCCCCAGTTCTATTTCAGTAACTTTTCACCGTTGCTTTTGCAATGCAAAGGACAACATAGAAGAATGTAAGCTCCCTTGCCTAGGTCTTTGTATAGGAGGATGACCAGAAAGGGATGTGGACACATTCTCTTCATCTCGTTGAGAGACTGTACGAGCTCTCTGTGTTGCTTGACTAGGAGAAGGATCCATATCATCCATGAGCTCAACATATGTGGCTTCCATCCCACGACGACGTGCTTCCTGTCCTTGTTGAGCAAGACGATGCTCATTTTTTATAGCCTCTGCTATTTCCGGAGGCACCTTCTCGCATGCAGAGAATCGAGATGTCTCCTCCTCCTCCACCAGATACATGACTTATAATACTTGCATGTCCATCTCCGTGTATCCAACCCGGATGCACTCGAACCACTAGCCAAAGCATGGCTAATAGTGTGTGCGTCCCAAATATTGGACAGGGCACGAGGCATGATGGCTAAGAGGCTTGAAGGTGGACACTTGATATTCAAAGTATCAAAATGGACTCACAATTCAAATGGTGGCTGATGGGTAGGATTTTTTTATGCTCAAAGGGCTCAAATGGTGGCGGAGGACTCAACTTCAGTATGTACTAGGCTTTTTGGTGCTCAATGGCTTAGGACTTATCAATCTATGCCTTAAGGAGTGAGTAGTAAGAACTAGCAAATACTCAAAGTCTCAAACCCGAGCACTAGCAGAGCACTCAACAATACTCCAACAGTCAACTCGGGCATAGAAGTACTCCAACTTTGGGTATTACGCAGTTGACATGATGCCAGTTGTGACTTGCTTTTCAATATGTATTCCATTTCTCTTGAGATGTAACGGAGATGTTGGCACATGCTGCTTTGTTCATTTTGTCACATCTTTTGTTTATTCTACTTCGTTTGGTTTCAAATTACATTGTTTGGTTTCTATACTGCATGTATGTATGACATCATATATATATGTATGTATCTCTCTCTCTCTTTCTCTCTCTCTCTATCTCTCTCTCTCTAGGTATGTATGTATGTATATATATATATATATATATATATATATATATATATATATATATATATATATATATATATATATATATATATATATATATATATATATACATATATATATATATATATATATATATATATATATATGTAAATGCCCAACTTTTCACCTTTGCGTGTAAAACAAAAGGAGTTTCGAAATTTGAATTCATGTAGTCTGCAATTTTTAAGCCTTTCAGAATTAGGGTCATAACCCCAAGTGTTATTTTGTAATGCTATAGATGATAGTCTGAAGGTAGATCTGGACTGCTCAGCTTTTAGAGTAGTTATTAGAAATTATTGTTTCTACCAGTTTTGAATTATGTTTTTGTTAGCAGGTTTTCTTTGTTTATCCAAATCAGATTTGTACATTGGCTACATATAGATCAACAAGATATGTATGAATTCAATCTCGCCACCATAAATCTTTGTGCAAAACTTTTTTCAGCTTCCTTCGCTTGAGGGGTGAGGCTTTGTACTTGCCTTCTGTCGCCTTTATTGACTGCCCTAACATCAGTCGATCTCTACGTGCATTTTCCAGCATATTGTGTACGATTTGTTGAAGGCGAGTTTCAGAGATGGAGGTTCTATATATGGATTAACATAAAACTTTGTGTAAAACTTTTTTCTATTCCTTGCCTTAACGTTAAGCTTTTTGTCATTGCCTTGTGTTACGGTTTACCTTTATCCACTGCCCTAAGTCAGTCAATCCCCACATGCATTCTCCTGCATATTGTGTATAGTCTTTCGAAGGCAAGATCAGGGAGATGGGAAGAAGAAGAGTGAGGCAAAGATAAGGGTATTGAAAAAAGGGATTGATTATGAACGGAGAAGGGAACCACTTAGATAAGCATGTATATTCTTGATGGAAACAAGTGATTCTGAATGTAGGGTCGTGAAAGTCTTGCAAATCTCTCATTTTATGTCTTCTGCTGTGTAGATTGAAAAGAAGTCTTTCAGGGAGTGTGCAAAAGAGTCTAGCCCTGCTATACCACAGGAGTGCATTGGGCTTCGAGACACATATTTCCAGTGCAAACGTAATCAGGTACCTTCAATTTTACAACTTTAAAGTTCTTAAAAAGATTCAGGAATGAATGAGCAATTGACATATTGTCAAGTGAAACTTATTGATTTGATCACTTAGTATCTGCATACAATTCTAGTATCAGGATTCTGTCAAGCTAACATCAGGATTTGTTCATAATGAACAGTTGTTTTTAGGTAGAGAAACTGAAATTCATTCCATGATTGTTACCAAAATACTATTATAATTGGAAGGCCTTTGTTGGAGGTGCTTGATCAGTTCTTATTGATATCCTTTTGAGAGGAGTAACTGGACAATTGTTTATCGCATTCATGGAGTATTAACATCAACTTCAAACAGTTTTGGTAGAAGTTAGAACATCTATTTGATTATCATTAGTGTGAGCTGATCCGGGTTTTTAACACTACCTGGATGTTTTTTGTATCTCTGCATTTCAGTAAAGATGATGTTTTCAGCAGTATTATCCTACTACCAAATGCTTTGATTGTTTGAAGTTATGTAGGCAGTTCTGATGTAACAGTGTGTGTGTGTGTGTGTGTGTGAGAGAGAGAGAGAGAGAGAGAGAGAGAGAGAGAGAGAGAGAGAGAGAGAGAGAGAGAGAGAGAGAGAGAGAGAGAGAGAGAGAGAGAGAGAGAGAGAGAGAGAGAGAGAGAGAGAGAGAGAGAGAGAGAGAGAGAGAGAGAGAGAGAGAGAGAGAGAGAGAGAGAGAGAGAGAGAGAGAGAGAGAGAGAGTCATATTAACATCTGCCAAAGGCCAAAGGTGGCCTATGAGACCAAACCATATACATCGACAATAATCCAGGTGACTTGAAAATCAAAATAAAACAAAAATGAATCAAGGTAATGGCTTTGGCACTGCAGAAAATGACCTTGTCATGTAAGGGGTGGATACGATAATGAGCATGGAAAATCAGAAACCTAGGGGCACAATATGGAGGGGAGGTGGATGTAGGATGCGATACATAGGTGATGGATGAAGTATCCGGTGGAAGATGTCCCTTCTCCACTCCATCTGTTGCTCTTGGAGTGAGAGCTTGGGTCTCCTGTATTTGGGAACATGAGTTCTCTCTGAGTCTCTTCTTGCTCGAGAGTGAGCCTTGGGCCTCACAAAGAAATGAGTGATCATCTGCTGTATATCTAGAACGACATTGATCCTCTCTCCTCATACAGTGCAGAAGTGATCCCTCTATCTTGAACTTCACACACATGCACGCACAGAGAGAGAGAGAGAGAGAGAGAGAGAGAGAGAGAGAGAGAGAGAGAGAGAGAGAGAGAGAGAGAGAGAGAGAGAGAGAGAGAGAGAGAGAGAGAGAGAGAGAGAGAGAGAGAGAGAGAGAGAGAGAGAGAGAGTCATATTAACGTCTTCTGGAGGCCAAACTTGGCCTATGAGACAAAAACCATGTACAAGCGTAGCAACCCTTTGTAGAAGATGAAATGAAATAAAAATTATATCGCTACACAAAGCTATATAGGGCTGGAAACGGCTGGGGAGTCGTGGCTCTCACTCTGTAGATAGTGGCCACCTAATACGTGGGGGATCCATAATGTGAGTGAGTAAAACACCCTAACTACTAGTGATGGGTGGAGGTGGGTGTAGTATGTGGTACATCGGTGGTGGTTTGAGTGCCTCCTGAAGGAAGACAACCCAGGAGGTGGTGGTACGCCTATGCTCCATCATGTGGTCGTAGGCTCTCCTGATGCGTGAGATATCCTCCTGATATAGTTGTAGTCGATGATATCCGACCATGCGTGGTTGGCGTCGTGCTCTCTGTGTTGCTGCCTGGTGGAGCGTGAGCCCTATAGATGGACCTCTCTGATGTAGCTCAGCTCGCTGAAAGAACGGGGTAATGGTCTGCTGGGTACTCACCCGTGGCTGATGTGTGGGCTGTAGTGACTGCTATCGCCTCTCTCATGCTGCGGTGAGGAAGCGTCCCAAGCGCCGCTGGTCTCCCATAGTCATGCACAAGTGGAGTGACTCCTCTATTTGGAACTGTGCTCGTAGGTCTAAGTATGCTGGGCATCTGATAACAAAATGCTCCTCATTCTCTATCTCTGTCTCGCATATTGGGCACCACCTCTCCTCACTGGGGACTCCCCTGGACCGACCCCTCTCAATCTCGAGCTGATGTGATGAAACCCGGAGCTGCCCAATGACGACTCGAAGGTGGTGGGGTAGGTGTGTCTGCATGTATCTCGGAATCTCGATGAAGCCCTCGTCCGATATATGTAGAAAATGCTCATGATAATAGAGCATTTTCAGTGGCAATGTATCCCTAGGGCTCACCCATGTCCTCTGTATGTATGTATGCCATATCTCCTGACGAATGACCCTATTCCTCTCTTGATGAGAGAGCGAGTAGGTGGGTGCATGTGAGTCCTGCTGTTGTGGTGGTAGCCTGTCTATGTCAAAGCCATGGTGGGCCAGCCAATCTCGTGTCTGTGCATACCATGAGGAGGTGTCGCCTGCTAATGCCATATCACGTGATGCCTGGAAAGCACGATAAGCAATGCGCTCTGTATCCATGCTCCGAAGTCTGTGTAATAGGCAACTGTCTGGAATAGTGCCTCAACTAGCATCGGTGGTGCAGAGAGCTCTTCTCTAATGATATCATGTGGTATTGAAGGCTTGCTGCGGATAAGTCTGGCAATCATGAGGATCTGTGGCCTCTCTAATGCTGTCCATACTGATGTAGCTAATCCCGGTGCCCATATGGCTGCCCCATACATGAGCGATGGCGTAACCAAAGTGTTGAAGAGCCACCCCTTTGTGCGGGGCTCTTGAAAATATGCTTGGTGGCACTGTCTCTCCATCAAAGCTAGTGCTGCGTACCCATGTGTGATGCGGTCACGGGCTGCCTGAGACATAGAGAAGACCCCTGATGCTGCTGTAAATGTCACTCCCAAGTAAACATATGATCCAACCACCTCGATCGGTCCAGCTGTTGTTGTGAACAAACTATGTCTGCGTACCTGTGTTGATGAATGAAAGATCATGACCTTGGTTTTACCAAGGTTCACCGATAACCCTATGTGTCTGCAAAAGTCATCTAGGCCATGTAGATGATGCTGTAGACCTTCTGTAGACTCTGAAACTAGTACAATATCATCAGCGTATAAAAGAAAATGGAAAGTGGACCCGTGTACCTCAATGCCATCACCCCCCTGCTGCTGTATGAAGTCCACTATCTCATCAATGTAGAGACCAAAGAGGGTGGGTGAAACAGGGCATCCTTGCTTCACCCCGATAGTGCTAGCAAGTGGATGAGATAAGCCCCCTGGACATCTGACTCTACCAGATACTCTCTCGTATAAGGCGTAGATCCCCCATATCATCTCCTTCGGAGCTCCGATATCAAGTAGTCGTCTAAAGAAGAGAGAGGGAGAGGGAGAGATTTTTAACGTCTATTAGAAGACCGAACTCGATTTATGAGACAAAATCAATG
Source organism: Ceratopteris richardii (assembly GCA_020310875.1). Lineage (NCBI taxonomy): Eukaryota > Viridiplantae > Streptophyta > Polypodiopsida > Polypodiales > Pteridaceae > Ceratopteris > Ceratopteris richardii. The sequence continues at coordinate 11,092,995 of CM035424.1, forward strand.
TACATAGGTTATGTCTCCGATCAATCAGAAAGATAAAGCGTGCTGAAAGTAAAAATTGATGTTAATACAAGGAAAATCTAAGTCTCCATAACGTGCATGTGTGGAGAAAGCATAAGAGAGGGGGGATAGATGGAGTGCAATCCCTATGGTAGCCTACATGCAAGAGTGTAATACAAATATGAGAATGCATATAAGTGATTGACAATCTCCACCCATCGCCGATGTGTGGGTGTAGCATGTGGTACATAGGTGGAGGTGGTGTCAGAGTTGCCTGGATGACTTCAGCGAGATCGGCCATCATCTGGGGCCATCTCTCCTCAGTGGCTCGACGATAATGAGCTTGGATATTTGCAATTGGTGTTGATGAAATCTGTGTTCGATAGCTTCTGATGCGAGGCTGTCTCCTAGAAGGAGAGATCTCGGCCTTCTGAAGAGTCACCCCTCTTTGTGTGACAGTCCGTCTTTTGGGGGGGGGGGGGGGGACTGGTGCATGTCGTGGGGCGAAGAAATCCGTGAGCTATGTGTGTCTCCCTCCCGGTTGGAGCCACTACATTGGGATGGAGCATGGAATCTTTGTGGCTGTGTATCTCTAGTAAGAATTGTCCTAAACGTTGGTCTTTGGAGGTCATGATCTCACGAAGGGTAGGTTGTCTTAATAGAGCCTCATATCCTGATATCATCATATGCCTCACATCTACATACAAAATGCTCCTCATCCTCTATCTCTACCCCACATATCTGACAAATTCTCTGCTCTCTAGAACTGTTTGCTTCACTTCCAATCTCAATCTCTAGTCGATGTGATGAAACCTAGAGCTATCCAATCACTACCCTCGAGCTAAGGGGCATGTATGTGTCCATGTAGCATGGTCTCTGGATGAACCCATTTGCTAGAAAGTCCAAAAGTCCAAGAACTGGTCTCCATAGTGTGATAGTCTGGATTTTAAGCTGGGAGTAAACCATGTCAGACTAGTGTAGAGCTTCTAGAGATCTTGCTTGAGCATAGTGTTCCTCTCAAACCATGTCCTGACCTCAGAATACCACTAGGCTCTCTCATACCTTGACTTGGAGATCAATATCCCCGCCTCAAATGCTCTATGCGTGAGTCTTTCAGCTCAGAGCTCCATCATCCTCTGAATGAAACATATAAATAGGAATAGAGCCTCTACAACCATGGGAGGAGAAGCCATCTTTGCCCCGATGATGTCACGTAGCACCGAGTGTTTGGAATAGTCGTAAAATCATGCGTATTTGTGGCCTCTCAATCGCACTCCCTTAGGTGGCTGTGAGACCTAGAGCCCAAACAGTCTCTGCATACATCATAGCTGGTGTGATTAGTGTGTCAAATAGCCACCCCGTCATATGGGGCTCTTGGAAGTGTGCCTGATGGCATCTCCTCTCTAACATGGCCAATGCTGCATATCCCCATGTGAGCCTATGAGTGGCAGCCTGTGTCATGCTCAAGGGACCATGTAGACTTGTGAATGTGACCCCCTAAGTAGACATATGAAGTGACCACCCACCTCTGTCTGTCCCCTGTTGTTGTGAAGCCAGCCCCATTCCTCACCATAGGAGAGGTGTGGAAGATCATGATCTTGGTCTTACCAAGGTAAAGTGTCAACCCCTTCTATGTACAAAACTCATCCGAGGCACCCAAATGGTGCTGTAGCCCCTCAGTGGACTATGAAATCAATACAATATCATCAGCTCATAATAGAATGTGTACTGGTGTACCTACGAGTTCTCCTCTCTCTTTGCCAGCCCGTAGAATGTAGTCCTCAATCTCGTCTATATAGAGGCCGAATAGAGTAAGAGAGAGGGCCAGCCTTGCTTGACACGGATTGTGCTAGCAATGACCTTCGATAATCCCCTTGGACATCGTACTCTCTCGGTCACCCGCTCATATAGTGTGCAGATAGCCGAAACCATCTCTGATGGTATCCCCAAGCTCTGGAGATGTCGAAAGAGCCTCTCGGTGTCATGATATCGAAAGCCTTGCGGAAATCCACAACGGAGCAATATAATCGCTTCTTCCGCATCTTTGCCCCATTGATAAGGCAATACTAAATGAAGATGTGATATATAATGGAGGAAGCTGTTGGAAAACAATGTTCCTATTGGTCAAAAATCCACAACTGAAAGCATGTGTAGCATCTTTAGCTCCCTCTACAAGCAGACGGGCGCGTAGAGGACGTATAGCGTTTCTATTCACTCCTTGTACAAGCATAAAACGTGGGTGCTGTGGTTAGGTCAAAGTACTCTTAAAGAAATGGAGTGAGTTCGATCCTAGCTTCTAGCAACGGCGCAGATCGCAAATTTTAACTCATGTTTTTAGTTCAGCTTTTGCTTTAAAAATTAGCGGACAACGAACGGATCAACGTACGATGATATTGTTTTTTTTCTCAACGCATTGCGATTGTGGAGTTTCTATTGGAACGCTTGCTTTATTGAAGGTGCTTTTGGAAGAGACACAATACTATATAAACACAAGGTTGGGTTCATTGTAAGGATCCTTCACCTAACTTTCAACATAAGCCTTGAGCTTGGACTCAATAGAGGTGGTGTTTCTTCTAGCACATGGGGCAGCCATGGTGCGAACTTGAAGCATGTTGAGGAGCAACTATGGAGTTCTTCTTGGTGATTCTTCTTGGAGAAGACGAAGGGTGTGCTCACACTCTAGCTCATGGAGAGGAGGTTATCTCTTGTTCATGGAAAGAAGACTTGGTCATTAGCCGCTTGATGGTGAGGATCGGCCATCTACATGGTGTATTTGAAGATTGTCTTCTACATGAAGATTTCGGGCTACTTCAAAGACATTGGATGGTGTTTAACATAAGATTTACATCTTATGTTAAGTATTCAGGTACATATTCTCTTTATGCACACAGGTACTATTTGAATTTTATGGAGGCAGTAGCATCCATTTAAGGAGGAGTCCTATTCTGCATAGGTACAAGAGAAATAGTACGTATATGCTTTATGCATATTTGGATTAGGTGTTTGAGAAGGTGGGTTCACATGAGTTTGAGGATTTTCGGCAACAAACTTGTTAGCATTCCTTGCTACTTTTTAAGTATGTGATCTTTTCACACACGTATCTGACTTAGGGTCTTCCATAGCCTAAGGTTAGATGAGGGTTTGTTGATTATCAGTTTCACACTGATCCTTCCTCTTTCAGTCACTCATATTCACTCTTCTATAACCTATAAGGTCACACATCTCATGTATATTCAGATTTCTGCCCATACATCTGAATATGTTTGTTACATTTGTACATTCACTCTTCCATCTATTTCTCATCACATAGAGTGGTTGAGAGTTTTGCTCCCACATTGTACATTGAACATTGGTATATATGATACTATGAGTAGGCGATGGCTTACGTAACACCTTACACATGTCGTCTATTCTTTCTCTATCTTTGTCTCATCATCTGTATGTTCATGTTTTGTCAATATTGAAGATTTCTAGAATTAATGTTGTATATGGTGGACCTATGGAACCATGAACCTGTGACATGAGCTATGGGCCTACCTCATTTCCAACATTTGGTATAAGAGCTCTAAGGTTTTGGTTTCAGAACTTTAGGTCTTTGGCATCAATGCATTAAGGCTCATTCAAATTCCCAGGTTTTCCAGATTTCCAGATTTACAACATATGATTTAAGGGCATCTTCTAATATTTGACATTTGACATACACACTTAATCTAGATGAGTAGAGATTTGAGAATTAGACAATTCAGTTACATGTGTATTCATCAGTGTGGAGTATGAAGATGATGATATGTTAGCAACCGAATATTTTTGGAAGAGTATGCAAATACTTTACAAAAATATTGTCTGAAGACCAAGACTTGATGAAGAGAAGGCTACTTCAAATTCAAGGAAGAACAATGGTTTAGAGAAGATGAAGGAATCAGATCAACATCAAATCACAGGTATCACTTTCTACTATCAGATTATCATTTGCAGGTCATGTCTTAGAAGAGCAGTTATGAAGAGATATATGACAAGTTGCAGAGAAGTATATTTCTTCTTTATCTAACTCGTAAGGTAAAAGAGTTTTTTGTAGCAGATGTTGAACACTTGAGTTGAGGTTTTATGTTTGGAAAAGGTTACCTCATATTCAGTATTTTCAGAAACTTCAGAAAATTTAGTCTTGTTGATGTACTAGTCAGTTGGAGAATCTACTTTCAGTGATTGTCTTGATTTTTAAATACATGTTTGTATTCAAAAAAAGTGTTCCATCAGATCCTATCACTTGATTAAAAAGTGGAGTTAGCCAAAAGAAAATCAAGCAGGTACTATCACATTTCACCTGGGTAGAATATGAAAGATATGAAGTATCAACTTGTAGCTTTTTGGAGTTCTATGGTGAGAAGTTTGTCCACTTATGTTTCAAGTAGGAGTTACAGATTCTTGGGAAGGATTTGTTTGCAGAAAAGTTTTACAACTTTGTAAGAAGCATGGACACTTACAAACATTCAAGTAATAAATCAAACATTCAGTCATGAAGGTTTGATGAGAGCAGATTCTTCACAGGAGAGATCATTGATCTTGGATAGATCTTGTATGATCTTGAGTATTTTTGAGTCAATTGTCTATCCTTTGTTTGTGAAGATTCTTAACATTGGAAGAAGTAAGTCAAAGATTCATATTCTATCAGATTTGTGTTGCACAGAGATAGAAGAAGATACTTGTTATGTTAGAGAAGGTTATGAATCCTAAAATGCTTTCAACAAGGTTTTGTTATGATAGATCAGCTAACCTTATTCTAGATTTTGGAAGCTGAAAAATGACAAGGAAAGTTATTGGCATATGTACAGTGCTAATAAAAAGGGTGCAGAGATTTTGTTTCAGATACAGGTATTGATTACTGAAGATCAGATTTATGAAGGAAGACGTTCCACATTTCATAAAGTCGCATATATTTGAAGAAATTCTGAATACTAGTGTTAAATCATCCAAGGGGTGATGAAACATGAAGAATTATTTTCAGCCATATGTGAAAGAATGCAGATTCATACTTACAGGTATTCCTATATCAGGTATTCCTATATTTCCTTTGTCAGGTTCTCTTTATGTTCCAGCTTTGAAAGAAGAAGGAAGAAGGAGAATGTCTGGAGAAAGTTCTTGTTAGGTGATCCTCTTCAGGAGAAGGTTCCAGAGTTCTATTGAAGAGAAGTTTGATGTTTCAGAAAGGTATATTTGAGAAGTGCGCACATATATGTCTATACCAGGTTCTGAAGGAAAGAGGTATGATGACATGATGACATCATAGATATGATTTTTTGATGAGCTTCATATTTCAGTTGATTTCAGTTGAGTTGAGTTGACTTGACTTGAGTACAGTCAGAGATGAACCAGCAGTGTCCATGATACACTAAGTTGTGATTTTCCGGTCACAGGTTCCAGAATTCAGTTCTTGATTTTGTTTAGTGTATTTACATGACACAACAGAAGTACGTTGAAAAACCTTTTCGGAAGGTAAATGCAAATATGTGGATCCTAGTGTATGTTTTCAAGTTTTTGAAGACAGGAGATAGCAGGTTCAGAGACAGTTTATGCTATATTTGTTGTCAAGCAGTGATTGCTTGATGAGAACACTATTGGATATCTAGTTTGCATATTTTCTCAAGTATTATGGTTCATATTCAGCAAGTTCAGGTTTTTTGAAGGGAAGTCAAATTCAGTTTTGAAGAAGACTTTTGAAGAAAAGATTTGAAGGTCAATTCGGGAATATAAGCTTGAAGCTTGTGGTAATTTGCAGCTTATAAAGTTTGCAGATCCAGACCAGGTTATACCAATATGACATTGCAGGGGGGGACTGTTGGAAAACAATGTTCCTATTGGTCAAAAATCCACAACTGAAAGCATGTGTAGCATCTTTAGCTCCCTCTACAAGCAGACGGGCGCGTAGAGGACGTATAGCGTTTCTATTCACTCCTTGTACAAGCATAAAGCGTGGGCGCTGTGGTTACGTCAAAGTACTCTTAAAGAAATGGCGTGAGTTCGATCCTAGCTTCCAGCAGCGGCGCGGATCGCAAATTTTAACCTCATGTTTTTAGTTCAGCTTTTGCTTTAAAAATTAGCGGACAACGAACGGATCAACGTACGATGATATTGTTTTTTTTTCTCAACGCATTGCGATCGTGGAGTTTCTATTGGAACACTTGCTTTATTGAAGGTGCTTTTGGAAGAGACACAATACTATATAAACACAAGGTTGGGTTCATTGTAAGCATCCTTCACCTAACTTTCAACATAAGCCTTGAGCTTGGACCTCAATAGAGGTGGTGTTTCTTCTAGCACATGGGGTAGCCATGGTGCTAACTTGAAGCATGTTGAGGAGCAGCTATGGAGTTCTTCTTGGTGATTCTTCTTGGAGAAGATGAAGGGTGTGCTCACACTCTAGCTCATGGAGAGGAGGTTATCTCTTGTTCATGGAAAGAAGACTTGGTCATTAGCCGCTTGATGGTGAGGATCGGCCATCTACATGGTGTATTTGAAGATTGTCTTCTACATGAAGATTTCGGGCTACTTCAAAGACATTGGATGGTGTTTAACATAAGATTTACATCTTATGTTAAGTATTCAGGTACATATTCTCTTTATGCACACAGGTACTACTTGAATTTTATGGAGGCAGTAGCATCCATTTAAGGAGGAGTCCTATTCGGCATAGGTACAAGAGAAACAGTACGTATATGCTTTATGCATATTTGGATGAGGTGTGTTCACATGAGTTTGAGGATTTCCGGCAACAAACTTGTTAGCATTCCTTGCTACTTTTTAAGTATGTGATCTTTTCACACATGTATCTGACTTAGGGTCTTCCATAGCCTAAGGTTAGATGAGGGTTTGTTGATTATCAGTTTCACACTGATCCTTCCTCTTTCAGTCACTCATATTCACTCTTATATAACCTATAAAGTCACACATCTCATGTATATTCAGATTTCTGCCCATACATCTGAATATGTTTGTTACATTTGTACATTCACTCTTCCATCTATTTCTCATCACATAGAGTGGTTGAGAGTTTTGCTCCCACATTGTACATTGAACATTGGTATATATGATACTATGAGTAAGCGATGGCTTACGTAACACCTTACACATGTTGTCTATTCTTTCTCTATCTTTGTCTCATCATCTGTATGATTAAGTTGTGGTATGTTCATGTTTTGTCAATATTGAAGATTGCTGGAATTAATGTTGTATATGCTGGACCTATGGAACCATGAACCTGTGACATGAGCTATGGGCCTACCTCATTTCCAACAGAAGCTTGTCTGAAACTTGGTTGACCACATGCACATAGCCCCTCTATCTCCGTGAATGGATTGAGCTCTACCTTAAGAATCACCCCATAAAGGTTGGCCATGATCTGACCAATCATGATAGTCATGTAGTTCCTTGGATCCAGGGTGTCGTCGGATTCGTGGATGGGCATAATGGTGTTTTGGATTCGTGGATGGGCACAATGGTGGTTCTCTGTCCACTCCTTTGGAAAGCCCCCTCCGTGATAGCTTGGTCGAACACATGTGCCATAAACAGAACTATAGTGGAGGCAGTATATATGAGGTGCTCACCTCGTAGACCCGTGTGGTTGGTCGAACGCCCATGCTCTAGCCTGGCAATGGCCCTTCGGACCATCTCCGTCGTGAAGAAAGAGGAGTTAGTAGGATGGGACCTTGGTGGCTGGGGGATGGGAGGTTGCTGAGGTACCTAATATAATCTGTTGGCATAGTCATGCCGAATATGCGGGTCCGTTATAGGTATGATCGATTGTGTCTCTCGTAGAGTGCACCATGTTGTGGCACAATCCATGCTCATGAATAGGTGGTATAACTCAATCTCTTGAGCTTCCTCGAAGCCTCATCTCTTCCGGCGTGTAAGGGTCTTCATATGCCTCCTTGCCTGAGTCTCAGTGATCTCTCCGAGTGCTCTTATGGTCGACGGTAGAGACGTGCAATCATCATCATACTAGCTGTTCTGCTGTGTGAGAGGTGAGTATAGGTAGCGGGGTGTCAAGATGAAGAAGAGGAAGATCTTCCCCAACTTGTTGAGTATATGTGTGCTAGCTCTTGTGTGAAGTGAATGGCGGTGTGTGGGGTGCGTGTCATGGGCAGATGTGTGTTGATGTCCCCCTTGACGGATAGTGCGAGATATCTGTGATCTACCCCAATGGGCATAGGTGGGATGGTGAAAGAACTGAGAATGTGGGTGGCCTCCTTGGATCCCATGATATAATCTTTTGTACTCCCTCCTCCATCTATAACTGAGTGTGGTAGGCATGTCAATTCCTTGGGGGGTAGGCCACTTACCCATCTCGCTATAGATAACGAGACGATGTTGAGAGCCTAGTTTGAGTAGGTGGGCATGGTAGAATGTGTGTGTAGAATCGGCTGAAGTATGTACCGTAGATTCCTATTATATAGTGGATAAAATGAGTGGGTTCTCTTGGTCAAAGCCCTCACATTGATCACCGACTGTCCTTGCATTGAAGTCTCCCATGAGAAAGACTTCCCCAGCGTAGAGTATCCATGATCTCCTCTAATAAACAAGTACATGGTGAGCCGTCCTCTCGATCAGTAATGGCGAATCTCGAGCCAAAAGGTGCAAAATAACATAGCGCAATGTAGATAGCCCTCTTTTGTGAGAGTTGAATCGGAGCCAAAGGTATTTGGCTTGTGAGTCACGTGCGGCGATCTATATCTTGTTCTGAAGTCCATTTTTGAAGAGTTTCGTTGCTCCCCTTGATCCTCTTGTAGTGTGGTGGTGTGTACAATCTCTATGTGTAGACTTCCACGGGAAAGCATGCACTTGAGGTAGGCACTTGTCAGGGCTCTCATGTGTCTGTGTCAATAGGATAATATCCCTATCTTTGCTCACCTCCTCAAGCCTCTCCGGATGTGTCCATAAGTCTCCATTGTAGTTCCACACTTCAAGGTGCATCTCCTCGACTCTTTCACAAGCCGTGAATCCCTACAGGATGACTTTGCCATCAATGATGACCTGGCCGTCTCTGTATGAAGCCTTCTTCCCCTCTTTACAGGCCGCATGTACTCTCGGCATGCATGCGCAAGGATGTGCTACTTGGAATGTGCATGGGTGTGAGATCATCATCTAGGTTAATAGGGTGGGCTTCCAACCCTCTCAAAATCACTCTCTTGTGGAGGAAGGTGGATCTTACCACTTCAGAGGGGAATCGCAAAATGAGAGCTCTAGAGGGGGGGAGGGCCCGGGGGGGGGGGGGGGGGGGGGGAGGAGGGGAGGGAGGGAGGGGGGGGGGGGGAGGGAGGGAGGGGAGGGAGGGGAGGGGTGGGAAGGGGGAGCGAGGGAGGGGGGAAGGGGAGGGAAAGCGAGAGGGAGGGAGGGAAAGCGAGAGGGAGGGGGGAGAGAGAGAGAGAGAGAGAGAGAGAGAGAGAGAGAGAGAGAGAGAGAGAGAGAGAGAGAGAGAGAGAGAGAGAGAGAGAGAGAGAGAGAGAGAGAGAGAGAGAGAGAGAGAGAGAGAGAGAGAGAGAGAGAGAGAGAGAGAGAGAGAGAGAGAGAGAGAGAGAGAGAGAGAGAGAGAGAGAGAGAGAGAGTTTTTAAAGAAAGTGTTTTTAAAGAAAGTGTTTTTATGTCTATTGGGAGGCCGAACTCGGCCTATGAGACAAATCGATGTACATGGGTGTATCTTCTGTCTATCAGAGAAGATAAAAGTGCTGAAAAAGAAACTGGTAAAGCTGATACATATCTTCGTGAAATGCGTGTGGAGATACCCATGAAAGTGGGGGGATGTATGGAGTGCGATATCTATGACAGTCTATATGCAAAGGGGTAGTACAACAAGCATGGGAATGCATCTGAAATGACTAACTAGCTCCATCCTGTGCTAGTGGGCGGGTGTAAGATGTGATACATAGGTGGAGGTGGAGTCAGGGCCATCGTGATAGCTGCAGCGGGATCAGCCATCATATGGAATTGTCTCTCCTCCATGGCGCGATGGTGACGAGCCTTGATCTCTGCAATCTGATGTCGGTGATGTCGCGGGCCCCGATATCCTCTAGTACGGGGTCGTCTCCTAGCTCGGGCAGTCTGAGCCTGTTGAAGAGTCACCCCTCTCGGTGTTTGGGCTGAGGGGGGTAGGGCTGCAGCACGTCGTGGAATAAAGAACTCAGTGAGCTTACTCTGTCTCCCTCCTGTATGGGTTGCTACAGTAGGCTGGAGTAGGGAATCTCTATGACTCTGAATCTCTAGTAGGAATCGCCCGAGCTGTCGCTGGTCTCTAGAGTCCATGATCTCTCGGAGGGTGGGTTGCCCTGTAAATAGAGTCCCGTATCTACCTCTGATGCCATCATATGCGCTACATCTGCATACAAAGTGCTCCTCATCCTCCATCTCTACTCTGCAAACCCTGCATATCCGCTCCTCTCTGGGAATGTCTGCGGCTCTGCCCGTCTCAATCTCTAGTCTATGTGATGAGACTCTCAACTGGCCAATCGCTACCCTCGAGCTATGAGGCATGTAAGTATCCATGTAACATGGCCGCCGGATGAAACCGTCTGCTAGGATGTCTAAGAACTGGTCTCGATAGTGCAATAGTCTCGATCCCATGTGTGGTGTGTGCCATGTCTGACTAATGTAGCGCTGCCAAAGATCCTGTCTCAGCACAACATTCCTCTCATGACGAGAGAGGTGGATGTGAGGTGAGTCTGGGTCGTACTGAAAAGGCAGCAATCTGTCCATATCAAGCCCATGACTATCAAACCATACTCTAACCTGAGTGTACCAAGCTCTCTCATATCCTGACTCTGATATCTGTATAGATGCCTCAAAAGCTCTGCGTGTGAGTCTGTCTGTAGGGAGCTCCCTCATCCTCTGAATAAAGCAGATAGTCTGGAATAGTGCATCTACTACCATGGGTGGTGCAGCTAGCTCTGCCCTGATGATGTCATGTGGTACCGACTGTTTCCCGCGAAATAGTCGCGAGATCATACGAACCTGGGGCCTCTCGATCGCACTCCACTGGGTGACTGTGAGGCTTGGGGCCCAAACTGTCGCAGCATACATCATAGCTGGTCTGACTAGTGTGTCAAATAACCACCCCTTCGTGCGGGGCTCCTGGAAGTGTGCCTGGTGACATCTCCGCTCTAACATGGCTAAAGCTGCATATCCTCGTGTGAGTCTATCGGTGGCTGCCTGTCTCATGCTGAAGGGGCCAGGTAAGCTCGTGAATGTGACTCCGAGGTAGACATAGGAAGTGACCACCTCAATCTGTCCACCGCCGGCTGTGAATCTTGCTCCATTCCTCACCAAGGGGGAGGTGTGGAAGATCATGACCTTGGTCTTGCCAAGGTTTACTGTCAAGCTCTTCTGTGTACAAAACTCATCGAGGGCATCCAAGTGGCGCTGTAATCCATCGGGTGACTTTGAAATCAAGACAATGTCATCGGCATATAATAAAATGTGGACAGGTGTACCTGCGAGGTCTGCACCCTCCCCTCCAGCTCGGAGAATGTAGTCCTCAATCTCATCGATGTAGAGACCAAATAGAGTGGGAGAGAGCGGGCAGCCTTGCTTAACACCGATGGTGCTAGCAATGGCCTCAGACATACCTCCCGGACACTGTACTCTCCCAGTCACATGCTCATAGAGTGCATAGATGGCCCAAATCATCCCTGATGGTACTCCCAAGCTCTGAAGGTGTTGGAAGAGCCTCTCTCGTGGCACTGTATCGAAAGCTTTGCGGAAGTCCACAAAGCAGCAATATAGTCTCTTCTTCCGCACCCTTGCCCCGTCAATGAGGCAGCGCAAAATGAAGATGTGATCAATAGTAGAGAAAGCTCGCCGAAAGAGAGAGAGAGAGAGAGAGAGAGAGAGAGAGAGAGAGAGAGAGAGAGAGAGAGAGAGAGAGAGAGAGAGAGAGAGAGAGAGAGAGAGAGAGAGAGAGAGAGAGAGAGAGAGAGAGAGAGAGAGAGAGAGAGAGAGAGAGAGAGAGAGAGAGAGAGAGAGAGAGAGAGAGAGAGAAGTGTCATATTAACGTCTACTGGAGTCCAAACTTGGCCTATGAGACAAAACCATGTACAAGTGTAGTGACCCTGTGTAGAAAATGAAATGAAAAAAGTACTCGCTACACAAAGCTATATCGGGCTAGAAAAGGCTGGGAAGATGTGGCTCTGACTCTGCAGATAATGGCCACCTAATACACGGCAGGTCCATAATGTGAGTGAGTAAAATACCCTAGCTACTATTGATGGATGGAGGTGGGTGTAGTATGTGGTACATCGGTGGTGGTCTGAGTGCCTCTTGAAGGAAGACAACCCAAGTGGTGGTGATGTGCCTCTGCTCTATCATGTGGTCATAGGTTGTCCTGACGTGTGAGATATCCTCCTGATATAGTCGTGGTCTACGATATCCAACCATGCGTGGTCGGCATCGTGCTCTGTGCTATGGCCTGGTGGAGCGTGAGCCCTCTAGATGGACCTCTTTGGTGTAGCTCAGCTTGCTGAAAGAATTGAGTAATGGTCTGTTGGGTACTCCTCCGTGTCTGATGTGTGCGCTGTAGTGACTGCTCTCGCCTCTTGTATGCCGCTGTGAGGAAGCGTCCCAACCGCCTCTGGTCTCCCATAGTCATGCACAATTGGAGTGACTCTTGTACCTGGAACTGTGCACGTAGGTCTAAGTATGCTGGGCATCAGACAACAAAATGCTCCTCACTCTCTACCTCTGTCTCGCATACTGGGCACCACCTCTCCTCTCGGAGGACTCCCCTGGACCGACCCCTCTCAATCTAGGTATGTTTGCATGTATCACGGGATCTCAATGAAGCCCTCGGCCGATATATGTAGAAAATGCTCACTGTAATAGAGCATTTTCAGTGGCAATGTATCCCTGGGGCACACCCATGTCCTCTGTATGTATGTATGCCATATCTCCTGACGAATGACCCTATTCCTTTCCTGATGGGAGAGAGAATAGGTGGATGCATGTAAGTCGTACTGTAGTGGTGGTAGCCTGTCTATGTCAAAACCATGGTGGGCCAGCCAGCCTCGTGTATGTGCATACCATGAGGAGGTGTCACCTGCGAATGCCATATCACGTGATGTCTAGAAAGCACGATAAACCATGCGCTCTGTATCCATGCTCCGAAGTCTGTGTAATAGGCATACTGCTTGGAATAGTGCCTCAACTAGCATCGGTGGTGCAGTGAGCTCTTCTCTAATGATATCATGTGGTACTCAAGGCTTGCTGCGGATAAGTCTTGCAATCATGAGAATCTGTGGCCTCTCCAATGCTGTCCATACTGATGTAGCTAATCCCGGCCCCTATATGGCTGCCCCATACATGAATGTTGGCGTAACCAAGGTGTCGAAGAGCCACCCCTTTATGCGGGGCTCCTGAAAAATATGCCTGGTGGCACTGGCTCTTCATGGGAGCTAGTGCTGCGTACCCACGTGTGATGTGGTCACGGGCTGCCTGAGACATAGAGAAGATCCTTGATGCTACTGTAAATGTCACTCCCAAGAAAACATATGATCCGACCACCTCGATCGGTCCACCTGCTCTTGTGAACAAACTATGTCTGCGTACCTGTGTTGATATATGAAAGATCATGACCTTGGTTTTACCAAGGTTCACATATAAACCTCTGTGTCTGCAAAAGTCATCTAGACCATGTAGGTGATGCTGTATCATCAGCATATAAAAGAATATGAATAGTGGACCCGCGTACCTCGATGCCATTCCCCCCACACACCCCCCCCCCCCCCTCCCCCCCCCCCCCCCCCAAAAAAAAAAAAAAAAAAAAAAAAAAAAAAAAAAAAAACCACCTGCTGTAGACTCTGAAGCCCGTACAATATCATCAGCATATAAAAGAATATGAATAGTGGACCCGCATACCTTGATGCCATCCATCCCCCCCCCCCCCCCCCCTCCCCTGGCTACTATATGAAGTCCACTATCTCATCAATATATAGACCAAAGAGGGTGGGTGAAAGAGGGCACCCTTGCGTCACTCCGATAGTGCTAGCAAGTGGATCAGATAAGCCCCTTGGACATCTGACTCTACCAGATACTCTCTCGTATAAGGCGTAGATCCCCCATATCATCTCCTCTGGAGCTCTGATATCAAGTAGTCTTATGAAGAGTCGTTCCCTAGGAACAATGTCAAATGCTTTGCGGAAATCCACAAAGAAGCAATATAATCCCCTCTTCCTCACTGTTGCCTGGTCGATCAGGCATCTCAGGGTGAAGATGTGGTCAATGGTAGAGTAATTTCATCTGAAGCCTGCCTGTCCTGGAGCCCTGATACCCTTCCTTTCAGCGAGAGTACTCAACTCTGTCTCTAGTACCGCCCCATATAACTCAGCCAATATAGGGCCAATCATGATCGTCCGGTATGTAGCTGGATCCATACTACATAGTATCACCTGACTTATGAATGGGCACTATGGTGTGCTCAGTCCATGAGTCGGGGAACCCTTCAACCAATGCACGGTTGAAGAGGTGGGCAATGAGCGGTGCGAGAGTCGTGCCTCCATAGATGAGGTGCTCTGCCTGGAAACCGAAATGGTCATGTGCCCTGCCATGTTGTAGATGGGCAATATCGCGTCGCACCATAGTGGGTGTGGAGCATAGTTGCATCGCAACGCGTTGCGAACGGTCCGCAACTTCGCCACCGCAACTTCGCAACGTTGCGACGTTCGCAACGCGTTGCTTATCCTTCATTTTTTTTCTACCCAAAAAATACCAAAATAGATATTTCTCTTAGGAGGGATAAGAAAATATCTAGAATCTTATCCAAAATCTTCAATACATGCAATCCAAAAAATGTGGAGAATGAGGCAGATATAGAAAGCTTTAGAAAGAGTAGAGATTCATTTATGTACAATTTTCTTTTTGGGTCTTTTCATCTTCCAATAGATTGATACTTTGGATTTCCCATGTTCTTCTTGTAATGCACTTTCACATCTTGGACAAAAGTTTCATCTTTGGTTTTCAAAGCCAAGGGTACTCTTCTATAATGATTGATCTGACTATTGACATAAATGTAAATGATAAATCATGTAATGACTAGTCTAGATTCAATAATCTATGTTATGTATGTCTTATACTACAATTTATGATATATCTAGTCATATCCCACCTTACATATGCCAGAATATTCAAAATATTAGAAAAAACATATATGTAAATTTTGAAAAATAAATCACTTTATCGCAACTCCTAGCTCCAAACGTTGCCCTCGTTGCTAACCCATTGCTAACCCGTTGCCGTTGCCGTTGCCGTTGCTAAAACGTTGCTTTCCACTATGGTGTGGAGAAGTCAGAGGTAGTCGGACGTGAGCTCTACGGCTTGGGAATGGGGGGCTGGTCTGGGATCTCGTATAGGCTCCGTGCATAGCTATGCCAAGTACTCGGGTCTCATATGGGTGTCTGCTGTCTCCTCTCTCTCAAGTGTCGCCACGCCACTACACTGTCTCAACTCATGAGCAAATGGTAAATATCCCAATACTGTCTCTCCTCCCAGTCTCGCCGTTTGCGGCAAGTAAGGTTTTGCATGTGACGCTGTGTTTGTGTGTGTGTAATATCCCCTCTATGCTCTAAAATCCGTAGGTGCTTCCGTAGCGCACGACAATCTGCATCATACCAGTGGTTTTGGGGCATGGATCCTCTGTGAGGGGGCTGTATATGTGTGCGATGTGGGAAGCTTAGGAGAGCTGAGTCCTGTAGGATGGTGGTGATATGTGATGTAAGTGTGTCCAAGGGTGAGAGTGGATCGAATGAGAGTAGGCGGGTGTGTAAATGGTGTGCATAGATGTGTGAGAGTTCGTGTGTGAAGTGTATCGTGGTGTGTGTCTCAGTGGGTGAGGGAGGGTCTAATGGAATAGGAGATGAAAGTGTGAATGTGATAAATGTATGGTCAGCACCAAGTAGGTGTCGTCCAATACTAAGTGGGTTTGAGTTGCAGTATTATTTGTAAACTCCTTTTTTTGGTACTCTATGTTCTGTCTAAACCCTCTTAAGGAGTTTGGGACTTGTGGAAAGTGTCCTTCTTCACATGCAATTACAAGGTAATTTCCCTAAGGAGGACCCCCCTTGGGTAGATTGTGTCCTTGCAGGTGAACCACCGTATGTTCTTCAAGAACGTAGTTCCGGGTTTCTCTTAAACAATGATCTTGCACCATCGAGCGATTATGATGGGTCTTGCTCCTGTCATGGAACTAGAGTTTGATGACGATGGGAATGTGATTCCTCTAGTAGACATTCCGCTCTCTTCTCTAGATTCTTTTTCATCAGATCAAACAACACACATAATGTGGTATTTCAATTATTTGAGAGAACACTGGAAATCAATGCCCACGTTCTAGGCATATCCCTTAGCAACCAGCCTTGCCTTGTAATTGGGTTTACCTTTCACAGTCTTAATTTTGTACTCCCACTTGAGATTCCTACCTTTGGGAAACTCAACCAACTTACAGGTATCATTTGTGTGCAAGGCCATCCTAGACTCCACGAACATAGGATATGAAATTTAGAGCACACCCTAGTGCATATTCAAGGATCACACATGACACTATGAGGGAAGAGCATCTAGGTGACACAAACACATAGGAAGTGGGACAAGCAGCTTCAGAGGCTTTCATAGAGGATGTGCTCATGCGTGAGCGTATGAGTCTTGTGGTTGATTACCATGAGATTAGAGTTACACTTCATTTGAAGGTGAATTCGGGTTTCCCCGGTTACATCTGGTATGTATAAATGTGCCCATGTGGGAGGCTAATTGAAAGCTCATAGATTTGAAGTCTCCACGCTACTTTGGGACTCCTAGTTCTTGTACTATAGATATTGTTGAACAATGGTTCAACAACTCGAAACAATGCTTTAGACTGTGTCGTCTAGTAGATGACCATCACAAGGTTGTTTGAGCATCAATACTTCTATAAATTGAGGTGTATCATCACATCACTCTTGCATATCTCAACCATTATCAGAAGTTGCTTAGCATTTTTTCTTGTCCCTCGCAAAGCACCATTTTCCCTGTGAGAATGTGTTGAGGTCAGGAAATTTGTAATTGAACATTGGGTTTAAGAAGAGAAGTATAGTTATGATGAACAGGAATAAATCAGAAGCTTTTGCCAAAAAGAAAGCTTCAGTAGTCCTCTTTAAGCAATTGTAACGTAAGAGTTTAGGGTGAGTTGTGCTTTAGGGACATCTCAACAGCATCACAAGGTTGTTTGAGCATCACAAGGTTGTTTGAGCATCAATACTTCTATAAATTGAGGTGTATCATCACATCACTCTTGCATATCTCAACCATTATCAGAAGTTGCTTAGCATTTTTTCTTGTCCCTCGCAAAGCACCATTTTCCCTGTGAGAATGTGTTGAGGTCAGGAAATTTGTAATTGAACATTGGGTTTAAGAAGAGAAGTATAGTTATGATGAACAGGAATAAATCAGAAGCTTTTGCCAAAAAGAAAGCTTCAGTAGTCCTCTTTAAGCAATTGTAACGTAAGAGTTTAGGGTGAGTTGTGCTTTAGGCACATCTCAACAGCATACGTTTTTTGCACAAGCATGAGATGGCTATGGCATATCAAAGATAAAGTGTGCTGAAGGTGGGTACGAGGTTACTCACTATGTGAGAGTAAGGCTGTGGATGTCCTCAACAACTTGAGGAATTTGATGATCGGCGTTATAAGAGAAGAGAGAGTGATCCAACTTAAAATTTCAGTCTCTAGAGAGGCTATCTTTACTTCTATTTTTGTTATGCTTCCTAAAGGTCTTCAGTTTGTTGAGATGAGGAAAACATTAGAATTTCTGCTCACAAACTGCTGTGTTGCACCTGAAACAAGGCTCACCATTGTTCATACTATATGTATGCAACAACACTGTATGATCATGCTTTCAGAAGGAGTTGAAGGGTAGACATTAATCTGTTGTTGCATGTTTTTTGGGCTAATAATTTTCACATGAACTGGAATAGCTTTTCAAGGTAAAAATTCAATTCACAATTTAGTATGTTCATATGCTTGTGTCATGTGTTTCCCAGTACCCAAGCAGTGTTCTTTTATGATAGACTTATATAGCTTATGAAATCCTGGTTTATCACATAAAGAAGAGTTGACTGCCTTAAGAACTCTTGTATGGTCTCCTTCAGGGAGAATTTTATTACCTTCCTGCTGGTTCTGCAGGTAGACATGAGGTCTCGTATTCGAGGAAATAAAGGATACTAGGGCCTTCACTGTTTGCAAAAAATGGACATTTTTGATCATGCTGCGAACCTTGGAAGCTGCTCAGAGCCTTATTAAATCAATTAACCAGTTGATCAGTCTGTAAAAGTGCAGGATCACATGCTTTGCTCAATTGTAATATTGCTATGTATACATGCCCTTTTAGATATCAAATCCAAAACAAATTCATAATGTAGGTGAGAAGATTGGAAAACAACATGATTTCGAAGGTTAGAAAAAAGTTGTTTTGAAGAAAATCATTTTGTTTCCTTTTTTTGACTGACACTAGAGAAGTGGTTGTCATTCTTTGATATATCTGATAGTTTCCAGCAGTCTTCATGAGGCATTTGGTGCTGAAATACTTCACGAAAGAGAATATAAAGGATCTGTTGGAATATCTCGTTTCAGTCTTTGGTCTGTATGGGTTAAACCAGATAAGATTGGAATCAGGGTGGAGTTGAGGACATGATAAATATGAAACAAGCATCATGTTGAGGCTCATGTGTGGTTGTTCTATTTTTTGTTCTTTTATCATCCAGGTATCTGCAGATAACATAGCCAACATGCATCTTATTGTGGTTGAATCATTCCACTTGTGATGCATGTTTAATCTGTTATACATGTAAAAAGCTGTAACTTATCTCTAGTACATGCTACCATAGATGTATCCACAGTTAATAGGGCCATCCACATTCAAGATTGGGAGGGAGAGGGGATAAAGGAGAGACTAGATTATTCTTAGGGAAGGTTCTCGAAAGGTTAGATTAGAAATGGCTCTGCTGTGTAAATTGTAATGCATGCATGTCATTGTGCATGTTGGTTCCATGATAAGTATGTGATTGGTAAAGCTGCATTAGTTACTATACATCTGAAGCATGTACAAGCTAACTACATTCTTTGTCAGGAAAATTTGTACCCTCCTCTCTCCCTCCCCCCCTTTCTTTTTTCTCTCTCTCCTTCCTTTTTCAGCTTCTCCACATCTAAACAACCCTAAGAATCAACGGTAAAATTTTGTTTTGATGCCATCAGGTTTTCATGCCATCAGGTCATGAAATATGCCATGTCAAATAAACGTTTGCAGTGTAGGAGTTTGGAGGAGCAGCAGTACACACAAACAGTAAAAGGAAGAAGAAATTCAGGACATCGACACACCAGCATATTATTGCGTATTGGATGTACAAGGATAAATGTCTTGTTAAGTTACAGGTGCTTATATGAACCAGGGTGAAAAAACCTCTCGAAGAGGGGAAAAGTGTGTTGGCTTCTAAGTTTGTTCGCACACAAGTACCAAAATGTACCATACAAATTTTCCTTGGGAGTGTTGTGGTACACTAAGGCTGAATTCGCACATGGCGGCACTGTTTTGCTAAGTCACTATGAGTGCCGTCCTCTTCAAATCAGAGAGAGAGCAGAGGTCTTTCTTAAAAATATATGTATGTATGTAAACTCATTGGGTAAGCGATGCAGTGACCAATTGAATTTTATTGTCAGTGGTACAAAAATGTATCGAGGGGGAAGGTCGTCTCAAAGAATGGAGTTGAAACATTTTTCTTTTCGTTTATTAAATGAATTGCTTACATTTGGAATGAGAACTTGTGCCACCACTATGTGAACTTAGCCTAAGAGCTCACATTCATGCATAAGAAAGTGCCAAGATATATGGACATTGATCAACCCACAAAAGAGAGTAAGCTCAGAGTTTTGTGAAAAGTGTCAAACTCCTCAAGGCAAAGTCTTTGTTTGCAAGGATATTCAGTCTAATCACAATAGCGAAGTTGAGCTTTCTTGTAGAGAGTCTCTCTTTGGTATAATAATAGTGCATCAATGCACTTTGAATATCAAGAAAAATGATGATGGGGAAAGTTTGATCAACATCCAAATCAGCCATAAGACATTTGAGCCACACTCAGTAGTAATTATGAAGGCTTTCTTATATTCAATCCCACAATTAGAAGTGGCCATTTTAGGCTGTTTTTTTGTCAACCAAGATATGCATGAGCAATCATACATGAAGCAAAAACCACTCCTGAACATATAAAAAAGAAAAAACCACTCAACATTAAGCTATGAGAAAAGAAAGCATGTGAATTTATCAGTAAGGATCTGCCCATAGGATGAAACAATCCAAATTGTTGAGTATCACTCATGTAATGAAAGATACATGTGATTGCTTGCCAATGCTTGACACATTGACCTATCCTTAAATTTTCTCATTTGAGAGATCATATGGAAAGTCATGCCATGTAATGCTTACATGTATTAAGTATCCAATAGCTTGACAAAGAACAATCGCAATGCATCACTAGCATCATGAAGACTCAATCACAAATCTTTCTCGTTGAGAGTCATAATGGATTTGCTATTTTCAAGGCTGAAACATTGCTGTAAGGTATCAATGCATTTTGTTTGAAACAAAGCAATGCTTGAGCATAACCTTTGGCTACAAGGCTATCCTTATAGTGATCAACAAGGTATCAATGCATTTTGTTTGAAACAAAGCAATGCTTGAGCATAACCTTTGGCTATAAGGCTATCCTTATAGTGATCAACTGTGCTTTATCCGTTAGATCCATTTAATGGAAATGGCATTCTTTAAAGGAGGAAAAACACATATATCAAATACCATTCTTCATAATAATATCAAATTTTAATTTCATAGTAGTTGTCCATTTATTTTATTTTATTTTATGTTTTTTCAATGAGTAGAGTAATGCAAAGATGCATCAACTTGTTGTCACTTCAAATTTACACCAACCATTTTGGCATGTTTTTCCCATCAATGCTTGCAAATATTATTAATAAGTGCATTATATATATATATATGCATTAGAAATGGAATGGCATGCATCTTATGCACAACTTTCATCACTTGAGAAATTGCCTTATTAGAAGCTACATTTGATTGCCTACTAGTAAAAAAAGAGAATATAATATCATAGACAAACATTCTTTGAGTTAATTGATGCGTTCCCAATAATGAAAGTAAAGACACATGAAAGTGGAGATTAAATTGCATCCGTCTTAGAAACTTCGTTCTCATTAATTGAAATATGTTTAACTTGTGGATTGTTGGAATTTGAGTGTTGCGAAAATAGATGTATATACAAGTTGGGGGAAAAACCTCGTAAAGTGAGAAAATTGTGCCTTGGTAGTCTTAAGTGTGCCTTGATGTGCAATTCTATGATTAAGGTAGTGGCACTCATGTATATAAAAGTGCCAAGCTATGTGGAATAATATCAATCCACGAAAGGAAGTAAGTCTAAAGCTTTGTGAAGCACATTGGACTTCTCCCAATGGAGAGCCATTGTGAAAAGGTTTGCAACATTATCTTGTGTGGACACATAAGCCAACCTGATATCTCGAGCAAAGATTCTCTCCTTGACATAATGATAGTGTACCTCAATGTACTTTGTGTGAGCAATAGGGCTCCTTGCAATCACCAATGTGCTTTTATTGTCAGTAAAGATGGTGGTGGCAAAAGATTGATCAACACCCAAATAAGCCAAAAGGTGTTTGAAGCACATGCATTGTTCCATAAGACCAAGCTCTAAAGTATTATTTTTTAGGCTTATGGAGTTTATTATTTATCATTAATAACATGCGGAGGCGCTCACATCTCCAAATTTAGAGTAAAAGTAGATAAAAGTAGATAAAAGTAGATAAAAGTAAGAAGGAAAGGAGAGGTGTCTATTTTTAGACAAGGAAGGTGCTTCTGTTGACAACCTCTCAATAAAAAGAGTGGTTCTCTTAGTGTAGGTGGCCAAATTGAGTGATTCTTGTTGCGTTGCGAAGCTTACAACTTCTACTATATAAGTAGATCTGTTTTTCTACAAATTACAATGAGAAAACCCCGCGCAAGTAGGCCTTTTTGTAGATCTTCTTTCTTGTGTCTATCCGGTGTCTCATCAGAGACATACCTCTCTTCAAACTTTCATATCTGAGTCGTTATGAGGTCTTTTTGAGTGATTTCACTTGGAAGAGTTTCCTTAGCTCTCATATTTCTATGTATATCAAAATTTTGATAGATCTTTGAATTTTCGTGCTGCTGTACATCAATTTTCAATTCAGACAGTTAGTCATACCTTGCTGTTGCAGGCCTCCGCATATCTTGACTTCAAACTATTCGTTTGGGAGCTATACTCCACCTTTTTTGACGTTTTTTGTTTCTAAAACATGCTACTCAGAGTCTACTTTCAGAATATATGATTAGTTTTTGGTGGTTATTTTGCTACAGTCACCCATTTCTATTTTCTTGGAAGTTTGGAGGAAAGTTTGATTTCTGAAGTTTGGAAATATTTGTTTGATCTTTTGAAGATCTTGGGAGGTCTCATCATTTTTCGTTGTGTACTTTGATGTTTACAAGTTTGTAAACATAAGATTGTGGTATCAAGGCTTTTGTTCTTTTATCAGATCTTTCATAAAGCTTATTGAATTTTCTTGTTTGTTTATAACAATTCAACATGGTAGATTTGAGTGCATTGATTGAGAAGTTACCAGATGGGAGAAACTATCCTATGTGGCAATTTAGAATGGAGTCTTATCTCACGTCTAAAGGTCTTTGGGGATTGATAACAGGTACAGAAGTGAAGCAAGTATTACCAGAAGCTCCTACACAAGCAAACCGAGCAAGAGAGAAAGAATGGATCGAAAGAGACAGAAGAGTTCTGTTTATTATATCACAAACAATTTCGAATACTATGCTTGGGCATATAAGAGGTTTGAATACTAGTAGAGAGGCTTGGGAGTCTCTAGAAAGGTTATTTGCAACCACCAATAGAGCAAGGCAAACACAACTTATTGGTTAGCCGACAAGGGTAAAAAAGAAGCCATGACAATCAGTTAATGATTATATTCTTGAGGTTAAATCTCTTATTGAAGCATTAGCCTCTATTAATGCATCTCCTAGTGAGGATATAAAGTTTAATAGCATGTTAAATGGCTTGAGAGAAGATGAAAGATGGATGTCTTTCATTACATCTATCATGACTCGAGAGAATCTACCATCCTTTGACGATTTACAAATGCTCATGACGACGGAAGAAATCAACATAGAAGGTGGCAACTCTTATCATTCACAAAGAGGTAGTCAAGGAAAAACTCTTTATACTTCATCAAGTAGATCAAGAGGTAGAGAAATTGGAGAGGAGGAGGAAGATTCAACAACAATGCAAGAGGAAGAGGAAGCTTTAATGCTACTAGAGGAGGAAGAATAACACAACAAAGTCAACAGACTCAACCAAATCAACAAGGTAACTTTACTTGCCATTATTGTGGTAAAGTTGGTCATTATGCCAGGGATTGCTTCTCCAACCCAAATAGAAGAGGTGGTTTTAGAGGACGACAAAGGGGAAGAGGCCAAGATCACATGCATCAAAACAACAACGTAGTGCAAGAGGAGGGTCAGACACAGAATGAAAACATTCTTATGGCTATGCATATAGAGACACATAAGAGGAAGGTAAACAACAAAACTTGGTATGTAGATAGTGGTTGCTCAAACCACATGAGTCATAACATGAACATGTTTGTGAACTTACATAAGCCAGATTCAAGAGTCACAGTTGCTACAGGAGATAATACTCAGCATGAAGTAGTTTACATTGGTGATTGTCCACTTAATGAACATGTAACTCTTAGAGATGTTTTGTTTGTTCCTACTATTACAAGAAATTTGATTTCAGTTGGACAGACGGAGGAAAATGGAGCGAAGGTCGATTTTGACAATAATCACCAGCAAGCTTATCAGAAGAAGGATGGGAATTTTGTTATAAAAGGACAAAAGGTAAACAGATTATATACTTATGAAGTTGAAGTTCGAGATTATGCAGGTTATACAATGGTTAATGGGACTCAAGTAAGTCAATTGGATTTATGGCATAAAAGATTAGGACACATCAGTGTTGGTAGGTTAAAGGATATGGCAAAGAAATCATTGGTTGAAGGTTTACCACAACTACCTAAGCAAGATTTGGATTTTGTTTGTGAGGCATGTCAGTTTAGAAAACATGTACAAAGTTCTTTTTCAAAAGCAGGATTGCAAAGCAGAGGTATTTTGGACTTGATTTATACTGATGTATGGGATCCATCTCAAGAAGAGTCCATGGCAGGTAGCAAGTACTTTGTAACATTTATTGATGATTTCTCAAAGTTTACATTCATTTATTTTATGAAATAAAAATCCGAAGTGTTTGATGTGTTCAAGAAGTTTAAATCATTGGTTGAAAAAGAAAATAGGTCAAAGCATAAGAAGGTTGAGATCATATGGAGGAGATGAGTACTTTTCTAATCAGTTTCTTTCATTTTTGGAGGAAGAAGGAATTAAAAAGGAGACTACAAACAGATACACACCTCAACAAAATGGTGTGGCTGAAAGAAGAAACAGGTCTATCTTGGAGATGGGTAGGTGCATGTTAAATGAAAAGGACTTATCACTTACTTTTTGGGTTGACGCATGCAATATGGCAGTCTATGTGATGAACAGGTTACCACCTACTCAAAGTCATATACAGAAAGCACCTTATGAATTGTTTTACAGATCAAAACCAGATATTTCTAATTGTAAAATTTTTGGAAGCATATGTTTTGTTCATCTTCCACAACAGTTAAAGTCAAAGTTGGATCCAAGATCACAAAAAATGATTTTCATTGGTATGACAAAAGGGCAACCAGGATATAGATGTGTGAACCTAGATACGGGAGAGGTAATTGTTTCGAGAGATGTTATTTTTCATGAAGATAAATCTTGGGGTAGATGAAGAAGAAACTACAAGAAGTCATGAGGAAGAGCCAAGTTCTCCAAGCTCACTAGAAAGTCAAATTACACATGAAGAGATAACTCCCCCCAATCAAAAGTTGAAGAAAATTCTTGATTTGATTTCAAAGGAAATTGAGTCACAGGAAGAAGAAAGTGAAGGTTCTACGTCAAGAAGAACTCAAACTCGAAGGCAAGAAAAGCATGGTAGGACAAGAAGTCAATCAAGGTATCCAGTAAGAGAAAGAAGGCAACCGCAAAGATTCTCTCATGAAGCTTATATGGCAAAACTTCTTGAGGAACAAGAACCAACAACTTTTGAAGCATCAAAGGTAAAAAAATGGGTTAAAGCAATGGATGAAGAAATGACAGCTTTGTATGAGAACAATACATGGAGTTTAGTTCCAAAGCAACCTAACATGAAGGTAATTGATAACAAATGGGTGTACAGGATAAAGAGAAACAGTGATGGTTCAATAAGTAGATATAAAGCAAGGCTTGTTTGTAAAGGTTATGCACATAGTTATGGCATCGATTATGAGGAGACATTTTCTCCTGTTGCCAAGATATCAACAATAAGGACATTAATAAGTGTTGCTACAACCAAGGTATGGAATCTTTATCAATTAGATATAAAAAATGCATTTCTCAATGGTGATTTAAAAGAAGATGTGTACATGGAGCAACCAGCAGGTTATGAAGATCCCTTATGTAAACTCTTGAAAGCATTGTATGGTCTTATGCAGGCTCCAACGGCTTGGAATTTTAGATTCGTAAAGTTTCTTAAAAAGCAAGGATACATGTGTTCAAATGAAGATACTTCTTTGTATGTTAAGGTTGAAGGATCATTGATTGTTTATATCTCAATTTCTGTGGATGACTTGATAATAACAGGAAACAATGAATGAGATAGCCAGGATCAAAGTGGAGCTTGGATCTGAATTTAAAATTTCAAATTTAGGAGAACTGACGTACATTCTTGGAATCGAAGTTATGAAGAAGGACGATGGTGTATATCTTCTACAAAGGAAGCATATTTCAGATTTGTTAAAGAAATAGGACATGGAACATTGCAAGTGTATCAGTAATCCGATGGAACCCAATGTGAAGTACAATGCTAAAGATGGTGAACCTTTAGAAGATCCACTTATCTATAGGTCTTTGATTGGTTCTCTTATATATGGAACTTTAAAAAGGTCGGATATTACATTTAGCGTAAGTACATTGTCTCAATTCATGAACAAACCCACCGATGTACATATGCAAGCAGCTAAAAGGGTCTTGATATATTTGAAGGGTACATTAAATGAAGGTTTGGGCTATAAATATCATGAAGGTATGGATTTGAAAGCATATAGTGATGCAGATTGGGCTCAAAATAAGGATGATAGAAGGAGTATAGGTGGATATCTGATATTTGCAGGTAATAATTTGGTTCATGGAGTTCTAAAAAACAACCTATAGTAGCACTTTCAAGAACAAAAGCTGAATATAGAAGCCTTACAAATGCAACATGTGAGATTATGTGGTATTTGAAGCTTTATAAAGATATGAATCTATCTACAACATGTCTGTCCACTACTCTTTGGAGATAATGTAAGTTCATTACAGCTCGCGTCTAATCCAGTGTACCATGCAAGAACAAAACACATTGAAGTACACTATCACTATATTCGAGAGAAGGTGGTGAATGAAGATATTGATATTCAACATGTTGGAACTAAAGATCAATTAGAGACATACTCACAAAAGCAGTGGATGCTCAGAAGCTCAAGCGAATCAAAGTTCTACTTGGAGTCAAAGCTTTGGATTTAGAGCTTGAGGGGGGCAATGTTACATAAGAACCAAATTTAGAGTAAAAGTAGATAAAAGTAGATAAAAGAAAGAAGGAAAGGAGAGGTGTCTATTTTTAGACAAGGAAGGTGCTTCTGTTGACAGCCTCTCAATAAAAAGAGTGTTTCTCTTAGTGTCAGTGGCCAAATTGAGTGATTCTTGTTGCATTGCGAAGCTTACAACTTGTACTATATAATTAGATCAATTTCTGTACAAATTACAATGATAAAACCCCACGCAAGTAGGCGTTTTTGTAGATCTTCTTTCTTGTCTCTATCCGGTGTCTCATCAGAGACATACCTCTCTTCAAACTTTCATATCTCAATCGTTATGAGGTAATTTTGAGTGATTCACTTGGAGGGGTTTTCTAAGCTCTCACACTTTCTATCTATATCAAAATTTTGCATAGATCTTTGAGTTTTCATGCTACTGTACATCAGTTTTCAATTCAGATAGTTAGTCATACCTTATTATTGCAGGCCTCTGCATACCTTGACTTCAAACTATTTGTTTGGGAGCTATACACCACCTTTTTTGACGTTTATTATTTCTAAAGCACGCTACTCAGAGTCTACTTTCAGAATATATGATTAGTTTTGAAAAATTTTGCTCTGAGAGTTTCTGGTGGTTATTTTGCTACAGTCACCCATTTCTATTTTCTTGAAAGTTTGGAGGAAAGTTTGATTTCTGAAGTTTGGAAATATTTGTTTGATTTTTTGAAGATCTTGGGAGGTCTCATCATGTTTAGTTGTGTACTTTGATGTTTACAAGTTTATAAACATAACATGCACTCAACATTCACTTTGAAAGATTCCTCATACTAAGCCTCAAAACTAGAGTGGCCACAATAGGTTGCTTCTTGCTCAACCAAGATAGGCATGAGCTAGCAAGTATGAATTCAAACGTACTGGTAGACACAAGAATGTCATAGCAACTTGTCTAGTCCAAATCGAAAAAATCATGTAAATTTGACTTTAATGATTTCCCTTAAGATAAAACAATCCAAGTAGTCAGGTACCACTCAAGTACGTGGTACATGGAAGTAAGGGTTGAATCGTGTCTTCCAAAAAAACATCATGACTAACCAAAATGCATTTAGTTTGTGGAAAATGCATTTAATTTATAGTTGTACCCAATAAAAATACAAGTAACAATGTTATCATCTAATTTTTGTTGTTATTTAGGCACGATGCATATCCCAGACAATTGAAAATATGTAGAAAAGCAACAGATGGCTTGCAACCATGCTAAGGTTCATATGGAGTGATAGATTTTAATGCTTTGGTGGGACATGTGTTAATTGTATAGGTTGCACACATAACAATCTCAAGCCAAAAGTTATAAGTGACATGTTCTTCCTCTCTACAATCCATTTTGTTGAGCTGATAATGGTTTTCTACATTGACGTTTCATCCCATGCTCAACAAAAAAAATGCATTAAACTAAAAAATATATACTCCTCCCCTCGATCGGAGTGGAGGATGTCCATCTTATATGTTAAGAGATTTTTAGGCATAACTAGGAACACTTTAAAGCACAAACTTTTTAGACTTTTCTTTCAATGGATAAACCCATGCATGGGCTTGAAAATTCATCAATGAACATCACAAAGTATAAGTTATACCCAAATGAAGGTATTTGTATGGAACCACAAACATCATTATGAATAAGTTGCAAATTATGTGCATATCGAAATGAACCATCTTTTGGGAAGCAAGAATGTTATATTTTACCCAAAATATAGCCTTCATAGACATGTTTAGAGGCTGACTCAAGTTTGGGTAGAGAGGACACAACTATAGATTTTGCAAGCGAAGCAATATAGCAAAATTTAGATGATGTGCATACTAATTTCAATGTTGAATCATTCTCAGATTTTGCATAATCTATGAGAATATACAACCCATCACATAAAATACCAGAAGTGATGATAACATCATCATTAAAGGAATTATGGACTCCATCAGCAAATTTGATAATCAAGCCAATCTTGGCTAGTTCTAAATTTGTTACTCATAATGTGCAAGAACTACTATCAAAATTAGCTAGAATGATCTTTTCAACTCCCATGATAGGATAAGAGTCATCCCACATGCAGGAGGGTTTTGGTTCTCAAGGTTCTTTTGTTCGAATGATCACTATTCGCATAGTAGTGGTGATAAAAACTTCGATAAGTGTTAAGTTTTTATGCTACATTTTAATCAAAACTTCTAAATGTTGATTTCAACGAGGAGATATGTCAACCATGAGGATTTGAGGCCCCACATTCAAAGAGCACATCATGTAAGTTGATAAAGGTATTCTATGGGATGAAACAAACCATAGGATCATTACAATACCAGATAGATTTCGTTGGGAGCTACATAAAGGTCTTTGGTAATCTTTTCTACTTATGGAGTCATACACGATATCAATTTTGTAGTTTGACTTTTGAGTGGGCTTGCAAATAGACCTCATGAAGGAAATTAAAGAGTCGAAAAGCAAGTACACTTGAGAGGGATGGTGGAAATATTCTACTATCCAACCAAGGAGAATGGAGTAGGCACTTTGTTGGAGGAAACTTAGAGGTCAGCCTAAAGATCACCAGATCAAAATGCTCAAAGCTATCCAAAAGGATGAAGAATCTGATAAAAGGGAAGCAAAAGCATGGGATTAAAGGAGGAAACGGTCTACTAATTTTTTTGAATTTCTAAACGCTCCGATTAGTTTTTTTTTTTAATTTTTACTCAAAATCCCTGTTTTTGATAGTAACTAGGTGCAAAATGTAAAAGCTGAGTAGTACTCAAGCTTCAAGGCCATGAGTATAATAGACACACCAAATTGAGTATTTTTTGACGCCAGTCTCCAAATAGCTTCAGGACAGTATTTTGAATACTACGCCACAGACTACAATGTGGAGAAAGCTCTTACTATTTAAGTGAAAGAGCTCTCATTTTGTCTTATTGAGTTCGGGGTTACTTTGTTAGAGCTAATAACTCCCGTGAGCTTTGATACTAGACTTTTGGAATACCATGAGCCTCTTGGAGCATAATATCTCTTGCCTACTTATGTCTCTACATGTGCGCATGTGTGCACCCATGTGTATGCTTGTCTTGCTCTTGTTGTAGGTGCATGTCCTTCCATCTCATCATGTGTAGTCTTGATACCAACCAACTGGTCGGTTCATGAATATGACATTCTTCTTATTGTGTGCACTTGCAAACTATGACGATAGAGTGTTACACTTTTTGGCACTATTATCAAGGAGAGTTCTTGTCCATTGCATGTGATGCTAAGCTCTTGCATGATATATGTGCTTTTGGTGCTTCTTCCATGTGTCTAGGTACTTCACCATCATCTTCATGAATTTAGATAGCCAGTTAGGTAGGTATATAAGTAGGAATAATTATATTTTTAGTTTTAGGATTAGGGTTTTCAAGGTTTTGATTAAAATTGAATTTTCCTCTTCTTGTACATCTTCAATTTTTCTTCTATTTTCACACTCTATGATCCTCTTTTTTCACTTTCTATACACATTCAAGGGCTAGAATAGAAACTTTTGAGTTGATAAATCTTGAGAGAGCAAAAAACAGGCTCAAGAGTGCAAGTCGTGAATGAGGCGGGTATTCGACTTATCACCCATGTTAAAAGAGGAGTTAAGTGTCATTTCATGCTTGTTTTTCTTGTGAGAAAGATAGCAGAAGATAAATCCAGGTGAGAGCCAAGTAGAATAAGTGATTTAGGAGGTTAGATGGGGAAAATGCCGGTCCAATAAGCAATAAAGTGAGAAAAATCTAGAGAAATATTCCTCAAGAAAATGGGTATTTTTATACTTTGAAGTGTGTTATAGCCTCATAGGACTTATATGTATAGGTCACAAGAGGTGATTGCAAGAACAATTCACATTTGAGTAAGATTTTCCATCTACAATTGCTCGATGAAGAAGGTGAAGTGCAAAGTAATCCTCGGGAAAATGCCCAAAATGGAAAATGGTTTTGATATTTGAGTTGCCAAAGTTATAAGGTAGTTCCATACAAAATTTGGATCAAGAAGAATAAAATCATCACAAGTTATTGACCAAGATTACTCTAGGTTAGGAGGGCAATCTTCCCTAGGAAAAGTGATTGAAAGTGAAAGTTAAGTCTACCATTGTGTTGAAAAATTCATAAAAAGTTGCCACTTAAGACTTGGCGCAAAAAGACCTAGGGGAAGCTAAGAGACTGATCAGGATTCCCTTGGTCCATAGGGAATCATTGGAGGGTAAAGTGAAGTCTTTTGCTAAATTTTGGTGTGCAAGTGCTAAACACAACCCTAAGAAAGTGTGCCAAGCAAAAGAGGAACAAGAAATTGCCAAGAAAGGACAAATAACATCCATAATTTCTCTAAGGAAATCACCCTTCCAAATCTGCCAGACCCTTGATTTGAGCACATGTTGGTGGCATATAAATGTCCAAGGCTTTTAAAAAGTCCCAAGGAAATAAATCCTAAAAAAGAGTGCAAAAAAGATTGAAACTATATCCATAATTGCCCTAATTTTTATGATACTCATATGGTGGATTTGAGCTAAAAAGTTGACCTTTTGGGATTTCTTCTTGAGGAATGTATAGCATAAGTCATTATTTCAGCAAAACAAGAGGTTCAATCCAAGTAAAATCAAGTTCAAACTCAAATTCAACAAATGATTACTATAGCTCCTAAGGTAATTGTATGGAGAATTTCCCATAGATTGGAGTGATTTTGAACTTGATTCTATTCCAAAATATTGGATGAGCTAAGGTACACCCTAAGAAATGAAGAGATTCTCAAAAATTTCATTTTAGAACATCCACAATTGCTCTATGCAGAGCCGTTCTCTGAGATATTTGGGTAATTTTTCAAGTTCTTTTCAACTTTTCATGAGCCTGAGCTACAAAAGCCTCATAGCAAGTATTTGGAAAGGTCTAGACACCAAAATCCTTTCTTTCTTCCCACAATTGCTCTCATTTTTGGGAAATCATTTGTAGAATTTGAGTGATTTTTGAGCTATCTTCAACTTCTAGAAAGTGCTCAAACTCTTAGAAAAGCTCTGTTACTCTTTAACAAAGAGAAGTCCAAGAAAATCCCAATAAAATAGACCATACTTACTTTGCTCATCAGGGAAATTGTGTGGAAATGTTTAGCAAATTTGGGTTCATTTGGAGTTGATGCTAGACCATAGGCTATGTGGACCATTGCTAAACACGGTAAGAAGAAAATTTGAGAAAGGCGCAAAAAACAAGTCCACGATTGCCAGGGCAATTGTGTGCAAGAAAAGTGATTTTTGACACCCATTCGGCTTGTTCATTGGCTTAGGAGATTTCAAAAGTAGCATACTAGCCTTTGGCTCAACAAAAGCAAGCAAAAAACCCATTTATCTAGACCATGGTTGTTGTACCCTATAGGGCAATGGCTTGCTTCATTTGAGTGATTTTGGAGTGGTTTTCTAATTTTGAGAGGACCCAAGGCTTGAAATAGGGTCATAGTGTCCACAGATTAGACAAAGGCCAAAATTTCACACATCAGTGCCATCCATGATTGCCCTAGATATCGTCTATTGCAACAAGTCTTGTTTGCATGTTTGGGCCTCCATGTGCTTGAATTGAGATAACTTTGTGATAAAAAATCCCTTTTTGAGCTATCTTGACCCAAGACAAGTGGTTGTGTAAGGTTCTCATCTTGACACACTAGCATTTTGAGTTTCATTGGAACATCTTGAAGGTAGATGGGAAGTTCCACTTCACCCAAACAAGGGGTTTCCACACTTCCCAATCCTACGAGATAGGCTTCTATGGGATTGATGTTCAACTGCAAGTCTTGGCAGTATGAGAGTCTAACGGCACTAGTTGCTGCACCTGAGTCAATCAATGCTTTCATAGTTCTTGCACTCTTTCCTTGTCCTATCTCTATGGTCACAAGGGGACGTCGGTCAATGCTTTGAGAAGTAATTATGCCTGATTTTCGGCACATATTCATGTGATATTTTGGGGCTTTTGAGTTCACATCTAGGCCTAGTCGCCTTAACTTATTTCTCCTAATGCGCTCTCTGGCCTCTACTTGTGCTTCTTCTCTCACCCTTAACTCTTCTTCTTTTCGCTTCTTAGCAGTGTTGAGTCTCATTAGCATATCCTCTATAAGAGGTTCTTGATATAGCTTGACTCTACATCCACTGATATAGTTTGGCAAGATGTCACCTTCTAGCGTGGCCAATTGCACTGCACCGCTAGTGGAAATTCTATTAATGATCATGGATCCGTATCCTCTTTTTTCCAATTTACGGGCATGTTGCTTTAGTGTGTAAACCAACACTAGGTCTCCCTCTTTTAATCCCTTGTCCTTGATGTGTGCATCGAAGTATGCCTTTTGTCTTTTCTTTGCAGCATAGATGCCTGCAGCTGCTCGTAGCCTTGTCTCACCTAAGCGTTCTAGATCAAAGATCCTCGAGGACAACTCATGTCCATTCCACTCATACTCTTGTGCTACTTTTAAAGCAGGGATTAATAATGGTAGCACAACATTCTGTCCAAAGACCATCTGAGATGGGGTGGCATTAAGTACCATTTTGTAGGCAACTTGGTAAGCCCAAACAGCATGATGAAGTTGTTTGTCCCAATCAGAGCGTTTATTATTTACAAGTTTTTTCAACACGTTACATAGGATCTTATTCGTGCTCTCGGCTTGTCCGTTAGCTTGTGGGTGATAGGGGGCAGACTTCTTATGTATCACCAAGAATTCTTGGAGAAGATTTTCAATGACTTCATTCAAGAAGTGTGTGCCTCTATCGCTTACTAGTTCTATTGGTAACTCATATCTCGTTAACACGTTCTCAAATAAGAACTTTGCCGTTGTCTGAGCATCATTCTTTGTTGTGGCTTTGACTTCTACCCACTTGGTAAGGTAGTCTATGGCTACAATAATGTACTCTGGATGGGAGTTTCTAGCTGGGGGATTAATAGGACCTACAAAGTCTATACCCCACTTCGAGAATGCACGTCCTCCCATCATGGGCCTCAAAGGCATCTCGTCTTTTCTGATAGGATATTGTGCACGTTGACATGTGTCACATTTCTTCACATAGGTATGTGCATCCATATGAAGAGTGGGCCACCAAAGTCTGGAGAATAGAATGGTCTTGATTACTCAATCAGGACAAAAGTGTCCACTCGCAACACTACTGTGTGCAGTCTCTAAGAATTTCAAATAGTCT
Organism: Ceratopteris richardii; assembly: GCA_020310875.1. Taxonomy (NCBI): domain Eukaryota; kingdom Viridiplantae; phylum Streptophyta; class Polypodiopsida; order Polypodiales; family Pteridaceae; genus Ceratopteris; species Ceratopteris richardii. Next base: position 11,127,001 of record CM035424.1, read on the forward strand.
GATTCATGAACGCACAATCTTAAGTAACCATCTTTGCCTCTTCGGTATAGGTTGTCTCCTACTAAGGCATAGTCTTGAGCCTCTTGCTCCATGCTTCGTCTTCTTGCTAGACTAGCCTCTTTGGGTAATGTTCCCGATCACATAAATTCTACCAATGGAGCGCTCCAATCTGGAATTAATGACACTTGATAAAGGGTCTCATGCTCCACTGGGGGTTTTTCCTGGCACACTGGACAATTCTTAATCCACTCATGAATCTCTTTATCCATGCTAGGCCAATACACTCCTAAACATTTTAGATTCTGCAATGTGCGTTGTTTAGAATAATGATTACCTAGCAATCCTTCATGTGCTTGTTGCAACCAACTAATATGTTCATCATCCTCAACACAACAAGCTAATACACCTTCCGTATCTTGTTTGTACATGCTTCTTGCCAATATTTGATAGTTTTGTGATCTTACAATTTCCTCTTTGTTTGTTTTCACATTCTTATTCGCAGGTCCAAAAGTTAGGACTGGTACCAACTTATTTGCCCATTTAGGAACAACTTCTAAATTGAATAGATAAGCGTCAGGTAGTTCATCAGACACTCCTTGCGGTGGTTCTCTTGAAGTGATGCGAGAAAGGTGATCTGCCCGGAGGTGGGTTCTACCTTTTCTAACAACAACCTCAAAGTCATATTCCATTAGTAAGAGGAACCATGTTACTAAACATCCTGTATTGCAAGGTTTATTGACCAAATACAATAAGGCTTGATGATCAGTGAAGAACTTGAATTTGTTGGCCAATAGGTAGTGTCTAAACTTCTTCACATCATATACCATGCCTAAGCCCTCTCGCTTCGTTGTGGTATAGCTTCGTTCAGCTGCAGTTAGCTGTGTGCTAGCATATGCTATGGGTAAATCTAAATTTCCTTCATCGGTGGGTTGTGCTAGCACACATCTTATGGCGTGATTGGATGCATCCACATGGACATGGAATGGCTTATTCCAATCAGGAGTGGTCAGTATTGGCGCTATGCACAAACGTCTCTTCAGCTCATTGAAGGAATTCTCGCATTCATCGGTCCACTCAAAATTTGTCAACAAACCATAAAGTGGTTTAGCTATGATCGCATACATGTGGATAAACTTGCGGTAATATCCACAATGGCCCATAAAGGCTTGTACCTCTTTAACATTCCTTGGCCTTGGCAATTCTGCTATGGCTCTAACTTTGTCCTCATCTGTTGATATTCCATTCTTCGAAACAATATGACCTAAGATTTTACCTTGTCGTACCATGAATACACACTTTTTCAGACACACTCGATATTCTCTACACTTGTTGAAGATTTGTCTGAGCTCAGGGATATGGTATCTTCTTTCTTGGGAATGGGCACATAAATCGTCCACATATACTTCTAAGCTCTTTCGCAAGAACTCTTTGAAGACATGACACATGAGCCTTTGGATGGTTGCAGGTGCATTGGTGAGCCCAAATGGCATCACACGAAATGCAAAGATTCCCCACTCCGTGGCGAACGCTATTTTGTGTTGATCTTCTAGGGCAATGGCTACTCGGTTGTAACCTGAAAATCCATCAAGGAAGTTATAAACTTCCTTGCCTGCAACCCACTCCAGTAAGTGTTCAGCGATTGGAAGTGGATAACTATCTCTGATCTTAGAGTTTTTGGCACTTTTATTGATTTGAAACTAAGGCATCAATGGTTTGTTATGTTGCTTGAATCTACTTGTTGATATATTTAGGTAGTGATGTGTGTGAACACACTAGAACCACTGGGGCACTTTTTCCCTTTAGAAGTTGATTATACCAAAAGAAAGAAACAATCATAGGAACAAGATGAACTATCTTGCAAATGAATCAGACAACTACACAAAAAGATATGAGTGATAAAAGATCACTTCCTATGAGAAAATTCTAGCAAGCAAGGGGCTTGCTTAGCTAGGGGCATGTTTAGATCTAGACTAAACACTCCTAATGAGATCCTACAAGTTCTCAAATGGTAGAGGAGGATAGCCATCACTTTGCTCTACGTGTTTGCTTATATAATGCTCAAAAAGGTAGTTGTAAATTTGAATTGAAAAATGCACTGCAAATGATCCCGACTTTTTGCCATCAATTAGTTGAGTAATGGGCTTAGCAAATTCATGGAAAAGTGTTTTTATATCCTAACCAAAAGTGTGGGTGATGTGGCACTTCAATTTGGTATGAGTTCCCACACTTGAGATTGCTAAAATTCTAACACCCCCTCAAGCCCAAGTGTTAGTCTCCATTGATCTCCTTCAAGTTGAGGTTGATCTTGAACTTCTCCAACTTGCTTGCATCCGTAATCTTGGTTATCATATCTGCTAGTTGCTCCTTGGTGTTGATGTACTTGATATCCACTTTTTTTTGCTAGTACCTTCTCTCTGATGAAGTGATAATGGATCTCTATGTGCTTGCTTCTTGCATGGAACATAGGGTTGCTTGCTAGATGAATGATTGATATGTTATCTCCAAATAGAGAAAACTCTTTGAACTCCACATCCAAGTCTTTGAAGAGCTTCTTGAGCCACATGATATCAAATTTAGCTTCAATTCCAAAAAATATTTAAGAACTCCAAGATATGAAATCTTGAATTCATTTCCAAGCTTGGCCTTGATCCATGTGATACCTGCATCATCACCTCCTATTATAATCAATTCATCCACATATATGCATACATAGACAATTAGTCCTCCTTCCTTCTTCAGGTATAGGGAAGGATCTGCATCACTTGGCTTGTATCCACACCTGCAAAAATACTCCACAAGCCTTTGATTCCATGCCCTTGGATTTTGCTTTGAACCATACAAAACTTTTCTAAGTTTACAAACAAAATCTGAATATTTAGGGTTCTCAAACCCTAATGGTTGATTCATGTAGAGTGTCCCCCGCAAATCACCATTAAGAAAAGCATTCTTTACATCCAATTGATATATTGACCACCTCCTAGATGTGGCAACCCCAATGATTGCTCTAATTGTGGTCATCTTTTTGTAATTTCTAGCTCCATTTTGTGCAATCTGAGGAGTCCTCTAGCTTGAGAAGCTTAGATAGAACAAGCATACCAATCTTAGCAAGTGATGACATCATCCCGATTTTCACGGGCTGCTATAGTAATGAGACCAGTGAGCAAAAAAATGATCATACCTCAATTTTAAGAATCCAATGATTATGAAAATTTGTATGCTTATACTAGAAAGTATGCTAAATCCAACAAGCTTTAAATCATTGAATTTGGGTAAGTACACACTGAGAAATAGCTATGACAAGATGAGTAAAAAAGTTGGGTACCTGAGAGAGAAGTGAAAATGAACAGATAGGGTTGACTTCAACTGAACATAACTGAAGATTGCAAAACCCAAATGAAATGCAAATTTGTGAGCATATATTAGACTTATAGAGCTAACTTTACCAAGTTAAATCAGTAAAAATGATGCACCAAGCTTAGAGAAACCATCTCTACAATCTGACTGAGAAAACTGAGAGATATGGTAGTGAGTAGTACACTTCACAAGAACATGGAAATATTAATTCAAATGATCATGAAAATGAAAGTAGATTGATTGTAAAATACAATGGACTTACTGATACATATGTGTGCCTTGGAATCACACCTTGATATGGCATAAAGCTCAGCTCTTGGAGGTCTTCACATAACCACGACTAAGACTACCATGTATTTATAGTTGATCTTGGGAGGCTAACTTCCCTCAATCACTCTCCAATCTATTAGTGATTGATTTGATTCTCTATCTACCACAAATCATGAATTCGTGGCTACTCTTTCCCTTTTTGATCAAGTGGACTCAACCACTTAAGATTCTTTCAATCTTTTACATTAAGTAAAGTCTTCAAAAGTTACAAGAGGTAGTTCACAAGTGAACTTTACATAGTCTTCATTTTAAAGCTTCTTCTATGACTTTGTGGGACTCAAGCCAATACTTAGGCTTGTCATAGACTTGCTCCAACAGCTCCCCCTCAAGCCAAGTATGCTTGAGGTCTTCAATCTTCCAAGATTACCTGCAAACCAATCATAGCCTTGAATTTTGCAAAGCTTTGTACCATCCAATGCTTTGGTTAGAATATCTGCACATTGTTGATGAGTGGACACATGTGATATTTGAATCTCTTTTCTTAGAACCTTCTCTCGTACATAGTGATAATGAACTTCAATATGTTTATTCCTTTCATGAAAAATAGGATTAGCAGCCAAATGAATAGAACTCATATTGTCACCAAAAATAGTTGGAGTTCCAAACTCCAATCCAAGATCTTTGAATAATGTCTTCATCCACATAGCTTCTTGTGTAGCTCTGGCAAGACCTCTATATTCAGCTTCAGTAGAAGAGAGAGCAACTGTGGGTTGCTTCTTGGATGACCATGAAATAAGCTTTGAACCTACAAAGGTAAGATAACCTGAAGTGCTCCTTCTATCTTCTTTGGAGCCAGCCCAATCTGCATCAGAAAATAGCTTCAAACCTAAATCATATACATAAGGATAATAAAGTCCTTCATTTGTGGTTCCTTTGAGATACTTGAGAATCCTTTTGGCAGCATCTATATGTGGTTTCCTTGGTGTGTGTGCATAAATTGACTTAGCACACTCACACTGTAACATATATCTACTCTTGTCAATGTGGCATAGTTGAGACTACCCACTAGACTTTGATATGATGTGGTGTCCTCTATGAGTTCACCTTCATGTGAGCTCAATTTGTGATTGACCTCCATTGGAGCACCTGCAATCTTACAATCTTGCATCTTGAATTTTGCCAACATGTTCTTAATGTACTTTCTTTGAGTGAGAAACAAACCATGATCTTTGTAGACAACTTCCAAACCTAGGAAGTAGGTAAGTGAACCCGAATCACTTATCTTGAACTCTTCTCTCATCTGATCTTTGATCTTCTTCATACCATCTGCATCATTTCCTGTCAATATAATATCATCTACATATACACATAGGTAGATGATCTCAGAGTTACTCTTTTTAATAAAGAGTGAAGGATCTGCCTTGCTTGGTTGAAAGCCTTTGTCCTGCAAGAATGAAACAAGTTTGAAATTCCAAGCCCTTCGAGCTTGCTTGAGGCCATACAATGCTTTGTTAAGTTTACACACATAATCAAGATAAACTTGATTCTCAAAACCTGGTGGTTGTGCCATATATACCTCTTCTGTTATCCAACCATTCAAGAATGCATTCTTTACATCTAGTTGAAGTATCTTCCAATTCTTGGAAGAGGCAATACTAAGCAAAACCCTGATAGTAGGCATCTTTGCCACAGGAGAGAAGGTCTCCTCATAATCAATTCCCTGAGTTTGTGCAAAGCCTTTTGCTACAAGCCTTGCCTTATACCTATTAATGGAACCATCAGAATTCTTCTTGAGTTTATAGACCCATCTTGAGCCTATTACCTTCATGGATGAAGTCTTGGGAACCAAATCCCAAGTGTTATTTTCCTCAAGTGCTTCAATCTCTTCCTTCATTGCATGCTTCCATTCTGTTTTTGCTTTGGCCTCTTCAAATGATGATGGCTCCTCTTGGTTTATATCCTGTGCTATGTAGATAGAATGTTTAGTTACTAATGAGGTGTCAAACCCATACCTTTCTGGTTTTTTCTTTTCCCTCATAGATCTTCTTAGGCCATGATGTGATGACTCTGCCTCATGTCCAAGTTCTTGCAATTTTGCTTTACCTTTAGACTTCCACGCTTTGATCTTTTCCATCTGAGATTCTTTATCATCCTCTGAGGTGTCTTGTTCTTGAATCTTCGGTTGTTCTCTACCAAGCTTTGGAAAATCTTCTTCAAGATCATATGGTAAATTGACCTTCCTGCATGAATCTTCATACCATGAATTGTTTTCATCAAAAACTACATCTCTGCTTACCAAGAATCCTTTGTTGATAGGGTTGTATAACCTGTAGCCCTTTTGATTGTTGTCATATCCAATAAATACACACCTTTCTGCCTTTGGATCCATCTTGCCTCTAACCTGTGAAGGAACATGAGCAAAAGCAATACATCCAAAAATTTTACAATGATCTAAGCTTGGTCTTCTTCCATTCCAAGCCTCATATGGAGTCATCCCATCAAGGGATTTTGAAGGCAACCTGTTAATCAAGTAAGTGGCTGTAGATACAGCCTCAGCCCATAGATAATTAGGCAAACACTTTTCATTTAACATGGATCTTGCAGCTTCAACAATTGTCCTATTCCTCCTTTCTGCCACTCCATTTTGCTCAGGAGTGTACCTTGTAGTTGCCTCTCTTTTGATTCCTCTTTCTTGAGGAAAAGAATCAAACTCATGGGAGAAGTATTCTCCCCCTCCATCTGACCTTAGCTTTTTTAGTGATTTACCTGTTTGATTCTCCACAAGAGCCAAATAACTTTTGAAACATGAAAAAACTTCATCTTTGTGTTTCATAAAGAATAGGATAGTCCATCTACTGCAATCATCAATAAAGGAGACATAATACCTTGATCCAGATATTGAAGCTTCCTTGCTAGGTCCCCATACATCTGTATGAACCAACTCCAAGAGATCTCCATGCATATAACCTTTCTTCATGAATGGTAACCTATGAGACTTTCCAAATTGACATGCACTACACTTATAAATCATATGTTGTTTTGACAAATTAGGGAGTCCAAGTACACTTTGGTCCCTGCAAATTTGCTTTGATGACCTTTCACCAATATGTGCTAACCTTTTGTGCCATACTTCCAATTCTGTGAGTGTCTGACTACCATAATTAAAGAGAGCAATGTTTCTAGTGTCTTGTAATTCAAATGCGAACAATCTACCTGTCTTTTCACCTTTTGCAATTCTTCTGAATCCTTGACTTGGATCTTCAACAAATGCTCCTGCTTTTGTGAACCTGACTTGCAACCCTTTCTATACTATTTGCCCAACACTTATCAAATTCTTTGTAATGGTAGGGACATAGAGTACCTTACTGAGTAGGTTGATGTTTCCATCAGGTGCTTTGACATTGCCTATTTTCTCCACAAGATGTCTTGTATCATCTCCTGTTTGTACCTCATGCTTATTCCTTGGATCTTCTAAATTTGATAGGAGTGCCACATTTCCTGCCACATGATTTGAACAACCTGAATCTATGTAGAAAACATGCTCATCATATTTACCTTGTGGCATAGCCATGTTCATGATCAATAATGAATCCTCTTTGTTTGAGTCTTCTGTGTAGTTATTGAAGTCTCTCCTTCCTTTGTAGCCTCCTTGATAGTTTGAATGATTGTAGTTGTTGTAGCTCCCATGGTAATTGTTGAATCTTCCTCTTGAGTAGCCATAACTTCCCCTATTGTATCCTCTGCCTCTTTGATTCTTGGAATTCCTAAAGCAATTTTCAGTTGTATGATTAGTTAATCCACAAATAGAACATGGGTTGGAGTCTTGGGATCTCCCCCTGCCTTGTCTACCTCCTCTTCCTTTACCTCTACCATGTCTTCCTCTACCTGCATAGTTAGCTTGATATGTACCTGCTTCATCATCCACTTTCTTTGCCTTTCCTTTGTTATCTTTGGACTTGCTTTTATCAGTGTATAAAGCTGAAGATTGATTACCTTTAGATCTTTCTCCATTTTTTATAAGCTTTGCCTCTTGAGTAAGTAGTTGTCCAATGAGTGTATTGAAATCAGGTACATGCATGTCTATGTACAAATCCATAGCTGTCGTGAATGCTTCCCACTTGTCATCTGCCTTCAAGCCATTGATGACCTGCCTTACAATTTGCTCTTCATCTATTACCCTCTCCAATGCTTCCAACTGATCTGCTATGTCCTTGAGCTTTGTGACAAAATCAGTCACATTTTTTTTGGGAGCGTTCTTGAGAGTTGTGAAATCCAGCCATAATTGATGCTTCCTAGCTTTGGTACTTGCAGAGAAGAAGGCTTCAAGTGCATCCCACACTTCTTGAGATATCTTGCAACTTCTAATGTGAGGCAACAAAAAATCTGACATAGAGTTAAGGAGATAAGACCTTGCAAGTGCATCCTTGGAGCGCCATGTGCTCAATCTTTCTTGCTCTTCTTGTGTTGGTTGACTTTTGTTCCTAAAACTTGGCATAACTTCATCTCCAACCACATAACCATATAAATTTCTACCTTGGAGATAAGCTTCCATCCTTAATGACCAAGCTGAGTAATTACCTCTATCCAATTTGTCAATTGATGAAGGAAATCCATCTCCCATGTTGTCCAACCTTGCTCTGATACCACTGTGAAGAGATGGATAGGTATGTGCTTGAAGATGAAGAGGTGCTGCAAAATCCTTGATCTACACTAGCCAAATGAACTCCAAGAGTATGTGGTGGGCCCTTTTAGCTTGCCAATTCATGCATTAGACACCCTATGTACCTTGGAAGATCACTCTCAAAAAGATAGATCAAAACAGATAAGTTGGAGTTAGCTCAGAGGTGAAGAACTTGCTATTTTGGTTCATACACCTGTCCAGTGTTTTGCATAATTCTCTAAGCACAGCAGCAATTATCTTAATTCCTCTTGGGGAATTCTAGTTAGCTAAGGAGCTAACTTTCAAGAGTAATCTCATAAAAAACAATGAACCACACACTGAGAATGATGTTTAGCAAGTGATGACATCATCCCGATTTTCATGGGCTACTACAGTAATGAGACCAGTGAGCAGCAAAATAAACATAACTCAAGCTTTAAGAATTCAATGATTATGAAAATTTTTATGCTGATACTAGACAGTATTTTGAATCCAACAAGCTTTAAATCATTGAATTTGGGTAAGTACACACTGAGAAACAGCTCTGACAAGATGAGTAAAAAAGTCGGGTACCTGATAGAGAAGTGAAAATGAACAGACAGGGTTGACTTCAACTGACCATAACTGAAGATTGCAACACCCAAATGAAATGAAAATTTGTGAGCATATATTAGACTTATAGAGCTAGCTAACTTTATCAAGTTAAATCGCTGAAAATTATGCACCAAGCTTAGAGAAACCATCTCTACAATCTGACTGAGAAAACTAAGAGATAGGCAGTGAGTAGTACACTTCACAAGAACATGGAAATATGAACTCAAATGATAATGAAAATGAAAGTATATTGATTGTAAAATACAATGGACTTACTGATACATATGTATGACTTGGAATCACACCTTGATATGGCATAAAGATCAGCTCTTGGAGGTCTTCACATAACCACGACTAAGACTACCATGTATTTATAGTTGATCTTGGGAGGCTAACTTCCCTCAATCACTCTCCAATCAATTAGTGATTGATTTGATTCTCTATCTACCACAAATCACGAATTTGTGGCTCCTCTTTCCCTTTTTGATCAAGTGGACTCAACCACTTAAGATTCTTTCACTTTTACATTAAGTAAAGTCTTCAAAAGTTACAAGAGGTAGTTCACAAGTGAACTTTACATAGTCTTCATTTTAAAGCTTCTTCTATGACTTTGTGCGACTCAAGCCAATACTTATGCTTGTCATAGACTTGCTCCAACACGCATGATCTTCTCCCACTTTGAGAAAAATAAAAAAATTCACCATATCCACCTATCCTCCTCATTTTCCCTCATTTGTGCATGCGAGAGAGAGAGAGCTTTTGTGCTTGTTTTTGCATGTGTATTTTTGAGTTTTCTTGCAGGTACAGTGCTCTAGAGTAGCAGGCAAGCTTCCAAAAGGTGAGAAATTCACTTTCTATCAAAATCTACCGTAGGTGTCAGACCATCGTGATGGTCTGGCAAATTTGGAATTTTTGGTAAGCGAGTAGATCACGATATAGAGCACACTTGCAGACATAGGAATCCACAAATGCATTTTGAAAATCATCAGTTTGGTGGACCATCACGATGGGCTCACACCATCGCGATGGTGTCACAACATCGCAATTGGCTCATGCCATCGCGACGGCTCGGCTGGACCATCGCGATGGTCTCACACCATCGTGACGGTTCACTTGAACCATCGTGATGGTCACTGACCATCATGATGGTCACTGACCATCATGATGGTCACTGACCATCATGATGGTCACTGACCATCGTGATGGTTCACTTGAACCATCACGATAGTCACTGACCATCACGACGATCCCATCGACCCCACACCATCGTGATTGGCCCATGCCATCAGAAATTAGGAGTTTCTAGTAAACATATGACTAGGTTAACAACAAACAAGCGTTGTTACACCTGTGGTGGTGATCATATGGCAAATGTGTGTTCCAATGTAACACTACCTCAAGCCAACCTTAATGGCCAATACTGTACAATTGAGAGACGATACATGAATCATACGGCCCAAGACTACCCATACAACAAACAAGTAGTACGACAGAACTACCCGCAAGCATACCCCCAACCAGGTAGATATCAAGGTCAACCAATGCTCAACCTCATTACTATAGGCCTCCTCAGAATTATCCTTATCAGGCTCAACAGATACCACAACCTGAGCCACCCCCACCGGCGAACATCATCTCAGTCAAATACGCTGCTGTAGAAGAGAACCTCAATAGGGCTTTAGTGCCTTCTTCACCCTTGATCACTGAAAGTGACCCCAATTCTAACAGTTTTGACTCTACCCATGTAGATAGTCCACCCCCATATTATCTAGAGTCACCAAAACATGTGGAAACATATCAATACAATAGTCCACCATTGGAACCCAGTTGGGAGCCCGACTATGCTAATGTTATGTATACAAACCCTAATCCGCGGCCCCAATTAAGACAGCAAAGACCACAGGGCCCTAGAGGAACATGCTTTAGGTGCGAAGGAGATCATTTCATAAAAGATTATCCACATCCTCTGATAGTAGGACAATCGCAATACTATAACATACAAGGTTTTTGTGCCGAGTGTGGTAAAGAGCATGTCATCAAAGATTGTCCCAAGAACCCTACTGATGCTTCAAAGGTAACACCCATTAACGTGATAGGTATTGTACATAATGCAAATAGATCCAACCCTACATATGTGCCTATCCAAGCTATAACAAGAGCCCAGGTGCTCTTACAAATCAATAGCTTAATCCTGAAAAAGTAGCAGGAACTAGTGAAGTTGGAGAGTCTAGTAATAAAAAGACAAAATCTTGCAATGATTCCAGAGAATGAATTAAAAGGAAATGGAGTAAAAAGATAACTGAGTCGGAAAGAAGTCTAAAGGAATTGAGAGCCAAAATCCTAGAATTGACTTCTCAAGACTCTAATCAGGAGAACCTAGCTCAAAGATCGGGATTAGTTCTAGCGGAACCCATACCAAAAGATCTAGACATGATGTTTCATGCATATCAGGCTAGATTAAAAGAAGGACCCCATATAGCTGAAATGAGTAAGAACTATCCGAGAGCAGATTTAGAAATTGAGAGAAATAAACTTTGCACGAAGATGGTAGAATTAGCACAAGCTATGTTCGAAGCCTCTCGTTATATTCATTGGAACAACATGGAAAAATCGAAATTACACTTTCAAGGACTACTAGAGAAGCTGGAATGCTTGATCAACAACAACGAGAAGAATAATTTGCATAGGAACCCTAATGATTCTGAGACACAAGAAAGGAATGCACCATCCCTATCTCAAGTGTAAAATATAGAGGTTGAAGACAACCTGTCTTCCCTACACAAATATTCACATGAATTTCTAAGAGAAATCCAAGAAGAGAAATGGAGAACAGAGCAAGAAACCCATCCTCCTATTCAAGAAATAGAAGATTTGCAAGAACAATCTCCCCAAGACATCCCCTCTATCTATGATGATGTAGAGGAAGAACAACTTAGTGAACAAACAAATTTTGAATCCAATTCTTTGCAAGAATTACCTCAGTTCACAGGACCTTGGAAAATAAAGTCTATTAGCATGAGAGCACCCACGGTAATAGTGAGGAATGAAGAATCGGTAATCCCTAGAAACACGAAAATAATCAAGAACACCAAAGTCCAATACCACCTCACTCTAGAGGAGTTGTTAAAGCTTAAACCAGAATTGTGGAAGCACGTAGAAAACCAATTCCCTGAGGCTGCTATTGCTCCCTCCTAGATAGGATCACACAAGAAAGTACCAGAGATACTGGTAGAACGAATTGGAGATGTGAGCGAGGGAGAGGAAGGTAACACTTATCTTCCAATAACCCACAAGGGCTACACCACCAAAGCCATCTTAGATTCAAGAGCTGGAGTAGCCATCACTACCACTGCCTTATGGAAACTTTGGGGTAAGCCAGCATTAAGACCCACCAGGATGAAGCTACAAATGGCTGACAGACATATAGAGAAACCATTGGGCTTACTAAAAGACATATCTCTCACCACTTGTAGTGTGGATTTCGAACATACTTTTGCCATTTCTGATTTTGGGGTAAATCATGCTTACGAGATGATTTTAGGGCGACCATTCATGCGTCAGTTGCAAATCGTACAAGATTGGGGAATTAATTTTTTGTACTTGCAACATTTAGGAGTGACTACTAAAGTCAATCTTAAAGACTATTCCCATTGAGATGTACCCCCAATACGATGGAATACCATCCATAAGACACAGGGAGAAGCAGAGTCTGTACACTCATTGGAATCAGACCCCTCATGGTTGCACGAGGATACTCATCTATGGATTTGTAAAGTATCCAAACAAGAGGAAGAACGATTAGAAGCAAGGACCCTAGGTTCAGAATGACATCCATGAACCCTTCAAGACCCATCTTATGCACCTATAGTATTTCCAGACGAGGAATTTGAGCCTCACGATTGGCTAGAAATCTTAGCTATGATGGACATAGAGGTAAATGAAGAACAATGGACCCCTCATTGTGATGAGGACGGATATGATATTTCCATTTTTATGATTGAACCTATTGAGGAAGACTTTATCCTAGAAAAATGCATGGAAGTGACCCAAGAATTGGACGAGAGTAGTGAATATAATATTTCCATTTTTATGATTGAACCTATTGAGGAAGACTTTATCCTAGAAAAATTCATGGAAGTGAACCAAGAACTGGACGAGAGTAGTGATGAGGATCTAGAATCCTTATCATGGAACCCTTCTGTTCCACAGAAGAGGAATATCTTTATTTTGTTGAAGCCAAAACCCTTGAAGAAGAAAAGGAAAGTCAATTGGAATGACATGAGCAACTTATAGAAGATATAGAAAGCAAGTAGAAGAAGAGGAAGAAATCACCTAAGACAGAAGAAGAAGAACCACTCATGGAAGTACCCGAGAATATCAAGAAGTATGAAATAGAAGATAGAAAAATCATGGTACGAATGCTTAAAAGAAAAGCCGATGTTGGACAAGTATATGATAATCGAGAGAAAAGCAAAAAAATCATAGTCACCATAGAGGAAGAAGAAGAAAAATGTACATACATAGGGCGTGATTTGACTAGTGAAAAAGAAGAAGAGTCGATTGCCCTATTGTGAGAATATCGAGATGTGTTCGCTTAGAGTTACAAAGATTTGAAAGGAGTAGACCCAGATATATGCTCCCATAGAATTCCTATGACTCCAAATGCAAAGCCTACGAAATAGAAATCATACACATACAATGATAACTACGTTGTTAAGATTAAAGAAGATCGGTTGATAGAAGCAGGATTCATTTACGAAATTGAGCATACAGAATGGGTGTCCCCCATTGTGGTTGTGCCCAAGAAAAATGGAAAATTGTGCATGAGTATCTACCTTAAAAAATTTAATGCCGCCACGATTAGAGACAGTTATCCTCTTCCTATCACAGAAAACGTATTGGAAAGATTTGCAGGCAAGGAAGTTTACGACTTTCTTGATGGTTTTTCATGCTATAATCAGGTAGCCATTTCTCCAAAAGATCAACACAAGACGGATTTTTCCATAGAATGGGGCATATTTGCATTTCGCGGGATGCCATTTGGGTTGACAAATGCACCCGCCACTTTCCAACGACTTATATGTCATGTTTTTAAGGAATTCTTACGCAAGAATTTGGAAGTTTATGTTGATGACATATGTACTCATTTGAATATGAGCCAGACTCATATCCCAGAACTAAGGTAAGTATTTGACAAATGTCGAGAATATCAGGTTTGTCTGAATCCACAGAAGTGCATTTTCATGGTCAGGCAAGGCAAAATTCTAAGACACATTGTGTCAAAAAATGGAACTTCTATGGATGAGGAAAAAGTGAAAGTAATTGCTGACCTACCTAGGCCAAATAATGTAAAAGATGTACAGGCCTTCATGGGTCCTTGTGGTTATTATAGAAGATTCATACACATGTATGCAATCATAGCCAAGCCTCTGTACTCTCTGTTGACCAAGTTCGAATGGACAGATGAGTGTGAAAATTCATTCAATGAACTTAAACGACGCTTGTGCTTGGCATCTATATTGACAACCCCATATTGGAGCAAGTCATTCCATGTACATGTGGATGCATCCAACTATGCCATAGGATGTGTGTTGGCACAACCTACGAATGAAGGTAATGTATATCTCCCTATAGTTTACACAAGTAGACAATTGAATGCAGCAGAAAGAAATTACACCACTATAGAACGTGAAGGATTAGGAATGATCTACGCAATAAAGAAATTCAGGCATTATTTGTTGACAAATAAGTTCAAGTTCTTTAGGGATCATCAAGCATTATTGTACTTAGTTAATAAGCCCTATAATACTGGAAGACTAATACAATGGTTTCTATTGCTCATGGAGTATGACTTTGAAGTAGTAGTCAGGAAGGGAAAAACCTAGCTTAGAGCTGACCACCTCTCAAGATTAACTTTGAGAGAAGCTTCTCAAGGAATAGCGAATGAATTACCCGATGCATACCTGTTTAACCTTGTGATAGTACCAGAATGGGCTAAGCCTATTGTCCCTATTCTCATATATGGACCCAAGAATCCTAGGATAAGGATCAAAGAAGGAGAAATCACCAAGTCACAAAGATATCAAATAATAGCAGGAAGTATATATAAATAGGATAATCAAAAGATTCTTGCTTGTTGTGTAGATGAATTAGAATACGCAAATTGGTTGCAATTAGCACATGTAGGTGCATTAAAGCAACATCATTCAAAACATCGTACATTGCAAACTCTGCATAGACTAGGAGTATATTGGCCTTCTATGGAAGCAAATGTCTACAAGTTGTGTAGAGAATGCCCTATCTATTGTGAAAGACCACCGGTAGAACATGCCACATTATATCATATGTCTCACACCAGAATGGAGTGAACCTTTAGTGACATACTTGAGGACAAAAACATTCACTCAAGGAATGACTTTAGCACGACAACGTGGTCTAGAGCAGGAAGCTCAAGACTATTCACTTATTGGTGACAATCTATACAAATGAGGAAGAGATGGATACCTAAGACAATTTGTTTATGAGAGTGATTATTTGAGCGTATTCGAGACTGCACACCAAGATGTTGCAGGAGGTTATCAAAGCCATACTATTTGCAGCATTATGGTGGCCCACTCTTCACATGGATGCACACACCTATGTTAAGAGATGTGATGTGTGCCAGAGAACTCAATTTCCTACTCATAGAGATGAAATTCCCCCTTTCAGATGGTTTTTGGTCAAAACGATGTGCTCCGTTTGGACTTCTTGATACACACCCTTAAGGTTGCACAAGAACATCAGTGGACCGGCCATGAATTATCATCAAGAATAATGGGTTTGGAACGATTAGGAGAAGCCAGACTGAAAGCAGCAGCGTGCATATATGCAACAAAGAAATGACAGAAAGCCTATTTTGACGACATGCGAAAGACAAAGGCTTAAAAGAAGGTGACTTAGTTCTAGTGTACAATCAAACAACATGCACGGAAATTAGAAAATCGAGGTTACAAACCTATGATAATTAACAGACTCTCGACAAGTGGAGCGGTACAATTAGCCACCCTAGAAGGAGAGATAATGCCTAATTACATTAGTGGTTGTAGAGTCAAACTTTATCAGGAACCTCTTACTGAAGATATGCTTAGAAAACTCACATTGGCAAAGAAACATAAGGAGGAAGAAAAGAGAATACATGCGGAAGCTCAAACAGAAGCTATAGAATGCATTAAGTGCATGAAGCTACGAAGATAAGGACTAGGGAGAGAACATAATTACAATCTAGAAATAACACCCAAATACCCCATGGCCATGTGTCAAGCAAATTCAATTACTCATACTAGCATCACAAGAGTATGAATGACCCAGTTACCCTACCACACCCCTCAATCAACCACAACAACAAGTAGTCCCCAACTAAGAAGAAGAGAGAACAGAAACTGACAATGAGGATGGTGATGATGAAGCCAGTCAAGGTAGCCATGACTCTCAAGGGGATGTGCAGCATGACAAACAAGAACAACAAACCAAAGCTCAAGGTGACACAAGTAAACATGAAGACGACACCTTTGAAGCTGTCGCCTACACTTTGGCAATCAAGAAACTATACCGCACCATGCACGTAGTTTGGGCACGTAGATAGGAGGGTTCGAAGAAGCTTACATTCAAGGCTATAGGAGGGTTCGAAGAAGCTTACATTCAAGGCTTCAGAGAATTGGTTAAATCAGTCAAAACCAATGAGGCACTTTGTTATTTGTAGAGGAGGGTAATTGGTTATATGCAGTGGAGTCAGTGATTCACAATGCATTCAAACATGTCAATACTTGTAGATTTATGATATTTTGACATTGGTCATACACTCCTTTTGCAGAGGATACTCTAGCAGAAGTTTTCCAGATTTTTGGTTTTGTCAACTATACAGTGGTCGATTTACTCCTTGATACACTTATTAGTTGGTGTTCGGACTCTTCTAGCTCCATTATCATTCCATCTAGTTCTCTACCATCATGGCATCAGAGGTCTTAGGCACATCTGGTGGATCAGGGTCTAGTGCTAGTGTTCTGAGGAGGAGCTATAACTTGCAGGGCAAAGACTGTTTTGAGATCCAAAAATTTGATGGTACAAACTTTGCTCTATGGAAGAATCAGATTAAAGATGTGCTGATTCAAAGGAGGCAATGGAAGCTAGTAAATGGGATTTCAAAGAAGCCTGTTGACATGGATGAAGATGATTGGGATGAGTTACATGAAATGGCCAGGTCTACCATTCGCTTGCACCTGGCAGATAATGTTTACTTTACAGTATTAGACAGTGAAAGTGCAGAGGAGTTTTGAAAGAAGTTGTGCAATACATATGAAAAAGAGACGGCATCAAATAAAGTGTATCTGATGAAAAAATTATATGACCTTTGCATGAAGGACACAAATAGTGTTGCTGCTCATGTAAATGAGTTTGATGCTATATTCTCCCAATTATAGGCTCAAAAAATGGATATGGATAATGAGATGAAAGCAGTATTGCTGTTATGCACCCTGCCATCATCATGGGAAACGTTCTGCACAGCTATTAGCAATAGTGGTAAACTCGTCTATGATGACATATGTGGAGCACTCTTGAGTGAGGAGATTTGTAGAAAATCTATGGTTGGCACTCAGAGTGGAGATGCATGTAATATTCACTATAACTACCTTTTTTAGCATTATATGAGCAAACACATGGAGCAAAGTCATGGCTATCCTCCTCTACCATTTGAGCACTTTTAGGCTCTCATTAGGAGTGTTTACTCTAGGTCTAAGCTAGCCCCTAGCTAAGCAAGCCCCTTGCTTGCTGGAATTTTCTCATAGGAAGTGATCTTTGATCGCTCATATCTTTTTGTGTAGTTGTTTGATTCATTTGCAAGATAGTTCATTTTGTTCCTATGATTGTACGCTTTCTCTTGGATATAATATTTCTATTAATCATTCATTACCCTTGATTATATTGAGCTTGAAATATCTCTAGTCTGATCTCTACATATTCCAAAGTGTATGTATGTTGGAAGGTACACATAGGTGCAAGCTACCTATTTAGACAATCTCTAGTATGTCTTGTGGAAGGAGGTTGATACCTCTATTTTTCTCCAAATTGAGTGATATTTGGCTTATTGGAAAGCCCATACTATCCTTTTTCGTATTATGCAGAATTTCATAGGCTCAATCTTCAGTTCTATAGAGCAATTCAATTTTTGGTGGATTGTGGTAGTGAACTGTTTGGTCCTAGGAAGGGCCTATCATTCTTCTACTGCAACTAGGAGTAGATATACTCCATCAGTGGTATAAATCTCATCATTGAGTATTAAGGACATCAAGAGGAGGCCTTGAAGGTGCTTGAGAGCCAAGGATTGAAGCAAAGACCAGGAGGATTTGAAGAAGGACTTGAAGCAAGGGGGAGCTTCTATCATCATCAAAAGTTCAAGACAAGTGGAGGCTCTTGTGGGAAGGTAACATATCATTCTTTCTCACATGTTTCACAATCCAAGGAGGGATTAGGAGCCATGTTATATTCTCATAATAATGGGAGACTATAACAATACTCAGATTGAGAAGCTTGAAAAGAGTAATTACCAACCTTGGAAGTTTAGAATCTCTAACTTTCTCATGGGGAAGGGTCTTTGGGGGTTGGTTAGTGGTACTGAGGTTAATTCATACATAGATCCACATACACCTACTGAGAATCAAAGGAGAGCCATTAGAGAATGACAAGAAATGGATAGGAGAGTGATCTTCATTCTATCTCAACACATAAGAAACTCCATGATAGGTCATATCCAAGAAGGTTTGGGAGTGTTTAGAAAGGTTGTACACTACCTCTACAAAGGCTAGAAAAATTCAGCTCAAGAATGAACTCAACAACCTTAGGAATTCATCAGATCAGAACATTAATGACTTCATACTCAAAGTAAAAGAGATCTAGGATGCACTTTGTTCAATAGGATGTGTTGTAGATGATGATGACCTAGTTGCCCACACACTTAATGGGCTTAGAGAAGATGATAAATGGAAGGCATTCACAACCTCTATGTATGTAAGGGATTCATTACTAGATTTTGAGCAAATTACTTCTCTTATGGTGACTAAGGAGCTCAACCATGGAGGCAACAAGTCAAAGGGCAGCCAAGACCAACTCTTCTATGCATGCAAATGAGGAAGAGGCAAAGGCAATAGAGGTGGTTAGCAATAGAGGTGGTTCAAGAGGAAGAGGTAGAAGCAACTACCAACAAGGCAACCAAAGCTACCAAGGGATCCAATCAAGCCAAGATGAAGGTCAATCATGAAGAGGAAGAGGAAGAGGAAGAGGTAGAGGAGGAAGATGTGGAGGTAGAGGCTACTCCAACTGATGATTCAATGGTGAGAAGCAAGGACACTATGCCAAAGATTGTTGGCAAAAGCAAGGTGGGAACACTTAAAAAGGGCAAGGTAATTGTTGTTGTAGCACAATGGTAAGCAACACGTTAAGAAGCTCCACCTCTTTAATGTCAATCTGCGGAAGAGATAGGAGCGATATGAAGATCGTGAACGCGAGATGTAGTGAGAGTGAAGGTGAGAAGCATAGAGATGCACACACACACATACATACACACACACAAGGAAGAGACAAGCAAGACACAATGGAAGATAGGAAAATAGACTCTATTTCTCAAGATCTCTATTACAAGCTCAAAGTAGCTCAAAGTAGCTCAAAGCTCACACTAACCAACCTCAAAAATGGGCTCTCTAGCTCTTTTTATAGTTTTTAGACTAGTTTTGACCAGTTTTACATCTAGTGTCTGGCATAGTTAAAAAATAGGTTCTAAGCATTATTTGAAGGTCTAAATGAGATCTAAAAATAGCCAAAATTGGTATGCTTGTTCTACCTAAGCTCCTCAAGCTCGAGGACTCCTTGACTTGCACAAAATGGAGCTACAAAATTACAAAAATGGTTGTTCTATGATACATATGGTACAAGAGTGATGAAAATCATTGTTGGGATGATGAAAACCTCGGAATGGTACTCCCAAAATCCGGTAGTGAACATCCCTTCAACTGTCATTTTATAGCATGTGGTAAATACTTGATGCGACAATGCCAAGCATAGCACACTCGGAGTGATGGTGTCGTGCTCATATCATATGCTAAGCCCTGATTACCATGCTCAAATCTTGGGGTGTTAACATGCGGTGCCTTGATGTGGCGGAAGATTTTAAATACAGTCTGCATCATATCAAATATTTTGACTGTCATATGTGCGGCAACATCATCTATGCGGTGTAAACGGGGGAGCCAGTGGCAAATCGTGGACATCATGTATCCAACTGTGGGTGGTCCGCGGGGTGGAGTGAAATAAGGATAATTAAGCCAGTCTTGGCACTGCTTATTATTCTCAACTTTGATTGCGAATGCCTTCCAGGATTGGCATCTTGGCATAGGTCCCCAACATGTGTTATACTTCAAATGGAGTGGTGCCTTGGCCCATGTGCTCATTATTTCTCGATATTTTTGTAACAACTCTTGGCACCAAGTTGGTTGAAAGATTTCACCGCTCTGTGCTATCAAGTTGTCAGGCTCGAACTGAGTTGCATGTGATGGTTTCTTGCCTGTCTCCTTTTTAATCGCTAATTGATACTCTGCCATTAGCATGAAATACGGTTTATATTGAAGCTCATGGCCAGAGATATACCTTCGAGTGGCCAAGTGAGCGAAGTAAGGTGATTGTAAAATGCATTCCTCTATCATAGCCATGGCATGTAATTGTGCCTCCACCCGTGCTGAGTGGGTTTGTCCAAGTTCTTCTACTGACTTCATCCATGCAGGGGTAGGGAGTTCAAAAGTGTCTTGGCCTTTAGCCATGACACGTCCGCCTGGGATGGGTTGTGGTTCGTATGCCTCTTCATAAGTTTCGTCCATCGGGACAGGCACAGTTTCTTCATCATTTGGGAGTTCAGGTGGGGAATCAGGCCTGGGGGGCTTGGAGAAAACAACAATCTACGCTCGAAGAGTAACCACCTGAGCACGTAAAGCATTGAGTTCCTCTATGATCTCTGGAGGTGTGGCCTCAGGAGCTGGTGGTGGTTGTTGCGCAAGTGTTCGCAACAGTAGCATTTTATGGTCATCTTGGAGTTTCTGATATGCTTCACTCATATTGTCATAATCTTCTAAGAGTCATGCATGATCATCCAATAATATCTGCATGGACTCCGATGGTACTGCTTTAAAGCGACTGGGACTCAGAGGTTCGTCCGGTTGATCTAGAGCTGCTTCAAGATTTTCTCTGTTCTGTTCTTACAATTGCTGATTCTCTTCCTTGGTTGTGGTGAGGTGGTGTCTTAGCAGTCCCATGTTTTGAGCGAGTGTCACATTTCTAATCGTTTGAGCCCATAACAAGTTGTCAATATTGGTAATTGCCTCCTTCGCCTTTTGTTCACTTTGTAGTTCGAGGGAGTGATAGGCTTCGCATAGCTCTTGATATCATGCATTAATTGAGGATTTCTCGATGGTTAACGAGTTTAATTTCACCTGTAAATCTGTAGTGGTTTGCTATAGTGTCTGGTAGCTGGTCCCGAGAGATGCAAATTCATCTCGGACTTGTGTCATGCAAGAAAACATTTGGCGGAAGGTGGTGTCGATCGTGGGTGACAATACTAATGGTGGAGTAAGTGAAGATGTTGTGGGTGTGGTTCTTGATGCAAGGGGAAGGGGAAAGAGGGATGGGAAAGTGGATGCAGTGGTGACCGTGGAGAAGTGTGACGTGCCTAAACGGGGTGGTGAAATAGATGAGGTGAGTGATGGTGCGGTGGGTGGTGAAATGTCCATGTCACTGGACGTGGTGTCAAGTGCAGTGACTGTGAAGAGTGGTGTGAGAGTGGGTGCTTGAGTGGGTGTAAATATCGGATTTCCAAAGGTTGAAGAATAAATTACAGATGGGGTTTCTCGGATGGCTTGGTGGAGAGGGGAGGAGAGAGGGAATATAGTGGGGTGGGGAGGTGAAACGGGTGAGAAGGACATTGGAGGGGGAAATGGGAATATAGGTCTTGAATGGATGGAAAAAGAAGGAAAGGATGGAGTGAGAAATGGATTGGTTGGAATGGTGGGAGCTAGGGGAGAAAGGATAGGTTGGAGGATTGCGAGAAGATTTTGTGGGGTTGAGGCAACGAAGGCTTCTGCTACAGCACTTGCTATGTACGTGGATGATGTAGGAGAGGTAGGGTGTACAGGAGAAGCTGGAGGGGTAGGAGTTGAAAGAGGAGCAGGTGGTGTGGTGGGTACTTTGACGATGGTAGTGGTAGTTACAGTAGAGGAATGAGGCGGGGAGTCGATCACTATGGTTGTTTCTTCAAGAGGGTCTTCCGGAATAAGTCGTGCTTCCCTGGTATGGTCGCAAAGAACGTAACCGCTATATCAATGACCACAAAACTTTGATATTTTTGGCTCAAAAAACTTGCATAAATTTGCAGTGGCTGCTCCCACCAAAACTGAAATCTTTCAAGAAACCTATAGTTTTACGAGTGTGGCTGAAAACACAGCCCCAAAGGTTGATATTTAATGTCAGAGAAGTATAAAGAACACTCTTCTTGATGTTCTTGGACCTGTGTGAAGAGAACTATGTGTGGAAGTACTCCAAAACGGCTCCAAAAGACACATCTTTGAAAAATAGGCTTTGAAAGCAAAGAATGAAGCTTTGAGGGACCAAAACATGTTCAAGGTAATGTCAACCTTAGTCTTTCCCTTTCTTCAGACACCACAAGAGTGTAGCTTAGTGGCAAGATATTTCCACGGTTAAGCGAGCTCTGGGGGGAACAGTACTAGGATGGGTGACCTCCCGAGAAGTACCAAGAACCTCTATCTTCCTTGATTGATGAGGTCCTCCCTCGCGTGCAGCCAACGACGCCAACAGTGACTTCGGTGACTCAGATGACAAGGTATGCCAAGGTCTATGCCTTCGTCGCCGCCTTAGTCGTAAGCCTTGGAGAAAACCAGGGGGGGTGCTTGCTTTGCTCGCACAAAAGGAACAAAGCTTTTGCGTCGAACTGCTTTGATACTAGTGAAGGGTTTCGAAGGCAATGCACCATGGTGCGCTCTCCTTATCGAGAGCTCGATAATATCCTGGGAGTAGAAATGGAGCTCCTAAGGCCGCACACGGTACTCCGCACAAAGACTGCAGAATACACAGAAAACACAGTACATAGGGAGCACGAAGATAGACTTCTTAGGTCTTACAAATGCGGTCGAACTTACAGTCTGTGATTGACTAGGCCACTATATGTTTTATTAAAGAACATATACAAAGAAGTGTCCAATGGCCATTTGGCCTTTCACATGGACACTAATGGTAACACTAGTGGTTCATTAATGGCCTCAATCCACAATTACAACAAGTCATGATTATCTGTTGCATCGATGGCATGACCCTAAATGTTGTCGTTGCGATGGCACTACAATTAGAAAATAAAGTAGGTGGTCTTGTAGAAGACCTCGAATGGTTGAAATCTAGCAAAACCAAAAGTGACAACCCACTGAAGCAGATATTCTGCATCAAATGCAAAAATCTTGGTCATGTGGCAGTTAATTGTGTGCTAAATCAAATCCACAGTGCCATTTGCGACACAATAAGTCATTCCATAGAGTCTTGTCCATAGAATGCCAAAACACAAAATTGATTCGCCATCAACACAATACTTTAGGAACCAGGTGAACCAGCCATAAGCTATGTACCACCTCACTTGTGAAACACATCATACCCCAACTATACCAATTATCGAGTACCACAAATAGGGAACTACAATCAATCTCGGTGAAACCAGGGCCAAGCTAGCAGCAATACCATAGCACCTCAACCACGATGTCACTTTTGTGGAGAAGTTGGACACGTTCATCGATACTGCAAGGATGCTTGGGAATATGACAAATGTAAAACGGACTGACAAAACCCCATGCCTAATATGGTTTACATTATAGTAGTGGACACCCAGACAACAGCTATCTAGACATGATCCAAAAAAATACTCCATCCAACTACAAAAGTATTTGAACCAGGCTTTAAGGAGCAACAACATACATTCACTAAAGCATCAAAATGGACTCAGGATGAACATCTAGTCTTTCTTAACCCTATACCAGTTACCCATCAAAAGAATGAGCAGGCAGAGAAACTTGTACTAGAACCAGTGGCATCAGAGCCAGTGGCTGCACCGGACACTATATTGGAATTGACTAACCTAGCATGGCATGCGACATTCTGGCTACAGCACCAATCACTCTTTCATTATGATAGGTATTGACTCTTGTCCCTCATATTTGACAACAATTTCATAAGCAAATCAAGCCAAGTTTGATTTGGGCACCAGCTACTGCCACTATCCATCCTGAACCAGATTCCACAATCAACCATGCAGTTCCATTAATTACAGTATGGTTTAAAAATCACAAAATAATGCAGGTCCTCATTGATTTGACAATGGTTCCGTTGTCAACATTGCTACTACATCATTATGTAAAAAGTTAGGATGGAATCATATTGAACCAGTCAATTTCTTTATACGAATGGCTGACTAATCCAAGGTTCATCTAGTGGGTCTAGTGTGAAATATTCCTATTACACTACAAGGAGCAATGTCTAATATGAGCTTTGTACTCCTAGATCTTCCAAATCTAGTCCTGATTATAATCCTTTGTTTGGTTGACCTTGGCTTAAGCAGACCAAAGTCCTCCAAGATTGGTCATCTCACAAACTCATTTTTAAATGCAATCATTGTAGATATATTGTCCCATTGGATGACATCAAACCATGTGAAATTCATGCATGTCCCTATGTTTTGAGCCCCTCCACATGTTGGATGGCCTGTCCGATGATGAAGAAGAAGCTTTTCTGACTGCTAACTATGACGTACTCTCCCTAGGGACTGTGAATTTACAATAGGTGCTAGACCAATGGTCTCCAACCACTCATGTGGTACAACCCCTTCTGAGTGAATTTGTAAACGGGGATGAGGAACATAGGAGATTCCATGGATTTTAAGCAACCTTTTCAGTCTGAGAGTGACCCCACACATGCATGTCAATTTATGTATCAGAAGATGAACTGGTGACTTGTCATCTTGGAGATGAAACCAATCCATGGCCTATCAAAATAAAAGTCGGCCTAGATACTGCCTTTTAGTGCAACCTTTTGACCCTTTTAAAGGAGTTTGCAAATGTTTTTACTGATTCTTTGACTCTTACATTCTTAATAATTACATAGATTCACTTCAAAATGATAATTGTATTTTCTATTTAAGTATAAATCTACTTATCTAACTATCTATCCATATGTCTATCATTTATCTATTTATATATTGATCTACCTATCCATACACTTATTGATTTATCTATTTATATGTTTATTTAAAAGTATTTAAGTATCTATCATTTTATTTATGATCTTATTTTTTATTATTGCTTTTATGAATTAGATTAGTGTTTAAAGATTTAATATCAATCAAAATTTTAATTTTATCTGATACTCTATTTTTTATATTTGCAAAGATGGCAGATAAAGTAACTAAGCACGAGCAAAAGTTTTTGGAAGATTTTTTCTGCTCATACATGAATGGAATGAGAGAAGACCAAATCACTATAGCAATGGATACATCAAATTACAAGGATTTCATTGAATAGCTGGATAGAATAGCATACATCAATATTGAAGATAAATTTGGAAGTGTATCAAGAGGGCCACAAGTACTAGATGACCAAATGTCCAAAGCTCTCACTTGCATCTTTGTAGTCAAAATAACAAAATCATTGGCATTGGATATCACCACAATGCTAGGATTCATCGATGAAATCAAATTCGTTGATTTACATTGTCAAATAATGAAGAGACGAAAGTGAGTATGATCTCCATCCAGGCAACATACTATTGCATTTTTGAAAGCGAGCATTCTTATATCGGACTATGTGACTTTGGAAGAGCAACACATTTCCCAACAAAAAGAATTCTCCAAAACTACCTGATCTCAATCTATTGTAGGCTCTTTCATTTATGCCACAATGTCTAGGCTTGACATAGCATATGGAGTTGGAGTGATATCACAGTTTATGCATAGTCCAAGGACTACAGACTTGCAAGTTGCAAGAAGAATGTTACGATGTCTCAAGGGTACTATAAAGGAAGGATTCTTCTACTCATTTGATGATGATATGCACTTCAAGACTTACGCAGATGTGGGTCGGGCTAGCTTGAAGGAAGATAGAAGGAGTACAAGTGGTTACCTAGTCATGCTAGGTAGCAAGATCATCTCATGGATTTCAAAGAAGCAACCCACAGTGGCATTATGTTCCACTAAGGCTGAGTATAGAGCTTTGGATCAAGTCACATTAGAGACAATGTGGATTAAGAAACTATTTATGGAGTTTAATGTGTAGGTTGACACATATCCAATCTTTTGTGACAATATGAGTAGCATTCATCTAGCAAATATTGTCTATCATGCTAGAACCAAACATATTGAAGTGGGAAAAGGTGATATCCAAGGAAGTTTCAATACACCATATAGGTATCAAGGACCAAGTTGCTGACATATTTACAAAGACTTTGGATGGAATGAAGATTTCAAAGCTTAAGCAATGCATCAACATGAAGGAGTTTGGATGAAGATGAGGAATTGAAGCTTGAGGAGGAGTGTTAAAAGTCAAGATTTGAGCACAAAGTTGGTGGGAAATCAACCACGGACATGTGGAGAAAACTAAGGGAGCCAAAATCCATGAGATTCCATCACAAAAGGTCAATCAACCACTACCCAAGTCATCTCAACTAAGTCCTCCAATTTAGGAGGCAAATTCGGAAAGATAGATCTTAGATTTTAGGGGCACACTTCTCACTATAAATATAGCATGTATCCTGACTTTTTTTTACTCATCTTATTGGAGGTTTAGATCCTTTAGAGTGAGCACTAAGTGTCAGATTTGTGATAAGAAAGACCCTTGCTTAAGCTAGCCCCTTGCTTTCTTGTTTATTTTCTTTGAGTAGGCATATCTATGTGTGTGCGAAGGCAATGTTGCATCTCTCTACCCTTGAGCTGTTAGCATTCTTTCTCCCTCTTTATGTATCCATTTGATGTAATTCTTATCCGATTTAATAGCTATTAGAGTTATTTTAAGGTCACAATTTTTCTTGATCAATCTTTGCATAGTTTGGGAGAAACATTCATTTCAATGAAGTTGGTGATTGATATCTCTCTTTCTATGTAGGTTCTATTGGAACTATTTTGCTATCACTTGTAAGGGCTGCTTCTCCTTCTGTTTTTATCCATTTTCTATGATTTTTGTGTCATTTTTTAGCCATTAGAGTGCTTTAAATTTAAGCTAATTTTGAGATTCATTCTTTGTTCATTCCTTGAGAAATGCTTGTTGGAGTAAAGTGAGATCTCTATTCGACTAGCAGCTATGAGCATTCAACTAGCTTATCTTATGGACATTGTTTCTCTTTGTGTAAGCATTTGTTTGGAGTAAAATTTTGTTTTCTGCAAAGCTCTTGGTGTCTGCTATCGGTCCACAAAAGCTCACTAGAATTCGTTGCATATGATCTGAGAAAGAGCATTTTTGGTGTGTGGATGTCAAAGAAGATCCATTGGAAGCCACATAGATGATGAAAATCTTGTGGCTTATACTCTCACTGGTTTGAGGGACGATTAGAAGTGGAAACACTTTACCACTTCAATAGATGTAAGGGATAATATTTCTGATTTTAAGAAATTGGTTTCTCTCATGGTCACAGAAGAGATGAACATAGGTGGAAGTTCAACTAAAAGCGAGGATGCACAAGTGTTTCATGCTGGCAATCAAAGGGGCGAAGGAAGACAAGGATGAGGCATGGGCAAAGGAAGGTTTGGAGGAAGGCAAGGCCACTCAAGCAATCAAGGACATGACAAAGGCACATCATCACAAAGAGGTAGAGGAATAACAAGAGGAGAAGGTGATGCAGATGGTGTAGATGATGACAATCTTCAAATTTCTATTCGTGTTGTGGTTCATGTTGCACCTATGTAGATCAACTTTGATGGCATGGTAGAGATGCTCAGGCACATGCATTGATAGCTTTTTCTGTCAAACCTACCATTATCCCTCATATTCATTCGTGCAAAATAGCAAAGGGTGCTTGGAATACACTTATAACTTTATATCACGCAACAAATGAGGCTCATGTTGCTTACCTCCAAAAACAATTGGAGAGTGAGCATATGAATGAAGGAGATTCCGTGGATAGTTTTTTGACAAAGATCAAAGATTTGAAAGAGCAATTGATTTTTGCAAATGAAGTCTTGCCAAATAGTTCACTTATCCATACCATTCTTAATGTTCTTCCACATTCATATCAGAGTTATGCGTCTACTCTTCAGTTGATTATGAAAGGCAATCCAAATGCCTTAACATTCAAGGCTATAGTCTTTGTTTTGTTGCAGGAAGATTACTCTAGGCAAAACAGGTCCATTATGTGTGTTGCACATCAAGCTTTCTTACTTAGTCAGAAGGGAAAGGTAAATGGAGCTCATCTACTAGTAAGCAAAAATTTGCTAATTTTGCACATTCAAAAAAGGAAGACAAAGACAAAAAGGAAATAGAAAAGCAAAAACAATTTTATAAATACTATAGGAAATTATCGTGTCATAAAGATCTG
This sequence comes from Ceratopteris richardii, assembly GCA_020310875.1. NCBI lineage: Eukaryota > Viridiplantae > Streptophyta > Polypodiopsida > Polypodiales > Pteridaceae > Ceratopteris > Ceratopteris richardii. Next base: position 11,155,526 of record CM035424.1, read on the forward strand.
TCCAGAATTGGTTGCAAAAGAGGCAATGAAAAAGGAGGCTAGAATGGTTGTTGTGGAGGCCTCTACACCTAAAACAAAGTCTACTAATCTTGTGCAGAATGAACAATGGGTGTTTACTACTATTTGCAGCTATGGCCCATCTTCTCATGAACACTATATGTGTGTAGTAGACTCAGATGTTTGGTACTTTGATAGTGGGGCAACCAAACATATTACCTCACAATGTAGTTTCTTCATTTCACTTGAGCCTGCCCCTATACTATCACATGCACCAACAACTTATCTTATCCTATCATGGGAGTTGGTAAGATCATTATTACTATTGTTGATGGTATTTCTTTCACATTGTCAGATGCGTTGTTTGTGCCAGGGATCAAGAAATTTTTTTTGTGAGTTTTAGCATTAGCAGAGATTGCCTTGGTTATCAAATATGTTGATGATAGATGACAATCCATGATTTGTCAAATGGTGATGTTATTATTGCTTTTGCCATTTTATGTCATGGATTTTAGACTATGAAAAATCTATCAATGAATCAGCATATGTAGTTCAAGATTCTCAGGCTATCTCAAATGCAAAACTTTGTCATGCACGCTTTGGTCATCAAAATTTTGCTACTTTGCTATGTCTGTAAAAATCTGAAATGGTGTCCTCTCTGCCCAAACTTGAGGCACCTGGTAAACATGTTTTTGAAGGCTTTATTTTGGGAAAAATACAGCATTCCTCCTTCCAAAATATGGTTCAATTCGAGCTACTCAAAAATTGTAGCTTGTTCACAATGATGGCCATGGTCCTATGCAAACACCTACTTTTGGGAACTACCTTTAATTTGTGATTTTTATTGATGATTTTCCTAGCATCCATGGGTGTATCCATTGAAAGAAAAGTCTGAAGTCTTTATGTGCTTCAAATAGTTTCTGTTTTTTGTTGAAAATCTATCAGCATGTAAAATGGGCACCCTCTATTTTGATCGAGGGGGGAATACATTTCTTCTAATTTTAATGCATTTCTGGCTGAATGTGGTATAAAATTTGTAAATTTTAATATACACCCCAACAAAGAAAATTCCTCTCATGGAGATGGCGAGGTATTTGGTCAAAAGTCGGGCTTTACCACATAGCTTCTCACTTGAGGCACTTATGTGTGCATCATATGTACTTAATAGGTTTCCCACCAAAGCACTACAGTCTTTCACTCCATATGAGGCTTGGCATGGTCGCAAGCCATCTCTTGCTCATCTATGTGTCTTTGGTTGTCTGACATATGCATTAGTGCCTAAAAAAAGAAAAAGCAAAAAAGTGGATGATAAAGCAGTAAAATGTATTTTTGTTGGGTATAGTTCTGAAACCAAAGGCTATCGTAGGTACCATCCACACACTAAACACATTTTGGTTAGTCCTGATGTTGTTTTTGTGGAAGATGCAATTCATCCATTACTTTCATGTACTAAGGAGACATTTGTTAGCTCCAAAGATGTGTATGAAACTTTTTTGTCTCTTTTTACAAGTGGATAGTCAAGTGTTGGTCCAAATGAGGCAATTTCTCAGCCTTTACAGGTTTGACATGATGATGCAAATCATTCCATTTTTTATCCAGATTTACATGATGTGCTCGTTGATGAGAGGGCTGATATAGAGGAGGCAAAAACTATGCCCAAATTGTTGGTGCACCTGATAGCAAATTAGATGCACTTGTGTCATATCATACTAGTTCATGCTCTCATAGTCCTTGTATTGCATCAGATTGCTATGCAATGGATGCCTCTAATCTTTGTGATGAGAACGAGCCTGTTTCTTTTGATGAAGCACAAAATTCAAAAAAATGGATGGTTGTTATGCAATTGGAATATGATGCTATTATGAAGAATGGTACTTGTTCTTTATGTGATTCGCCTCCATACAAAAAGGCCATTAGCACTAAATGGGTATACAAGATGAAGCATAAACTTGATGGAGTAGTTGACAGGTATATGTCTTGTCTTGTTGCAAAAGGTTGTGTTCAAGAGAGAGGTATTGACTTTGATGAGACCCTTGCTCCCGCAGCATGACCACCATTCATACCATTTGTGCCCTTGCAGCTCATCATGGTTGGAATGTATATCAGTTGGACATTAAAACTGCATTTTTGAATGGTGACTTACATGATGAAGTTTATGTGTTTGAGCCTCCAAGTTTTGTATAGAAAGGGCATTAAAATAAGGTGTGCATGTTGAAAAAGGCATTATATGGTTTGAAACAAGCACCACGTGCTTGGTATGAAAAGATACATGACTATTCGATTGCACATTTCTTAGAGAATGGTCCAATTGAGAGAACCTTATATGTTAAGCATGAAGATGATGTGCTTTTGATTTTTATTTTCTATGTTGATGACATCCAGCTCACTATTCCTATGAGAAGTATTGCTGATTTTAAGGCTGATTTGCATGCCTCTTTTGAGATGTTAGATTTGGGGCATTTGCATCATTATTTGGGGATTTGATTTATGCAAGTTGATGGTGGAATAGCTCTGTGTCATAGAAAATATATTAACACATTATTGTCATGTTTGGGCCTTGAAGATTGCAAACCTATTGTCACTCCTATGGAATCAAGTTTATGGTTGAGTATTCATAATGTTGGAGATGCATTTGATGTTGTTCTTTATCAGCAGGATTCTGGATGTTTGATTTACATATGCATAACTCAGCCTAATATTCAGTTTGTTGTCTCTCAGATCAACAAGTTTGTGCATTGCCCATGTGTCAAGCATTGGCAAGCGATTGAGCACATCTTTCACTACTTGAGCAGTACATGGATACTTGGATTGCTTTATCCCTAGAGGGGATCACTATCGCCAGATTTACGTGCTTTTTCTAACTTTGAATGGGCTATTTGCTATGACACTCATGTGTCCACTATTGGTTTTTGTTGCACGCTTGGTAGCTCATGCATATCTTGGTTGAGCAAGAAGTAGCCTATTGTGGCCACTTCTAGTTGTGAAGTTGAGTATAGGGTAGCTTTCACAAGGATTGTTGAGTGTGTGTGGTTCAAATTCCTTTTGGTTGATTTGGGTGTTGGTAAGTATTCTCCCACCACCATCTTCCTTGACAGTCAAAGCGTGTTGGTAGTTGCAAGGAACCTTGTCTTCCATGCTCGCACAAAGCACATTGAGGTGCATTATCATTATGCTAAGGAGATTTTCTCTATTGGAGAGATCAGTTTGGCATATGTGCCCACACAAGATAACATTGCAGATCTTTTCACAAAGGATCTACCTAGGGAGAAGTTTGAAGCTTTCTACAAAGCTTTACGCTCACTTCCTTTTGTGGATTGATCTCTTTCCACATAGCTTGGCACTTCCTTATACATGAATGTGGGCTTCTTGTTCACCACATCACTCTCAAGAGGGATTTGTTGATATATTTTGTTAGTGATGTGTCACTTATCTTTGTACATTTAGTTGGTAATACATTCAGTTGGTAATACATTCAGTATTGTGTGTTGTGCTTCAAGCTTCTTCTTATTCCTTGTGTTGTTTGTGTGCTTCCACAGGCCTCAAACTCTAATAGTCAAGCTATGCTAAACTTGTAGTAGACTTTGAGGCACTTCTACTAGTGAATCCAAAACCTATATATATATACACCTATAACCCTAATGTGTCACTTATCTTTGTACATTCAGTTGGTAATACCCCCGGCTTATATATATGCCTATAACCCTAATGTGTCACTTATCTTTGTACATTCAGTTGGTAATACATTCGGTATTGTGTGTTGTGCTTCAAGCTTCTTCTTATTCCTTATGTTGTTCGTGTGCTTCCACATGCCTCAAACTCTAATAGTCAAGCTATGCTAAACTTGTAGTAGACTTCGAGGCACTTCTACTAGTGAATCCAAAACCTATATATATGTTTGGCACAAAAGGAAAAAATTGCTTGTAGATTCACTATGATAATGCGTTTAGAGCTTAAACAAGCTCAGATCAAAATTTGCACGCCACATAGTGAAGCTATTTTCAACTCCTAATTGACCCGAGTATGCTCATCGATTTTCATGCAATTTTGAGATTATGACCAGAGGGGTGTCAACAATGCCATGGATAAAGCGATGACCTGCTTTGGTACAAATTATTGGAGTTTGAGGTCTGCGCTAGCACAAGAACAACAGAAGGAAGAAGAAGTAGCTTGGATGCTCGCTTCGCCCCTAAAGGTATTAGGTTTGCACTGTTTCCAATACTCAGCAGCCTGATCAAACCAAGCTTCCGAAATTTATAAATCTCCTTTCTGAATGGCTTGTTCCCCTCGAGCAGGATGGATAATTCCTTCAATACACAATATATTACCAAGTGAAAAAGATAAGTGATTTGTTAAGTTTATAGGCGTATATACAAGCTAGGGGAAAAAATCTCCTAAATAGGGGAAAAATTCCCCTATTACTTGTAAGTGTATTCACACACATCATTAGCAAAATAGATCAACATATAGTTGCAAACACTACTCCACTTGATGTAAATGGGTGGAATAAGATTAGTACAGTAAAAAGAAAGTGTCCAATAGAAAATCATCAGCTAATCAATAACAAAACATGCATGAAGTGTGTAGAAGATGTGCAGTAGTGATGATATGCATCACCACAACAATCCACAGTGGCACCACGAAGTTTATAAGATGTACAACAGTGATGATATGCATCATCACAACAATCCACAGTGGCACCACAAAGTATATATATATATATATATATATATATATATATATATATATATATATATATATATATATATATATATATATATATATATATATATATATATATATATATATATATATATATATATATATATATATATATATATATATATAAGAGAGAGAGATTACGTACTACTAACATTGTCTTTGTATAGGAATAAGTAGCTCCAATGGAAGTTTTGCAAAAAAACTTCAAAAGACATAGTAATTTTAAGCATGGGATATTTTTAGCTTTAGCTACATGCATGTAGATTTAGTATTGATTTAGTTTTCCCATGCCTCATCATCCTTGGCCATCGGATATGCTTTATTAAATTTAATAGGATTTTGATAAGTGGCAATTAAAAAGCACTTTAAAACTTGGAAATTAGGGTTTTTAATTTTGAGGGCTTTTTATTGGTCAGATATGCATGTGTTATATATGGTTGGAAAGCTCTCATTGATTTTTCCAGGAATATTTGTTTAATTCAAATACCATTTTTTATCATGTTACCATTTTTGAGAAAAATTTTGTTCAAATTAGGGTTTTGCTAGAATCAAGGTTTTGGAACCATTATGAAATTCTTACCAATAGCCCCCCTCAATGTTATATTGGTGAGATTCTCACTTGTAGGAACATAAGTTCAATGTCCTTCTTTGCTACTTAATTCATGTATGTAATAATAGTGAAGCTCAGCATGTTTTTTTCTCTTGCATGATGAATGGGGTTCTTTGCAAAAGCTATATGAGTTTAACTATCTGGAAAAAATAAACATAGATAAGTCTATATGAACATCAAGGTAACTTAAAATCTTTTGTAGCCATATTGCTTCTATCATAGTTCTAAATGTTTCTCTATATTTTTCTTCACTTGAAGATGTTCCTATGTAGGTTGTTTCTTAGAATGCCATGAAATCAAACATTCTCCAACAAAGAAACAAAAACCACTTGTATGTTCCTTTGTATCCTTATCACCTGCCTAATCAAAATATGAAAATCCTTTAAGCGTGGTGTGGGGATTTATGAATACCATGGAAAAGTTCTTTGTAGCTTTTAAATATCTAAAAATTCCTTTTAATGTTTTCCAATGAATTTTGAGTGATGTATGCATGAACCTAGATATTGATAGCCGGATGTGTGTTACAAAGATAAATCAAGCATCCCATTTCTTCACTATACAATGTATCACATCAAAAGACTCTAAATTTGTTTTTGTCTATAAACAAACAACAACATCCATAAGAATTTGCATAGGCTTTGAATCATGCATTCCAAACCTTTAAACTAGTTTCTTAATGTATTTTTGTTGTGTCATGAATATACAATGATCAATGTGAGTGAACTCAATGCCAATTTAATAATGAAGTAAACATAGATCATTAATATCAAAAACTTTCTAAAGTTTTATTTTGAAAAACTAAAGCTCCGAGTCTTCGAGACTTGTCACGATCATATCATCAACATAAATCATGATAGTACTCAAAGAATCTTCCTCTGACTTAACATAATGTGTTGGAGAAGCCTATAAGTTTCTAAAACCAATGGAAATTAGACATGTGTATCTTCTCATACCATGCTCTTGGCGTCTACTAAAAACCTTAAAGTGATTTGTGTTGAAATGAAAGAGACTACTCCTAGTCTACTATTAAACACTTCCTACCAAGCTATGGAGAAGAAAAATAATAGATATGAAAACCTCCTTATATGAAGTAGAGGGAAAATCTCCTTCCATGTGGGCTTTGTGTGCTTGCATGATAATGAAAGAAACTTTGGAAAAGAGGGTGGAGCACAGTCATCTCAATATTCCCTTCCATGTGATTACACCTTTTGTTGTAAAATGGGGAACTAGTGACATATAGAATCACTTATTCCATTGGGTTTTTATACCTAAGGATATATGGGATGCTTAGACATAGCATTGGACATATGCCATCCAAGTTCAGGGACTTATGGCATCCCTTGGTATAGCATAGACATATGGCATCTATTGGTATAGCATAGACATATGGCATCCATGTGATTTGGGTTCCATGAATATACGATATCCATGGTGGTGGGACATATTGCATCTTAAGGATCTAGTGACATATGGGACCCCTAGGCATATACTTGGACATGTGGCATCCAAGTGTATTTAGTGTTGGGTTTACAATCATGGGGTACGTCATGTTTTTGATCCATTTGTCTCATTTCTTTGTATTTGTTGTATGTACACTTCTTTGATAAGATCATTTGAACCTTTAGTCCGCTTCTTCTCTTGTTCATTGTTTGATGTTGTTCTAGGCTTGTTCTTAGCTTCTCAATATTTTCTTAGGATTTGGATAGCATACCTTGCAATATCTATGAGGCAAATAGAGTATACATAGGCATATGACTCATAATTTTGTATGGAATTGGAAAGTTCATGCCTTCATTAAAGAGGGTGGTGTCTAATCCCTTACATATTTCCATATATGAGAGCTTTTATTGTTACACTAATGTATGATCTCTCTCAACAAATACAAAGAAAATATTATGTGTGCATTAGATGTTGATGTGAATGAAGTGAAACTAACGTACAAAGAAAAGATGTAGCTAATTTTCATAACCATTCAAATGAAAATACATTCAAGGTAAATTCCATACTCAATCCACTCAAACTAATGCACAAAGAAAAAATGTAGCTAACTTTCATACTCCATAACTACCGGATCTCTATACCAGTATCTCTAGGAGGATTTTTGGCAACTAAATTAATGCTTGAAAATTCTCTCTCTCTCTCTCTCTCTCTCTCTCTCTCTCTCTCTCTCTCTCTCTCTCTCTCTCTCTCTCTCTCTCTCTCTCTCTCTCTCTCTCTCTCTCTCTCTCTCTCTCTCTCTCTCTCTCTCTCTCCCCCCTTAAATACTATGCAAGCACAACAAGTCTTATGGAAAGCATGGGTGGTAGATAATGGTCACTCTCTTCATCAATGATAAGGTAAAAGCAAGTAAGAGTAGATATCTTCATCATCAATCATCACACAGGACTCCCTATGTGGTAACGTATTCTTCCACTTGCATTGATGTCTACAATTTGATCCATTTCTTATATATATAGTATAATGTCAATACATGACTGTGGCATTATTTCGATCACTTCTATCTGTTAGAAATTTAACGAGCTCAATGTGTGTGTGAACCAAGGCCAAACTCAAGTGCCATATCACTTCAGTTTTTGGTAAAATCTATCATGTTTCCATGATCTTTTCAGCTCAAGATTCCATCTAACTTGATGGGAGAAAAGTCAAGGATTTTGAAGGCATCATTTGAGTTCAAATTGTACACCAACTTTGGAGGATTATATAAGCAAAAGATTGGAAGAAATTTGTGGACATCCTCCAACTTCATTCAGGCACTTTTAAGTTCTCATTGGGAATGCATACTTAGGTATAAGCTAGCCCCTAAGTAATGTAGCATCCTGCTAGCTAGAATTTTCTATTAGATAGAGATTTTTGGTTCATCTATATCTCATTGTATAGGTGCTTGTTTCATGAGCAAGATAGTTCATTTTTTTCCTATTCTTGTAAGCTCTCTTTTGAGTATAATCTTATTCTCGATTGTTTATCATCATTGTGTACATTGATCTTGAAAGACCAATGATCTAATCTCTACATATTTCTAAGTGTGAAGAGTACACATAGGTACAAGCTGCCTGTTTGGACAATTTCTAGTTTTTCTTGTGCAAGGAGGTTGGCATATCTCACACTTTCCAAATTGAGAAATCAAGGAGGTTGGCATATCTCACATTGTCCAAATTGAGAAATCTATGGCTTGTTGGAAAGATTAAAGCGTCTAGCTTCATTTTGCAAAATCTCACGTGTTTATTCCACTATTCCAAATTCAAGTTCTAGTGGACTATGGTAGTGAACAATTTGGTCCTAGGAAGGGCCCATCAATCTTCTGCTCCAACTATGAGTGGATATAATCCATCAGTCGTATCAGATATCAACATTGAGCATTGAGGAAAAAACAAGGAGGCCTTAAGTTTCTTGTGAGCCAAGGATTGAAGCAAAGGCCAAGAAGATTTTAAGAAGCATTTGAAGCAAGTGGGAGCTTCTATCACCAAAGGTTCAAGACAAGTGGAAGCACTTGTGGGAAGGTAACATATCATTCTTTCTCACATCTATCACAATACAAGGAGGTATTAGGAGCCACTATATAGTGTCATAAGCAATGGTAGATTATAATATGTAGACTGAGAAGCTTGAAAAGAGTAACTACCAACCTTGGAAGCTAGTTCCTCATGGGAAAGGGTCTATGGGAGCTGATTAGTGGTGCTATGATGAAGCCATACACAGATCCACATACACCTATTGAAAATCAAAGGGGAGCCATTAGAAAGTGGGAAGAAAGGGATAAGAGAGTGGTATTTAGTCTATCTAAACACATAAGAAACTCCATGATATGTCATATCCAAGACCTAGATAGATCTAAGAAGGTTTGTGAGTATTTAGAAAGGTTGTACAATATAGAGCATGAGATACAACAAATGGGAGATGTGAAGCTTGAAGGCAACCACAAAGCAAGAGGACTATCTGAGGTATTGCATGTTCCTACTATTACAGAAGAATTAACCTCTGTTGGATAGAAGGTTGAAAAGAGATACCAACTAAATTTCAATCACAAAGGATGCTTTATTGAACACCCAAGGAATGTCTATGAGCTAAAAGCCAAAGGAAAAAAGTAAGGAAAGATATTCATTCTTGAAATTGGCAAAGGGAAAAGCAACAAGGCAATGTTCATCACCAATGAGACAAGAAGATTGGGGACTTGGATTTGTGGCACAAAAGGTGTGGTCACATCAATATTCAAAGTTTGAATGACATGGAATTTTTTCATTACAAATGTTGCATGAGATGTGAAAAGCTTGTCAACTAGGCAAGTCTACTAGGCATCCCTTCAAGAAGAGTGGATATATAGCACAAGATGTATTAGACCTTGTGCACAGATATGTGTGGGGGCCAACCAAAGATTCCTCTTTTGCAGGTAACAGGAACTTTGTAACCTTCATTGATGAATACTTAACAAAAGTATGGTTGTATTGTATAAAGCAAAAGGTTTAAGGCACAAGGTGAGAAGGGGATTAGGTTGCTACATCAAAACCCTAATGTTAGAGGGAGTGGGAGAATACTTCTCCTAGGACTTTATTGATTTTCTGTAGGACCAAGGTATAAAGAGGTAAATCACTTACACATATACTGCCCAGCAAAATTGGGTGACAGAAAGGAAGAATAGTTATATTATTGAAATTTCTAGGAGCATGTTAAACGAAATGAATTTTCTTTTAACATATTGGGAAGATGTTGTATCTACTACTGTGTACTTGATGAATAGGTGTCCCACATCATGGGTACATGACATGGCACTTAAGGAGGCATGGAATCGAAGGAAACCATGCCTTTCACACATTAGAATCTTTGGATGTGTTTGCTACACACATGTGCCTCAAGAATTGAGAGGTAAGATGGATGCAAGGGCTAAAAGATGTGTGTTTATTGGTTATGCTATGGAGAAAAAGGGTTACATGTGCTACAAACCTAATACAAAGGCATTACAGCATCCAGAGATGTAGTATTTGATGAACTAAAACCATGATATGCTCCCAAAGTTCCATTACAATATGAAGATCAATAGTTTAAATTATTTAATATTTATAGCAAAAAATTATACCTTGTTCTCTCTATGACACTTTAAGTTCGTAATCAATGAGTCAAACAATCATAATAGTTTCAATTATTTAATATGGTAAAAAATTTATACCTTGCTCTCTCTACGACACTTTAAGTTCGTAAAGAACAAAGTAGCTTTTATGAAAAAATGAGTCTAGTTCTACTATTTTATAAAATATTATTCGATCGAATATTTTTCGAGCGAAATATTTTTCGATCGAAAGCTTTTCGATCGAAAAATTATCGATCAAAAGTGTTTTCGATCAAAAAGGGTCGAATTTCCGTGCAAAAACTATTCGGGCATGTCCGAATAAGCTAACGTGTCACCGAATAATTCGGTCGAATAATAAGAGCTTGTCGTAAAATTCGGTAATTATTCATCAATAAACGTATTGTCGAATAACGAATAATGCAACCTAGATCATTGTTAGTCAATCTTCTTCAAGTACCCGCATGACAATTAACATGAAGAAAAGTCCAAAAGTAAGCATGCTTGAGAAATTTGATGGGACAAGATCAAAGTTTCGAGGATTTGTGCAACAAGTGAAGCTATTCATAAGGATGCAACCAGATAGGTACCCAGATGATGCATCTCAAGGAGGACTCATAGGAACTCTATTATGTGGTCCTGCTCTTTCATGGTTTGCACCTATCCTTGAGAAGGATATGGATATTTTCCATGATTTCAAGGCCTTTATTCGAGAGTTCACATCTTCGTTCGGAGATACCAATTGTTTACGTGTTGCCGAAACAAAGCTAAGGAAGCTACATCAAGGAAATAGGCCTACATCTACGTATGCATCAGAATTCAGACAAATCATTTGTGATCTCACATGGCACGAGGATTATTTTATCAACCAATTTCAATGAGGCTTACGTGATGATGTCAAAGACCTCATGTTCACTATGTCCAAGGTAAATACTTTGAATGAATTCATGAATCAAGCAAGTGAGTGTGACAATAGGTTGTTTGAGAGAAAGCAAGAGAAGAAGATTTATGTTCACAATCGAGAATACAAGTTTACCTCCATTCCTCAACAACACATGTTGGAAGAATCTCAACCAAAACCCATGCAATTGGATAACATTAGGGTCAGACGACTTACACCAAAGGAAAGAAAGCATTGAAAAGACAATGGATTATGCTTTTATTGTGGATATCATGATCATATGTTATTCAAATGTCCTAAGAAGAAGAAGCAATTTGGAATTAGGACTTCTATAATCACCATCCCACATCAGAAGGATCATCATCATAATCAAAAGAGGAGTACTACCCATCATGAGAATCATGGCCTTGATTCTACACCTAGATATACTACAAACCCTTTCCAGTTTCATCATAGATATCCATCATCATCATGTTCTAGTACCACATACCAAGAGCTCTACAAAGACCAAGAGCTATGAAGATTCAAGTTCTAGAAGATTTCACAGTCACATAACCGCAACTCGTGGAACTCGTCGCTTGAGAGGGAGGTGATATCATGGACACAAAGGAAACCACCTTAAGCCTTAGATTCCATGTAACTTTCCATATCTCATGATTGGCTCAGATTTTGGAGAAACTAATGCTTCCATTGCATCCAGAACATGCAAAACCCCAAGATCCACTGTCTATTTGCTAAATTCTGACACCCAAAGGTCGTGTTTCTAGTCGATGATATCATCGATGATATCATTAGGTCGTAACCACCTTTGATAACCACCCTTCAAAAACTATATAAGGAGAGGTTGTCCACATTCATTCTCAGTCTTGCCAATGCCAGTCTTGGGAGATCAAGGGGTCATGATCACCAAGTAAGTACTTTCAAGTTCTAGTTCAATTTCTAGTCTTGTCCTTGTTCTAGTCTTGTCTAGTCTTGTATCGTGGACATCCTATTGTGTCCTCTTGTAATCTCATACTACGAGATCTTGTCGAGTTCTTTCTTGTATCTTGTTCATCTCCCAGAAGGGAGTTCTTGTAATCGAGATATCTTGTCTCATACTTATGATCCTAGGTTGTGGGATCTCCTGTATCATCTCTAGTCCAGTTTTCCATACCTATTGATCCCGGGTTGTGGGACGTCTTGTATTGGCTACATCTTCTTGTATCATTTTCCCTATGTGGATGATCTTGTAATCAGAAGTGTATTTCCGAGATCTTGTCTACTGTGGTCAGAGAGCACAATCTAGTGCTCCCGCGACAATGACCTATGGACAATCTTAAAAACTTCACCCATTACCTTGCAACTTGGGCAACTTCTATCGTTGGTACCAAAAGTTAGGGAACAATTCGAACAGCATTTCAGTATAAAGGATGAACGAATAGACCCATGTGTGACTACTTTATAGTCGAAAGTTGAAATGGTAGATCACATTGTTCCACTTATTACGTTGTGGTATATGAATAATTGTATCGATAAATTCTCAATCGATGATGGTTCTAGTGTTAACTTGATCACATATGCTATTGGCATAATACGAGAAGAAGCAGGTACGGGCCTACATCCAGATCTAGCATTGAGGCAACCATTAAAATTTTTCCAATCCCTACATCATTTTAAAAGTGATTCTCATCAGTAAAAACCATTGTAAATACCATTTCACCTTTTTGTAGCTCCATTTTGTGCAAGCCGAGGAGTCCTCGAGCTTGAGGAGCTTTAGAAGTAAGTGCCTACCAATTTTCATATTTTTTAGACCTCGTTTGAGCCCTCAAATAAGCCCTGGAACCTAATTTTTAACTATGCTAGACACTAGGTCTGGACAGGGCCAAAGCTAGTCAAAAACTATAAATAGAGCTAGAGAGCTCATTTTTGAGGTAGCTTCTTGTAGTTTTGATCTTATATGAGCACTTGGTTGCAATAGAAGTGATTCCATTGTCCTACTCTCTTTGTTCTTGCTGTGTGTGCGTGTGTGTGTGTATGTGTGTGCATGTTGGTGTGCTTCTCACTCACACATTTGTGCCTTCACTTGCTCAAGGTCTTCATACCATCCTCATGTCTTCATACCTAGCCGATCCTACTCCTTAGGATCTAGACATGATGCTTAAAGCATATCAGGCCAGAATCCAAGAAGGGCCAAACGTGACAGATCATGACAAATGTTACCCTAGAGCCGATCTAGAGTTAGAGCGAACAAAGCTTTGTGCTAAGATGGTAGAATTGGCGCAAGCCATGTTTGAAGCCAGTCGCTTGTTCAATGGCTCTAGCTCCACTAGAACGCCATTGCATTTTGATGGTCTATTAGATAGACTAGAAAGGTTACTGGCAAAGTCTGGGAACGGAGCCACCTACCAGGCTGAGGAGAGTGCAAGAGATAAAATAAGCATTCCTCCCCAGGAATCTTATGTGCCTAACTCCACTGAACCAGACACCTCTTCTTCTATGAATAGGTATTCACCAGAGTTCCTGAGAGAGATTCAAGAAGAGAAATGGGCGAAGGAAAGTGAAGTCCCTCCTCCCATTGAACTTGTGGATGACGCACATGATCGATTCCCACAGGACATCCCTTCTATTTATGAAGAACAGGAAAGTGCCCACTCTCATGAGAGGTTAGACTTCGAGTCTAATTCCTTACAGGAACTACCCCATTTCACAGGCCCATGGGAAACCAAGTCAACTTGCATGAGAGCACCCACGGTCATGATAATAAACGAAGATTCGATCATACCTAGGAATACTGAGGTAGTAAAGAACACTAAAGTGCAGTGCAACCTCACTTTAGAAGAGCTACTCAAAGTTAAGCCAGAAGTGTGGAAACACGTAGCCAAACAAGTGGACATAGCGAAATCGCGTTCCCAGGTAGGATCACATAGAACAGTGCCAGAAATACCATTGGATAAGATAGGAGATATGAGTGAAGGAGAAGAAGGAAATACTTATCTCCCAGTTACCCATCAGGAATACACAACCAAAGCAATTTTGGACTCAGGTGCAGGAGTTGCAATTGCTACCACTTCCCTATGGAAGCGTTGAGGCAAGCCAGCACTCAGGCCGAAGAGAATGAAACTGCAGATGGCCGATGGTCATATTGAGAGGTCCTTAGGATTGCTAGAAGGAATAACTCTCACTACATGTGGTGTTGAGTTCGAGCATACTTTTGCTATATGCGACTTTAGCAAAAACCAAGCCTACGAAATGATTTTGGGAAGGCCATTTATGCGGCATTTGCAAGTGGTACAGGATTGGGGAACCAATTCTTTGTACTTGCAACACTTAGGTGTTACAACCAAAGTCAATCTCAAGGATTACTCTCATAGAGATGTACCCCCCATCCAATGGAATCCCATCCATAGAGCCAAAGAAGATACTGAGTCAGTGCATTCCATAGGATCAGGATCCTCATGGATGCATGAAGACACTCACTTGTGGATGTGTAAGGTAGCAATAGAAGAAGAGAAGAGAGAGAAAGCCAGAGAGGTAGGTGCAAAAGAAACCCATAGATCAATTCAAGACCCAGCCTATGCACCTGTAGTTTTTCCTGACGAAGAATTTGAGCCTCACGGCTGGGCTGAAATTTTAGCAACAATGTATGTGTATGTGTATGTGTATGTGTATGTGTATGTGTATGTGTATGTGTATGTGTATGTGTATGTGTATGTGTATGTGTATGTGTATGTGTATGTGTATGTGTATGTGTATGTGTATGTGTATGTGTATGTGTATGTGTATGTGTATGTGTATGTGTATGTGTATGTGTATGTGTATGTGTATGTGTATGTGTATGTGTATGTGTATGTGTATGTGTATGTGTATGTGTATGTGTATGTGTATGTGTATGTGTATGTGTATGTGTATGTGTATGTGTATGTGTCAATGAAGAACAATGTACACCCCATTGTGATGAGGATGGCTATGACATTTCAGTCTTTTCAATAGAACCAATCATGGGAGATGCAGTTTTGGAAGAATGTGAACCTAGCACTGATGCATTCGAGGATGCAAGTGACTTTGATCTAGAGTCAATCATTATGGACCCACAATTTGCATCAGATGAAGAATACTTCTATGAAGTAGAAGTTCACCCTCAGAGACACGAAGAGCTTACCTATCAAAATGCCAGTGTGGATCCTTGGCCAGTTATATGAAGCAGGCAAACGAGGCGTGAGAAAGCCTACTTTGAATGGTTGTTGTGCGATTACAAGAATTATCTACAGATGCCTTGCCTATGATGTGCCGATCGCACGGGCCCTTAAGTCCTCACAGTTGGAATTCTTCCAGGGGCAGAAATCAGGAGTTCAACCCACTAAAAGAATGCGAGGAGCACTTTCACAAGTTCTAATTCCTCGTGAAGTCACCACACAAGCCTCCTGTAGAGAAGAACAAGTATCCCCTTTCACGATCCACCTCCAAGGACCACAATCAAGGGGCGTGGTACAACCCACTCCATCAGCCCCTCCACTACCCTCGGATGCTGAGCTGGCCTCCATGGCTACATTGGGAGAGGATAAATCCTTCGACTTTGAGAGATTTTTGCAAACAGCACACTTATTTGAGAGTGAATTCTTTTCTGACAATGACGGTCCAGGATCATCATCCCAGAGAGAACGACCACATAGCGCGGCACGAAGAGTACATTGGGAAGATGAGGCACAACACACTCAGGCAGGAGGCACACATGAACAAGAGGAGCTGCAGAGGAATGAATCAGAGGAGAGTGAGGAGGAAGCCCCTGCTTACACTTCACAACTCAAACGACTCTACAAAATGATCAAGCAGGTACAAAAGAGGCATAAGCTGTCAGAAGAGGCAAATAGAGCGATGGTGAATCAAATGCTTCAAGCAGAGAACGTGGACCCCCACTTTGTGGAATCATTGAACCTTTTGGCTGAGACATATGGGATTATAGAAGCTATGAGAATCATGTTACATCACAACCCTCCTCAATACGATCAACGAAGGCTGGATACAAGACCGCGAAGGGGAAAGATGATTCAAATGGAAGTCTCTACCTCCCTCCCTACCACAGCTCAGGAAGATGTGCACATGACCAGCCCAACTAACATTGATGAACTAGATGTAAATATACAGACACCATCTCCACCATTACCTCCCATCCAGCCCACCGAACCCCTTACCACTCACCTTCCTGAACAACCAATATTCACCCCCAGTGAACCTTTGCCACACACCACCAGTTCTCCATCCTTTCCTTTACCTACATCCATCACTTCCAACCAATTTTCCAAACCCCATACAGATCATCCCGTCACCGATCAAACCGTAATAGGTCACCCATCGTCTCTCCCATCTCTTGGACATTCACATGTCCCTACCCAAACATTAACACACCCATTCCCCTTCACAAATACTTTTCCTCTTTCCCAACCCCAACCCATTGGGCCCCTCCTAACCTCTTTAGGACCTACACCAACCACCCTACCGCCATTCTTGGCAAACCTTGTAAATATAGTTCAACAAGTTGAGATCATAATAGAAAGTCCCTTGTTCCCCGCACCTCCCCCACATTCATGGCCACCACTAACACACCACCCACCATTCCTGTATTCACGATTCACACTTCACACACAATCACGTCCGATCCCATGGACATTTCACCATCCACAGGAGCACCCACCACCACTTTTGTTCCAACATCATCACATTTCACTTCACTCACGTCACCATTTCCAATCATTGTAGGCACATCATCCACTTTTCCCTTCCCAATTTCCCGACCCTTTGCATTTTCCACCTTTACCCCTACATCCACATCATTTAGTCATGCACTAGACACCATGTTCGAAGCGGCCACACAACTTAAGCAAGAGTATAGATTACTGGAAGAGAATAACAAAGAGATTTGCAATCTCTCGGCTCAACTCCAGGCATGTGTCAATGCCTTGGAGTTAAGTAATACAGCATTACAACATGAAGTGACCGCCCTCCAACAATCGAATGAAGAGCTTGAAGCCAAGTATACAGAGACGGGTAAGGCTATGGAAGAACAACTCAGAGATCAGCTGGGCCACAATGCTAGACTACAAAGAAACATGGCCTTACTTCACTGCCACTTAGTAGCAGCTCAAGAAGAGAACAGAAGACTACAGCAACAAAACCAGGAGAATTTAGAAGCAGCCATTGAAAACACCCCAGGAGCACCTATAGACCCTGCCAAATTCCAAGCTATTCCCTCATAACACATTCAGTAGGTGTTAGAAGATTATGCGACCCTCTTGGAAGCACACAACCAGTTGGCAGACCAAGTAAAGGAACTATAGAGATCCCAAGTGCCCCCACCACACCCATCAGAACCTAAAGAGATGATCAATTTTGCTACTTCACCAGCGCCCGAATCTTCAATGGCCAATGAGGTACTTCAACTACACCAACAAGTTGCAAAATTAAAGATTAAGCTGTTACAATATGAACGACCCCCCTCTCCACCCAATCAACTAACAAAAGAGGAGGCCATTGTCATTCCAGTGGAAGATACATTTGAAGATAATTATGAGCCTCAACCTTTTCCAGGAGGCACAACCACTGACGAGGGACAAGACACATACGAGGAACCCCCTCCGGCATGGATGAAAACAGGTAGAAGAGATGGGGGTGACTCACGAGGAGCGTATCTCAACTCAGATGGTGGCCATGAATTCTATCGAGGAGACCATACTTCAATCGGAATATTTCAAGCACTTGGCTCCTCGACGATTGATAACCAGTTCAGAGTTACAGTGTAAGCCATACTTTGTACTGTTGGCAGACTATAACGCTGAGATCAAACGCAAAACCAACAAGTACCCTACTTTTGCTACCCAATTTGAACCCGAGGACATTCCAAAGGACGCCCACAAAGGGAACATATACCAACCCACCTGGAGGCAAAAGTTACTGGAGACCTATCCAGAGATTCTACGAACATGGGATCACGCGCCCATGCACTTGAAGTATAACAATTGCTTCGGGCCAGTGCAACGCAGAAGATCATGGAAGGCATTTGCCATAAAAGTTAAGAACAATGCCAATTGCAAAGAATGGCTCAATTATCCCGCCATCGCATCCCCAACCGGCACAGCTACTGTAGCTTACATGATGGCTACCATCAGACATTGGATGCCATGCCTCCACCCCATGCCTGATGTCGTTGCGCAGATGATGCTCAAGATACTGGACATGATGCAAGTAGTGTTAAAGACTTTCCGCAATGTACGTCACATCCAGTCGCCAATTCCGAGCTTCATAAATGGTAATTATGACTTACTTTATGATATGAGCATGACCCCGAGTATTCGAGTTGCCTATGCATGGCATGCAAGGATCAGATATCTCCCTGCCTGCTACAAGCAAACCTTTGATGACATGTTCACCACGGGGTTTTGGGAATCCCACTCAGAAGTGTTCGTGTCACGCCCAACTCATCTACTACAATTATTCGCGTGCGAACAAACAATGCATTCAGAGCTCTACACCACGCCACAACTTGACATGCCTAGCATAGTTAATTGGGATGCCTTGCAAAGAGACCTAGTCAAGGGACTACGGATCAGAGAACAAGAGCTGGCAACCGACATACTACAGCACTACATTGATCAAACTGTCGAGCAAAGGTCTATCAGAGATGACAGATGCTAGGGGGGGGAGAGTGTTGGCATCATACGAGAAGAAGCAGGTATGGTCCTACATGCAGATCTAGCATTGAGGCAACCCATTAAAATTTTTCCAGTCCCTACATCATTTTAAAAGTGATTCTCATAAGTAAAAATCATTGTAAATACCATTTCACCTTTTTGTAGCTCCATTTTGTGCAAGCCGAGGAGTCCTCGAACTTGAGGATCCTTAGAAGTAAGTGCCTACCAATTTTCATATTTTTTAGACCTCGTTTGAGCCCTCAAATAAGCCCTGGAACCTAATTTTTAACTAGGCCGGACACTAGGTTTGGACAGGGCCAAAGCTAGTAAAAAACTATTCATAGAGCTAGAGAGCTCATTTTTGAGGTAGCTTCTTGTAGTTTTGATCTTGTATGAGCACTTGGTTGCAATAGAAGTGATTCCATTGTCCTACTCTCTTTGTTCTTGCCGTGTGTGCACGTGTGTGTATGTGTGTGTATGTGTGTGCATGTTGGTGTGCTTCTCACTCACACATTTGTGCCTTCACTTGCTCGAGGTCTTCATACCATCCTCATGTCTTCCCAGATTGACATTAAAGGAGGTGCTACTCATCACTGAGCTACATATGCTCTTTGTCAAAATTTAGGAGGGACTCATATAGAAACAATTAGGTTTTTCGTCTGAATGGTTGATCAGTCTCGAGTTTATCCAGTGGAACTAGTAAAAGATATTCCCATTAGCCTTCAAGGAGCAATCTTTCCCATGACCTTTGTGGTATTAGATATCGAAAGATACATATGATTACAACCTCTTGTTCGACCGACCCTGGCTTAAACAAGCCAAGGTTTTGCAAGATAGGTATGATAAAGAAGTAGTGTTCAAATATAAACACCATGAATATCGAGTCCCACTTGACACGATGCAATCTAATGAAGCTCATGCACTTCCTCACATAGTTGAACCAGTTCACATGTTGGATGGGTTAACAGATGACGAGGAAGATGAATTTTTGAAAGCCAATGGTGATTTATTATCTCTAGGGGTAGTTGATTTCCAGTCCTTCCTAGATTAATGGTCTCCTTTAATATGTGTGGTGACATGTGCAGCACTGAGCGACAAGGTACCAGAGATAGTAGATATGTTCACTAACCCCATAGCCGACACTAATTTGGCTTGGGAGTATTTTGAGGATAAGCAAAAGCAACATTATATAGCCAAGGACCAATTGATTACCTACAATTTAGGCACGGAGGATAAGCCCTAACCAGTTAAGATCCGTGCTAAATTAACAAATGAGAATAGAGAAAAAGTACTTTCGTTATTATCTTACTTCCAAGATGTATTTGCTTGAGATTATCGAGATATGGAAGGATTAGGCCCTCACATTTACCAGCACGAAATCGTTCTTCATCTTGATGCTAAAGCAATCAAGCAGACTAGTTACAAGATGAATCCAAATTATGCACACCTCATCAAGGACAAAATTGACTGATTACTCTATGTGGGTTTTATCATTCCAATTGAGCATGAAGAATGGATTTCCCCAATTGTCATCCTATCGAAAAAAAATAGACAATTATGAATCTATGTGGATTACCATAAATTGAACAAGATCACTATACCTGATGTTTTTTCTTTACCCTTCCTTGATAGTATGTTGGATGATGTAGCTGGACACGAAATATATTCATTCTTAGATGGCTATAGTGGTTATAATCAAGTGCGCATGGCCAAAGCAGATATATTGAAAATGACCTTTATTACTTCTTGGGGAGTCCATGCATGTACCGTAATGTGGTGGTTTGGTCTCAGGAATGCTCCTAGCACCTTCCAACATTGTATGTAGGAAATGTTTTCCTCGTACTTGAACACTTTTATGTGCGTCTTTCTGAATGACTTCTTGGTGTATAGCCGCAAAGTTATGCATCTTTTAGAATTATGTCTGTGTTTTGAAAAATGTCATGAGTATTGATTGTGCTTAAACCCAATGAAATCTATGTTTCTCATCTAGTGTGGTAAACTCCTCGGCCATATTATTTTGGCCCTGGGAATTTAGGTTGACCCTCATAAAGTTCAAGCAGCCCTAGATGTGCCCACTCCTCGCTCAGAAAAAGAAGTTCTTTGCTTTCTCGATCAATTTTGGTGGCATAGAAAGTATTGCAAAGTGATCTTTGGTGGTCTACAATGCACAAAGTTGTCTGCCTTTATGTTCTTGCATGTGATCCTTGCTAGCGGATTGGGGAGCCATTGTTCTGGCAACATTTTCCTCTTCAAAACATTTTGCCTTTAGAACCCTTCCAAAAGTGGGGCTTGGATTTTGTTGGTCCAATTACTCCTCTTGCTATCTCTACCAATAACCATTACATTTTAACTTTTACTAATTATGCGACTCGATGGGCAGAAGTGTGGCCTCTTACAAATGCCACTGTAGTTTCAATAGCTCGATGTTTAACACGAAATGTTTTTCCTTATTTTGGTCTACCTCTAGAAATCATTTTCAATCGTTGTACACATTTTGTTAATGACCTCATAAAAGCTTTAACTACTCATTTTAATATCCTCCATAAGATTAGTACTCCCTATTATCTGCGTGCAAATGGTCTTGCTGAGAGTACTAACAAATCAATGTTAACAATGTTGAAGAAGTTTATTCAGTTCTCACTGGAGAGATGGGACTAGTTCCTACCCTTTGTTTTATGGGCTTATATACGACTTAAAAAGTCGCCACTAGATTTACCTCTTTTAAATTGGCTTATGGAGTTGAAGCCATTGCGTCCATGGAGTTAGTTGTTCCCAGTTTACACATTGCCATTGATCATAAACTTCTCCTTAGAACCAAGAGAACCAGGAGAAATCCTTAGAGTCTAGTAGGGTGGGAGAGTCTAGCAAAAAGAAAACCAAGCCATGAAGAGAATCAAGAGGAACTGGTCCAAGAAGATCACACAGCTAGAATGTAGTCTAAAAGAGACTAAGGCAAAGGTTGTAGAACTGGCATCACAGGTCCCATTAAAGACTTCATCTTTGCCTAAGTCAAGATTAGTGCTAGCAGACCGTGTCTTAGAATGTACCTAAGTGTGTTTGAGTTAATCTCAAACAAAGTGAGCATGAGATATGCAAGGACAAAATTCATAAAGGAATTTTAGTTTGGTAATAACCAAAGTCTAAACATGCCTTGAAGCATATCTATTGCAACATATTTGAGAATGGCTAAGATGGATAGGTAAGATAAGTTGCTTAAGTCAAAGGGGTGACATATAATTGTTGATCCCTAAAAGAAGAATAGTTGAAGGTTATGAAAACATCAAGAGGATGTAATGGCTTAAGCTAGATGAAAAATCGTGAAAATATGAGTTAAAGATCCCATGTAAATCCTGTGGATAAATATATGGGAAGAAGAAGGGATCTAGAGGAGAAATGACTTGGTCTTATTGCAAGTCAACTTGGCTAGATGAACTTTAAGGAAACCAAGTGATCTAAATTGTTCAAAGAGATCAAACCTTTTATGGTTTGATAAATCATGACAAGGAAAGATTAAAGGTCGACCAAAGAAATCTTTGAGCAATAAGATTAATTAGCATCATATTTAGACACCTTAGTCCTTGCTCTCATGAATAAGGTATTAATGAATTCCATGATGGAATTCATGGTCATAGAAAATCATCAGAGTTCATTGAAAGGACAAGGAAGGTGGAAAGATTAAGAATGTTGTTCTATGGATTGGAGAAAGAAGTCACTAGTATGGGATAGTGGGCACTAACTCCTGTTGAGACTTTTCTCTAATGGCTAGAGAGAAAATAGACTCAAGATCCGATATGAAACACTAGGATATTAAGCCTTAAAAATAAGACCATAAAAAAAATAAGATCTTAAGTTCATAAAGAAGTTCATCTACTGGAACCATATAAATACTCTTCGTTGTATTTACAAGAAGATTAAATCAAATAAGGTTGATAGTTACCTTAGAAAAAACGATATCCTTTATCCTCTTATTAAGATGCATTCTTTTCAACATAATGCATAGCCAACTTTAGGCTATGAAGTAGATATGGGAAAAGCTGAGGATAAACATTTTAGGGAGTTTTATGAGATAAACTCTAGAAGTGATGAACTTGCTTAAAGCCAAACCTAGTCAAGTCTTGAATGATAGAATAAGTGATTCAAGAATGCTCACTAAGTTCCTAGTGGGATCTTAGATATGACACCTAGAAAGAGGTATCTTTTCTTGCAAGACCTAAAAACCAAACAAAAACATGAATCATTTAAATTCATTCATGAGATAGAAGATATAGCAAGAAGTCATCATGATGGCTTGTAAAGTGTTGTTCCTCAATTAGTTTGAGGATTTGAAGGAATTGGTAAAACAAAAAAATATTTGTTCCTCTTTACAAAGCTTTGGTGACCTTTGAGTTTAATATACGCAACTATCTTGGGTATGAAACAAAGTCGATTCAAGATAGTTAGCACTAATTCTCTTTGGAAGAACCTGCAAACTTAAGACGAACAAAGAATTTGGGTAGAGACCCAGGAGAATGGTCTACAAAATAAATACAATTCCTAAAAAATGTAATTTTAATCTTTGGATCATGGAAATCTTGAAGATTAAAGATTTTCCAAAAGGATTGATCTTTGGAAGAGGAAATATCTCAAAGGGTTCATCGAGGGAAAATCAAACAAGATATGGGCAATGATCCACTAGTAGAAATGAACTTTCAAAATTGGGTGTATTATCTATCAATTAGTTTCAAGAAATATTGGATGATCCATATAGGTCCACCTAACTTGCCAAGGAATGAGAAGATATTATTTCTCCTCATTTTATTGAGCATGTTTAGGCAAGAACTCGGTAGAACCACTTTGCTAAGTTCATACTCTTTGTTAAGTCCACCAAATACAAATTAAAAGGGATTACAAAATAGTAAATCAAGTATAGAACATATAAAGATTCCTCTCCTTTCTATTAAAATGGAAGATGAATCTAGTTTTCAGTCCTTTCAAGATAGAAGTAGGACATCTCTTACATACTCCTAAAATTTATACATCTCTAAGAGGATACAAAGTGCACAAAAATGTAAAATTTTATGGAGCTTAAGATTTGTGAAAGTGCAAAAGGGAAAAAACTAAGCTAAGACCACCAGAGAAGTCCACCAAATTCACTAGTTCATTGATACAAGGTGTGCATGTATCTTCAATTGGACTGAGGGAAACTGGTTTATGTAGGGATTTTGATTCCTTTCCTTTCAGATTAAGGAAGGTAGTAGCCCTTTTCTGATCACAAGAAAGAATCTAAAGAAAGAGATAACCATGCTTAGAGTATAGATCATGGGGCATGGGAGAATACTCCACATATTATACCTACACACGTTTTTTAGGATGAAAATGTTAAAGGGTGGGGGGAGGGGGGGAATTTTTGTATGATTACGAGTCCCAAGCATGGTTTTTCAAGGTCCAAAGCCCCTTGGAGTTCTATGTGAAACACTTGAGAAAGTATCTCCAAGTATAGGCCTTGAACCCTTGAGTTATTTAATCAATTGAACTCCCATTTGAAGGGTCTCAACCTTAGGCTTCATTTATCCTAAGGTGTGACAACCTTAGTCTTGGAAGAAGATTCTCCAAGTGACACCTTGGGGTATACATGAGAGGAGGAGGTTCACTTGATTAAGTATCCATGTGATACCATGTGGTTGGACGTTAGGCAAGCATTCACATGAGGGACACTTCGAGGGACACTCGGAAGTGTCCAACGACATGCACCCCCTTGTCCTAGAGGTATATATATCGGTAGAGTTGGTTAGGTGGAGACATGCTCTCTCTAGCTACGGGTGATCTTATTAGCTAGATTTCTTCGCAGCATAAGTTGATTTCACAACATGAACTATTGATAATAGTTGTCCAAAGTGTATCCCATGATGATGATAAGGTGCATAGCAACAAGATTGCTTTCATTTCGTTATCCATCTCCATTTTCTGAGCTTGTAATTGAGAAAATATAGCATCAAACTCATTTAGATGAGCAGCAACGCTATCTATGTGCTTCATGCGGTCATATAACTTTCTCATCATATATACTTTATTTGATGTCGTTTCTTTTTCATAAGTGTTGCATAACTTCTTCCAAGGATCCTCTACAATTCGCACTCCAATATTGTAAAGTAAACATTATCTGTCAAGTGCAATCGAATGGTAGCCCTAGCCATTTCATCCAACTCATCCCAATCATCAACGTCCATATCAATAGGTTTCTTTGAGATTCCATTTACTAGCTTCCACTACCTACTTTGAATCAGCACATCTTTAATCTGATTCTTCCATAAAGCAAAGTTTGTGTCATCAAATTTCCGAATCTGATGCCATGATCATAGAGAACTCACTAGAATGATAATGGAGCTAGGATAGTTCAAGCACCAATAAGGCTCAAAAAAGATGACACAAATAAGTTTCTCAAGGAGTAAAGTCAACCACTACATAGTGGAAAATCTAAGATCTAGAGAAATTTTGCTAAAAACTCCTCTGCAAAATGAGCATATGACTAATGTACAAAACTCATAAAATTGGGCATACTAATATGTAAACCTACATAGTGAATCACTGACTCTACTGCATATAACTACTTTAACTGAAAGAAGCCAACTAGGCTTATTGGGCACCTATGACTCCACTAGCATACATCTCTTATGGCATGGCTAGGGTAGGTCTTACACTTGTATCACTTAAAACCTCACCACGACCCTCTTTAACACGTCAAAGGCTATGCAAAAAACATAGATGCTATATCAATGACCACATGGGTGTACATAAGTGGTATTCACAAAAGCATACATAGTGTGTGCGCTCAATATATGCAATTAAGTGGCACTAAAAAGGTTGAATCTACATCCCAAATACTAGCCAAGAACACCTACAAGTGTATGTCGAAAAAAACTACATAAACTTGATGTGGCTATTCCAACCACAACTATCAGCCTTCCAAGAAACCTAAAGCAAAGAATGAAGCCTTGAGGACCCAAAACATGCTCTCAAGGTAATGTCAACTTTAGTCTCTTCCCCTCCTCAAACACCACATGAGTGTAGCTTAGTGGCTAGAGATTTCTAGTTTAACGAGCTTATGGGAGAACAATACTGGGATGGGTGACCTCTCGAAGAGGTATCAGGAGCCTCTATCTTCAATGATCATTGAGGTTATCCCTCACGTGCAACCAATGGCACCAACGGTGACCTTGGTGACTCAAATGACAAGGTATGCCAAGGTTTATGCCTTGATCATCACTTTAGTCATAACCCTTATAGTTATTGAGGTGTTCTACAAGTTGCAAGTTGCAATTGCAATATGCAGACTCGTGACAACATGTGCATCCGCATGCTAAGGCCTATGCCTTGATCGTCACCGTAATCATAAGCCTTGGAGTTATCGAGGTGTTCTACAGGTTGCAAGTTCCAATTGCACTATGTAGACTAGCGACAACATGAGCTTTGATACCAATGAAGGAGAGCCTCCCAAGCTCCTCGTAACATGGATTATCTTTTTGGATGTGTATTTGTCTATGCAGACCTATAGAAAAAAACAAAAACTAGAGAACAAAGAGTACAACTTCATTGTATGCAAGTTTCACAAATGGGCCAGCTCAATACAGTTTGTGGTTGACTAGGCCACTATGTTTTAATAGAAAAACCATATACAAGAGTGTCTGACCGACATTTGGCCTTTCACATAAACACTAACAATTACAAGCCTCAAGTGGCATGAGTCACAAGATGGAGGGGCAATTCACCCCAATATTTTCAATCCTCAAAGGCATGTTAAACACCATCCAAAACAATTTCCCAAGTTGGTTTCTACTACAAAGTTGACTAATAATTAAGTCACTAGGTGCACAAGATCACCATAATTTATGTTGGATTATACCCTTGGTTGGCATTGCACTCCTAATCTATAAGTATCATAAGTGAGTTGGTGTTTGCACACACGACCCTTCGACCACTCACTCATAGTTGACAAGCAACATAGCCTTAAATATGTATAGAAATAAGACCCCCACTAGAAGCAAGGAAGTTGAAACATAGTATCTCTTGGTTGCATCAATCCTTAGCAAGTTACACCAAGCATAACACAATTTTAGGGCATCAAATAGCTTCAAATTAATCTTTTCAATGGATAATTTAATTTAAGTAAGAGAAATTGAAACAATAAGAAATGTTTATCAATACAACATCCTTCGATAGAAGACCAACAGTCCTTCAAACGCCATTGATACATGCAAAAGAAACAAATACCCCTTCTATTGAGATGATTTGGTCCAGGGTATGAGCACCCCATGTACTCTTTTCAAGATGCAATTATTGCAATTTTCTTCTCCATCAACTTAACAAGATCTAGTCTCCACAAATAGATACGTATGGGGTAACAGCAATACCCATTATTTCTTCCTTGTGCATCATATTGAGGTGCTCTTTAGGTGATGGTACAAAGTTCCCTTGAGAAGATCCATGTCAATACACCTTGATTTAAATTTGCACTTGACTGGTTGGCTCCTTGATCAACCCATCTATTATTTGTGATGGGGTCATTGATTATAAGCACAAAACTCCTCTCATAATGCTATAGCACATGGGGAATTGATTAGGTCCACTCATGAAAGAGAGGAAGACAAGCAAATGGAGATTCATCTCAGGAGAGTTATCGCTCTATTCTTGACATTCGTTCAAAGGTTGCAACCTTTTTGGTCTTATGATAAGGATGACACATCTACAAGCCAAAGAAAAACAATGACATTTACAAGCCAAAGAAAAACAATGAAGGCACACACAGAGAGTTGAATACCTCAATATAAGTCATTGGGATCTCACAGTGGTCACTGAAATTATGATCCGCAAAGAAGATGTCAAAAACAAAGAACACTTGAATTGATCAAACAGGCCTACTAAAACACCAAACCAGCTCATGTGGAACTTTGATATGCTCTCAATGCAATCTAAGTGAGACATGGTACCAACTAGTTCCTTTGGTCTTTTGCTTAAAGCTATTCTGCAGAGCCTAGCTCTCACCTCCGCACCAGTAGATATTAAAATTTTCTAGTATCTGTATTACATACACCACACATGGTTTTAAAGACACTATTTCACCCAAGGGTAAGATGGTCTAGGAACTACCACCTAGGTTCCAACTTTTTAGACCTACACCACAAGCATGCAATAGATTTGATCATGTTGGTGTGGCTTCATGAGGACAGTGTAGAGACAAGTGAATGTCACAACCGGATCTATTCAAGGAATGCTCCATGCAGAGGTGAATGAATATGATCCAACAAAGCAAGATTTGTAGAATGTAAAATCTTAACTTCAAACACAAAAACAAAGAACAATCAAAAGAACCGAAACAAAGAGATTGAACCAGATAACTCCTGCTAGAAGGAAATAAACAACTAGAACAGAGACAAAATTACAGAATGAACATCACAATAGGAATAAAAAAAGTCAAACATCCTAAATTATAAAATGCAGTACCACTGTGTCATGAGAACTTCAAGTACTGTATCAACATGACAGTACAAACATAAGTCACAATTGATTTGACATGTGCTTGTAAACTTTCTCACACAAATTCATAAAACACAGCAAGTGGAGTATTTCATCTCAGGACAAGTTTGTGGCAATGAACCCTTCGTATACAGAAAACAGCAACTAAGCCTTTACCCACTCCACCTCACCGAGCCTCATACTGCACAACTGCACATGTTAAATAAAGCCAATTAGAGTGAAATGAAGCTGCACAAATCAAGCTTCCTAATTTCTACTACTAGAGTAGGCGAAAAAAGAAATTGAACGAAAAGTAGAATTTACTCCGGCGAGTGCGCTTTTTATAAAGGATGCGATATCCACATTCTCGACACTGTATCACATCTCCAGGCTTCAATGAATTGTCAGCTCCACAGTCTACATATACACAAATTATGAATGAATAGACATATAATGATGCCCATATAGACCTTGTATTGCCCACAGGCTAAGTTCCATCATGTTGTGGGTCCCATCTCAAACCTAACTGAAAACCGCATCTAACTAGGCAAATGTGATCTAATGCACAGTGAATATTTGTATTCTGAACCCAACATAACTTTTACAAATATCATAGACATAAAACAATGGACCTTTGTCTCTAGATTTCTGTGCTGCAACAAATAGATTAAAACGGGTTAGCTTAAGGTCTCATTCAGCATATAACTATGGCAATCATCAAATGCTTCACACCTAGAATATGTTAGGTTCTGCATATTGCCAGAATTAGAGGTATATCATGGACCACAAAGATGTATGATAGCACACATGCATTGCCATATGCAAAAGGGAGCTAGTGTAAATAGACATGACTAGGTTCAGTGCATTATTGGATAATATATATTTTGATTAGCTTAAAATGCAAAAGCAACAAATTACATATTTTATATTCAGTCTCAATTCCATCAACATGTTTTGTCAACAACATGCTAAGAGTCTCATTATTGAATTTCGACCTCCTTAAAATTTCAGCAATGAAACCCTTTTTGGAGTTTAAAATATGGTTTCCATATGAATAGTCAAGAATGATTTTTAAGTATTCCATGTGCTATTGTCATTCATTGCAAGCTTGCCAACTGGAATGAAGAAACATCTACGAGTATAAGAAGGGCAGTTCCTGTGAAACAAGAATCACTAATTATAGTACGAAGAAACTTACCTTCCATCCCATGAGAGGCCCTAATCAAACAGTTGATTAGGTAAGATTACCAAATGTAACATATAAACCATAACTTGTAATAGTATCATGACTCTTTTTCTGGTGGAAGGGGAGGAAATGTCATCTTTTTTACATCAAAGACATACAACATAAATTATCCTAAAAATCAATTTAGAAGATCCAAAAAAAGAGTGCAACCGAAAAATTGAAGTCCATCTGACCAAGAGCCTCAAACAGAATACAACAAAATCATTAGACTAAGAGATCCCAATGATAGGTAGGTCTTAACACGAGGATAAATAATTGAAAGGCCTTAAACAGAGTAATGAGAGCACACCTGATTAGAACTTTCAAGTGGTCGTACCTTAGCAGTTTATATTGTGAAATAGACAATAAAAATAAGAAACTGGCCGATTCCAGACAAACTAAATCTCATTCTTACCTCCACACAAATAGGACACGGGTTCAGGAGGGGGTGGAGCCATGCCTCCATCCATATCTATATAGTGTGTAGAACCCGAAAACCCTGCATCACCAAAGAAAACATCAAAGGAATACCTGAACAGAGAAAGCTAATAAGAGGAGTGTTACGTATTCATCAAAAACATAACATTCTTATCGAGTCCCAAGGCTTCAGAAAAAACAAAAAACTTCAAACACATCCTTTAAACAAAACAGCAAACAGCATCCTTCAATGAAGATATCGGTGCACAACATTCTCACACAACTTATTCGATTGTCAATACATATTCTACTGTTGAAATAAACATGAATAAGATGTATACACCACAGCCATCTCATTCAATTGTATACACTCCTTGGTAATGGTACTCCTTGAAGGTCACCATCTACAACAGATTCTCTGATGCTGTAATCCTTCTGCCACTATATAACAGTACTGATTGTGTAGTTGCAATTC